>JALHBW010000178.1:0-139971 GCA_024339985.1 Tolypocladium endophyticum | reverse complement strand
GGGGGGGGGGAATCAAGGCGAGGTAGAATGCCAACGTTGCCAATCAGCTTGCGCCGGGTTTTTGCTTGACTCTTCCACAAACCGAACATGATACATCCGCAGCAAAGTGTAATCTATTCACGAGTACGGGTCGGTAGTCGCACAGAGACGGCAGCCCTACCGCGACGGAGTGGCCCGTGTCTCTGGGTGGCGTGTCATCGGGGTTGGGCCGGGGGCCCTGGTCTTGCCCCGTCTCAGATCTGTCGCAAGGACCTTATCCAGGGTCCACGACATTCAAACGCCAGCACAGCACCGCCTCCGTACCTAAAGACTTCCTGTTACAAGTCCATGTCACAGCGCGGAAATCGGCGTGGCCGGCCTGGAAATCAAATTGCTTTGTCGGCTATGAATACCGTCGGCTCTGAGCCGCGAGGGGCACCGTCATGGGGCTCGTGCGACTGACGCTATGATGTTCGTGATGCTGGAGCCCCGGGGTGGATGTCCACCAAACTCATCGTCGCTATACATCGGCACCCCATATCAGAGTCAACGGGCGCAAAATGGCGCCACGGATATCAGTTCATGACCTTCCCCACCAATCGCTCATTCTTCGGTGAGCTCCGAAAGAGAAAAGACGACAACGAGCACCTACGCGAGCAGGCTCAGCACGTGGGCACGTTAATCCCACCTCGCTCACTAAGCGTGGCTGGGAGTACCTGCATCGTCCATCCATCCATCCATGCGCTTCCCAAGAGGTACTCAATGCGTGGCTCGTACTCGTACACCAACACGGCCGGGGTATCCCGCAGCACCCGTCTGAAGATGTTGGGACGGGATCTCCGATGCCGAACGAGGGAATCTCGCTTCAATCTGAGGTTTCCGGCCGCAAATCTGGAGAAAACGCAGATCCTCGTCTCATATGTTTGATGATTTGTACCTCATCGGTAGTCTATGGAGAGCGGCTGCAGACTGCTAATTTGGGCTCATTGACTGCACAGCTCTGTTTGTGCAGACTTCGTCCTTGTACGAAGCAGGCACTCCTTCCGTGACCTATGGCGTGGCATGGATCGTCGACTTAGTCGCATGACGGTGGCTCTCTCTCCAGCAGATAAGGTTACGGTTCTGGAAACCTCCTCGGGGAGTCATGGAGCGCCTCGTCGGAATAATTGGTAATTCGCGAGGAGCTCGACCGAGCGCTCAACAATTTGTAAACTTGAGACACACGCGACTCTGCGCTGCCAGGCGACCCTAGCCAACCAGCCACGCCATCTATTTCTAGATGGCATGTCAAGCTCTCGACGAACTCCATGAGCTTCGGTCCAGTGAAAGTTGCTGGTCCTTCTCAAGGCTGCTTGTAATGCTGTTTGATCTTCGGATTCGCGGCGCTTGGGCCCCGATCCTGCTTGGGATGGCCGACCATGCCAGATGGGCAGTGCCGAGTTCGGCAACTCCGTGCGAAGTACTCTTTACTGTCCAAAGAATTCCTAGGAGACCCCTTGCCTACTCTCACGAATGGAACAAGCTGGAATGAGCCAATGGCTCCAGGCTGGCCCACCTCTCCGGCGACTTTCTCGGCAGTCGACCCTTTCGACACAGCGTTAAATTCCGTTGCTGGCCTGTACAGGCAGATGAAGGTCCTCGAGGACGGCTCCTGGAGGCTTGGCCTGGCGCAGAAGTTCTTGCTACTCCTTGTTGATCCTCTTCCAAACTTCGTTCTCCGCGGCGGCGATGCTTTCTCCGGCTGCGGCAGCCCATTTCTTGGCCGAGTCCCAAACCCCTGGCTCCCCATCTTGGCCGAACGGAGACGCAATCGAGGAGTTCTGGTCAACTGACGCATGATGCGCTGCCCGCTGATAACTGCTAAACTCTGACGCATGGACGTTTTGTTGGTACCCTGGAGGATGTGAGAACCTGTCCGGATCGTTCTCCTGCAGGGAGACCGGACGCGAGCCTCCCGCTAAAGGCGCTGATACAGCCGCGGCAGTTGATGAGCGGCCTTGGATCGGGTGCGTAGGGGCGGGTGGTTGATACATCATCTGAGGCGGCATGGGCATTGCCGTCGTCTGGGGCGGCTGAGCATGTGGTAGGGACTCTCCAACCTTGGGTGGCGGTGGGATATGCTTTGTTCCACCTGGCGGTACAGGAACAGCACCTGGCTGCGGAGCAGGTGGACTGCCAGTCTGGGTGCTCGATGTCGGTGTAGGTTGAAGATGGACGAAAGGCTGAGGCGCAGCGGTTTGCGCAGGCAGTGAAGGCACGGCCCCGGGCTTTGCCTGCGGGTACGTGGGCTGCGCACTCGTGGACGCACTCGTGGAAGCGCGGGTTCCTGGCGATTCCTGATTTGGTCTCGATTCGGCAGGCTGACTAGTCTGCGGGGTGATACCCGATGCCTTTGCGGCACTGATGGGACTGGAGCTGTAAACCGGGATCGTAGGCATCGTGATGCGCTGAGGTCCTGAGTTCAAACGGTGTTGTGGATGGCGTTGAGAAAAACGGACTGGGCACGCAAACCTCGTCAGCAGATTGCGATGTGTGTATGCTGTTAAATGGTGCTCTGTGACTATGACCAAGGCGTTCAGGAAGGTCTGTGGTCGTTGATGGTCGAGTTGTTGAGGTTGGGAGAAAGAAGTATACCTGGCCAATTGTCCTGTGGCGACGTCATCGGCGGTTACGTCAGATGACTACCCGGGTGGCTTTCCCCAAGCCGCTTGCCCAGCCGTGCGGGCGTGGACGAGCGCTACGAGCATTAACGTTGACACTTAGGTACGCCAAATTAAATCAAGACAAAAATCTGGGTAAGTGAAATGCATATTTTGGCGCTGTGAGTACAGTAATCCTTCCTTGCATTCGCTCCGTTTATATGGTACGGGTGCCGATCCGTAATCCGCAGCTTCAGGTCCTGACTGTATAAAGCGGCACTTCACTAATCCGTACTGGCTCCTCTACCTGCTGAGGTAAAATATTTGGAGCTCAATTCTAATACTTAGGACTATAGCTGAGGATTCTCACTCCTCGTGCTAGCACTGCCATGATGCCGCGTGTCACGCCTTTGAGGGCACAGCAAAAGGGCATGTCCCCGTCCGACTCGTCACCAATTTCACGCGTTCCTCCATCCGTGCTGTCTCCTCAACGCCCTTGCCCATCTTGCATCGGGGTCCAAGATCCTCAAACAGAAAACCATCAGGCTTCATCTCTGCACCACCGTCGCCAGGGATCATGCCGCCGGTCGCCCTCGCGACCCATGCCATCGGTCCCCAGCGAGCCCACAGCGTCGCTGGAACATACCATGGCTCCTTCAAGTAGTGGTTGTGGTGCAGCCGGCCTGTTCTAGGATCTGGACCGGTGACGTATGGCATCGGAAAGAAGCGTGGCATGGCGAGATATCGAACGAATAGCTGCCGCGATAGCAACAAACCGTAGGTGAGTGTCGATACGGCGACGCCAGGTTCCTCAAACCTGATGCGAGGTCAGCTCAGGAAATCAGACTTTTACCATTGTGAGACAAAATCTTACCCAAACGCATGCCGCATCCTCTCTCCCATGAGGACCAAGAGCATCTTGTACCCAAGCGGCCGGACCAACCTTGGATATGCTGATAAAAGGAGGTCCACGAGGAGGGTGCCGAGTTGCTGAACCTCTGGTAGAGGCAGCATATTACGGTCTTCATATTTGGAAGCCCACCGTGTGACATCCTCCATGAATTCGATACTGTCGTTCCATTCGTTCTTCCCCAGTTGCTCGGCGTAGTCAATATCCATCATGTCGCCAACCGACTTCCAGAGCTTGGCTTGCGCTGCAACTTCCATGTCCGTCAGAGACCTCCATTCGTATAAACGCATGAACCTGATTGGTTCCACCATCGCGGTATAAAGGACGTATAGCAGATCCTGGTTGAGGATTCTCCCAGACTTGATGTACGGGGCGTGCAAATAGTTCATCCTGGCCACGGCCTTGTGGAGGTATGGCGAGCCAGGAGGATAGCCCATAAAGCTGAACAGAATGAGCATAAGGGCATCGCCTGAAAAAGAGAACGCTGGGGGGGGGGGAAGTACCAGGCAAAGATGATTTCAGCATCCTCATATCTAAATTAGTGTCAGTTCGACGCACTCACGTAAATGCGAGACTGCAAGGTGGTGGCTCATAAATACAGACCTCTTGGAAGCTTCGTTAGGTTTGGCAAGATCGCTGACAGACACGAGCAGTTTCGCGATGTTTCCGATGGCATAGGTCTGGGACCACTTAATCTATTCGAAGTTCACATGAAGCTAGCAGCGGGTAATGGTACCTTGAATAGAGCAAAACGCAGCGCGAAATCGTAGAAGAGGGGAAACTCGTGAACGCTAACGTTGTAAACAATTGCTTGAGCATCTGCATGCGTCATCCGGGAAAAGGAAGCTCGATCTGGAAATTTGAATCGAGAGTGTATGTCGTTGAGACGTCGAAACCGCAAGAAGGAGCACGCAGTTGCATAAGCCAGGAGGACTAAACCCACCAACCCCGTCCAAGCCAGGGGATCATACATTTTCCCCGAGCCATCGCCGTATCTCCATGGATATGAAGATGTAATGTTGGCCATGACGCCAGCCGTTTCGTCGGCGCGTCTAGATCAGACGATCTCTTTGGTTGAAACGATTTATCCGGGCGCGTGAAGGAGTATTACTACGCAGAAGATCTTGAAAAAGAAAAGGAAAAAGCAAATGAGATGCGCGTGGCGATGAATATTGCAAGCGGCACCAATATGATATTAGTGCTGAGAGGATGGATGGCGAAGGATGAAGGTCGTCGCGTTATTGGCGACCAGCTCCCTTTTGACGGAGGAGCGGGGTCTACGGAACACAGATACGGTGCTCTGTTTGCACCTATCGAGACACTTGTAGCTGCAGGCGCACATAAGCCATTTCTGATGAGACATTGGGCCTCCGCAGTCGCGTTGGCGATCATGGCGCAGTTCCTCTTTGGGGTCAACCATCGACTGAGGGTCGCCAGCAACCCGAAACCTGACTGCTGCGGATTGACACGTCCCCATGCTTGCACGTAACACAAGCAGCACAGGAACGAGTTGAAGATGAACAGTAATGATGGCCAATGGCTTCTGTGTCACTTCATCCACCCGACGCTTTAGTTTTGGTTGGCGGCGGCGATGGGGCGGATTATAGTGAAGCCGCAGTGCCGGCCCGCTGTTGGAGCCAGAGCGGCGCATCGGCGAAATCCCGGGTCTCTTAGGGATCAAGCTAAAGACGGCGACTTTACCTTCAACTCCTCCCTCGCGACGCGGAAGCTGGCCAGACCGACCCCGACAGCAGCGGCGAGCATCTCACAATGGTCGGCAAAGTGTCGGAGAGGGTTCTTCTCCGAGAGGGTACGCCATTCTAAACCCCAGATCGCCTCCTGATCAATATGAGTGTGCTGACGATTGCTATCCAGGGTTGGAGAGGACCGACAATGGCATGAGGCTGACGAATTGGCCCGACGTGACGCCAATCAACCAGAAGAACTACTACACGTAAGGTCACAGACCGCACGTCGCTTGAGCTAGACTAATGCGCAGGTCAGCGACTATATGAAGCGCGATGATCAGGTCCTCGCCCTCCGACTCCAGAACGATGCAACGCGCGATCGGCTTGTCCAGAACGCGAGGGACCGTGACCGTCTTCTTTCAAAGCCCGCCAATGGCGAGTTGCCGCTCCCGATACCAGACCTCGCGGAGGAAGACGGCGCTGCGACGCCGTCTGGCGGCGTGGATCCTTCGAGGATAATTGTCATCCATCCAGGCAGTCAGAATCTGCGGATAGGCTTTGCCGGCGACGCCCTCCCCAAGACTATCCCCACGACCCTGGCGACAAAGTTTCCGCAGACCGAATCCGAGATGTACGAGTCGCTCCCCCGACGGCAGTTTGAGGCCAAGACCACCGACCAACAATACGGTGAGGAGTGGTCCAAGAAGTACCAGAAGATGTGCAGCGAGCTCAAGACCGAGATGCGTGCCAACAAGCGGAAGGTGCTGCCAAACTCCAAGGAGCTGGTTCAGACCTTCAACCGAAGAACGGAGCCCGAAATAATCCAGAAGCACAACGACCCCCTCGAAATTGAGTGGACGGATATTCAGACCCTCGAGGACCCCGAGTCTCTCGCATCGTGCTTCATAGGTAACGAAGCGCTGCGCGTGCCTGATGATTCGGACCCCAAGTTCAAGCTGTGGTGGCCGATACGCAATGGATTGTGGAACGAGGACGACTACTCGAGCCAGGAGCATCTCTACGACGACTTCGAGACCCTGCTGGACAAAGCGCTCCGCCAGGAGTTGGGTTTGAAGACGAATAGCGAATGGCAGCAATATAGCTGCGTGTTCGTCATTCCAGATCTATACGACAAACGATACGTCGAGCAAGTGTTGCGATCGTGCATGACTTGGTTCGAGTTCAGCAAGGTGTGCTTTGTCCAGGAAAGCATGGCCGCGACGTTTGGTGCTGGATACACCCAAGCCTGCGTCGTTGATGTAGGTGCGCAAAAGACGTCAGTTACCTGCGTCGAAGACGGGCTCTGCATCGAGGACTCGAGGGTCAATCTCAAGTACGGAGGTTACGACATCACAGAGACGTTTATCAAGATGATGCTTTACGACAACTTCCCGTATCAGGACATCAACCTGCAGAGGCGGTACGACTTTCTCTTGGCCGAGGAGCTCAAGACCAAGCACTGCACAATGTCTCAAGCCGACATTTCGGTCCAGCTCTACCAGTTCCACGTACGAGCGCCCAACCAGCCTACCCGGAAATACGCCTTCAAGACGTACGATGAGGTCATCCTCTCAGCAATGGGCGTGTTTGACCCATCAATCTTCGACAATAGCGTGAAGCTGTGGGGGCGGCGGAAACTGATCGAACGTTCCTACAATGCTTACGATGTTGAGATCCCCGACGACCCATCCTCTGCGGCGCAACTTGCGATACTAGCGCTGGTGAAGCCGTCAATCACTTCGAGTGCCAGCATCAGCGCCAACGGGGTGTCACAATTACAGCAAGAGGTTTCAACACCAAGCAAGGAGAAGTCGCAGCCGTTTAATTTCCTCGGCAGAGGCGAGGGCGTCAATGGCACGCCAGCAGAGTCTCGTTCTGGATCTGCGGCGCCGGAAGGAAGTGGAACACCAGTTCCCGCGCCTTTTGTATTTGGATCTGGCAAGGACGGTATCAATGGCGACAGTCCCGCTCCGAGCGGAACTCGTGCCGTAGGCACGCCTGTACCGGGACAAGCCTCTCAGGCATCTCAGCCTCCCGCGGGAATGTTTGTCGAAAATCCGGAGCGAAGCGCCATCTCAATGGCGCAAGAGAGAGACTCTGTGCTTCCGGTGGCGCCTCTCGATATTGCCATCCTCACCAGCATCCAGAACGCCGCTAAGGGCGACGACAAGAAGCTGCGTGACCTGCTCGGAAGCATCATGGTCATTGGAGGTGGCGCCAAGATCCCGCAATTCACCGTGGTGCTGGAGGAGAAGCTGAAGGCGCGGCGGCCGGACCTGACTGACAGGATCCTGGTCAGCAGAAGTGCCAGGGATATGGATGAGCAGGTCGTAGCTTGGAAGGGCGCCAGCGTCTTCGCGAAGCTGTCGACGAACGACTCATGGATCACACCATTTGAATTTGAGCGGCTGGGGGCACGAACGCTTCATCACAAGGTGCTGTGGGCATGGTAGATTGCGAGTCCGTCTGCGTTCCCCCGCGGTATGGGTGCTACGGGAGTCAACGGAGCTTGTCGATTATGCGAGAAATGGCGCAAACGGTTTTCTTTTATGGTGCAAGGAGCAGTGAATGGGAGATGACCAGTCGATACAGTTACATGATTGGCGTTGGCGTCTGAAGGGTTTCACTCACTGCTCGTGGATGAAGCTGGTAGTAGTCGCTTGGGAAGCTCGTTGTGCCTGGTCGGCTCACAGCCACGATATGATTATGTAGCACAGGCGCCTTCAAAATTTCAAGAATGAATGATTCCGCACAACCTTCGATCCAAATAGCAACCAGTTCATCTGTTTGATGTTAATAAGACCATTTATGGCACCCATGGGTCGGAGAGTTGACGTCAATGCTCGGCTCACGAGCTATTCGGGCTTATGTAATTTTGGCCGGGGCCCAAGCGCATCAACAACATTCATGCGCGTCTCTCCCTCCAAGGTACTTCCAAACCCTCGAGCTGGAAATCTGCCCCTTCAACTCTCCCCTCGCGATGTGAATCTGGCCCTCGCCTCGCTCGAAGAGGTCATTCACCGACGACAAAATGCCATCGCTATCGCGATTCTTGCCGTTCTCGCCCTCGACTACGACGGTGCAGGCCGTGACGTATCTGCTCGGCATCTCGCTCTTCTCCATCTCGTTTCTTGTCTTCTTGAACAGCTCCGTTTCTTTCGTCATAACCGACCTCATCGGCCAGAAGAAGAACGTGGGCGATGTCGTCGGCACACTAGGCTTCGTCGACGAGCTGGTCGCCCTGGTGGCGTGTCCTACATGGGGTCTTGTGTCCGACCGACTAGGAGTGCGATGGGTCGCGGTCATTGGCTACGCCATCATTGCCATCGCGCTGGCTGTTTTCGTTCAGGCGAAGAATGTGTATCCCCAGCTACTGCTGGCGCGCATTTTCTTCGCCGTGGGAGCTTCCGCGGCGTAAGTTGGGAGACTCGGAGATAGGCGCGGAGCCGAAGGCTGACGAACCCAGGGCCACCATGGTTACCGCGATACTCCCGTCCTTGACCGATGATGCCGATGAATTTGCAGGAACCGCTAGACATCGGAGAGCGAAGCCGAACGCACGACTTAGCGCCGCCTTCTCTGTCGAGTCCGAGGTCACCATCACGCCGGAACGATATACCAGAACCTTGTCGAATGAGCGAGTAAACCCGACCTCGGCCGTCGCATCCGTCAAGCCGTCCGCCCTGGCTGGTTACGTAGGGCTATTCACGGGATGCGGCGCCCTGGTGGCGTTATCGCTCTTCCTGCCTCTGCCAGCGAGATTCGGCGAGATTGATGGCGTAACTCCCGGCGAGGCCGTCTCGTACAGCTTCTACGTCGTAGGCGCTGTGTCACTTCTCGTTGCTGTGTTTGTCTTTGCCGGGCTGCGCAACTTGAAAGGTGAAGAAGGCAAAGGTTGGAAAGTTCTCTTTGGTATCAGACATCCGCATGGCGCTTTGGAGAGGCTTGAAACAGATGATGAGGATCAGGCGCGGACACAAGTCAGTTCTGGAGATACCTATCCATCGGCATGGACTAACACTCCGCAGAAAGTGGTTCCCTACATTCACCTCATGAAGGACTCTGTCCTGTTGGGTCTCACTGATCACAAGATTGCCCTTGGCTACATCGGTGGCTTTGTTGCGAGGGCCTCTACGGTTGCCATATCTCTCTTCATCCCGCTTTACGTCAACACATATTTCATCAGCAATGGATATTGTCAAGGCTCGCCGAACGACCCCTCGCCTGAGCTCAAAAAGGAATGCCGATCAGCTTACGTACTTTCATCGATTCTGACTGGGGTTGCGCAGCTCTTGGGCCTGATATGCGCTCCTCTCTTTGGATATCTCTCCGGAAAGGCTGGACGAGTGAACTACCCCATCGTCGTCGCGACGGTGTTTGGAATGGCTGGTTACCTCATTCTGCCACAGCTCGCAAGTCCCGAATTCAAGAACGTGGAGGGACGAGGAGGGAATCCCGTCATTTTCTTGGTGGTTGCGCTCATTGGCATCAGCCAGATCGGGGCCATTGTCTGCAGCCTGGGCTCCCTTGGGCAAGGTGTCCTAGCCGTTGAGCTGCCGCAGTCGGCGCGGCGCGAACCGTCTATTGCACCGGACGAGGACGAGTCCGCAGAATCCGAACCGTTGATTCGAATCTCGAGCCGTGAGCATTTGGTTTCCCGGGTGCGCTTGAAGGGATCTATCGCTGGAGTGTACTCGCTGTGCGGCGGCGCGGCGATTCTGATTCTCACCAAAGTGGGAGGTGTTCTTTTCGATAAGCTGTCCAATGGCGCGCCATTCTACATGATGGCCATGTTCAACGGGATGCTTCTTGTTGCTAGCTTGTTTATGGATGCGTCGCAGGCGTTTGCGAGGGCTTAGCGGTCGATGGTAACATTGCTTACGATGTCATGAATACAATGCATGCAAAATCTTGCTCACCCGGCTCGGAGGCTAATGTGGACGATGCTGCTGCTAGAGTGCTACATGAAGACCATTTGAACGACAATCAGTCAGGACGTAGATTGAGGTGTTAGCGTTCCTGAGGCGCACGTGCAAGAGTAAGTACTCGTAACTTTGGTTTGTGGATGGCAATTGCCTGTTTCGGAGGCGAGGCAGCGGAGGATTGGGCTGAGACCAGCTTTAGAAAGCGGGACCCCTGTGGAGACCCACCTGCACTCTCTTCAGTGAGCGCTGCATGGCTTCGCGTTTCTCTCTCCCTGTCAACTTGACATGTATGCATACTAGCACATACTACTCCGCACATTCGATGCTCAGTCGAAACGCTCCATTTTAGCTCTGTTACATATCAAACCCCTCGGCCAGTTCCTCTCTGAGTCCCCGGAAGCCGACGCCCTGGTCCACCTGGCGGATCAATCATGGTGCACATCGATGAGCTATCGTATAGCGGGATCTGGCCTTCAAATCGAGGCGTGCCGACAATCTCCCTCATCGAACGGTCGCGCAGGTCCGACCAGAAGTAATCCAGCGTCCCCGGCCTCGCCCTCATCCATGCCGCATAGAACGGCGGATTTATCTCATCCCAGTCCCCGTCCACCACGACGATAGAGCATTTGGTAGTAGCGGGGTCGGCCGATAAAAGCGTTCGAACGGTCGCAGCATCTAGCAAGATAAAGGCCTCCGTACTCAACAAGCCCAATCGAACGATCTCGTTGTGCTCTTCTAGCCGGCGGCTAATACACCACTCGTTAAATCGAGTGCGCGCCGAGACTAGCAACCTATCGTCCAGATCGGCAGCCTTGTCTTGTTCGAGCGGTAAATCAACTGTCGGGAAGTCCAGGCTTCGTAGTACAATCTCATCCGGCTCGGGGTCAAGGCTGGGATTTTCATGGACTCGCTCGTAGTTGACCGAGCGGGCAATACACTCGCGAATCTTAGACACCGCGGCGGCCCATTCTGTGTCAGTTGCGGCTTTTGAGGGACGAAGAATCACGAAGCCCCAGGTCCGCCCAGACGTAAGTCCGTTTTCCTTCGCGAATTGAACGCTCATTCGAAACTTGTCCTTCGCCCATTCAGGCTCCATGCTTGAACACACTGGTCTTGTCGATTTTTTCTGTTCAGTGCTAGAATGGGAGGGCCAACTTGGTCTGAGTTGACGCGAGGCTCTCCACGGTACCGGCAGGATGAGCGAAAAAGCGCCTCGGATCCGCTGTCGACTCGAGAGATGAGGTCTGCACGACTGCGAGGGACAATGGCGAGTGGAACCAGGTCGAAGTTGGACGAGTGTGGTCATTGTGCTTCGTTTCGCAGCGCAATTGGACGGCCGCCCGCGCACATCCTGGCCGTCAGCGTTCTCCACCCCGTGCTGACATAGCCGACGAACATACAAGTAGAAAGGACTTGGTTTCCAAGCTTCAATTATCCCATGGGAGCCCCTAAGGCTTGTGGGTCTGAGAATTAAAGGCAAAAACAAATCGGATACAAAGGCGAGCGTCGTTCTTAGTATTTGATTGGTTTCTGCACTGTTACCTTGACTCCACAAGCCTTAGGGGCTTCGAAGGGATGGGGATTTACAATAAAAAGCAATTATCAAGAATTCCTACCCTGGCATTACCTTCCTGATGCACCTCCGTAGATATCTTGCGCATTGTCTCAAACCTTACCAATTGGGCGGAGAAGGGCGGAACGTGTCATAGGTGCTTTGATGATGGGGTGATATGCCCGCAGCCCCGTCAGGAGCTTGCTGCCTGCGCCAGGGTCCTCCCGTCAGGCCATCTGTGTAATTTCTTACCTACGAGTACCTAACCAACGAGTTGACACAAGAGGCGGGGCTGCAAGACGACTTGCACCCGCAACACCTTCTTTATTTCCACCGTTACCAAGGCCGCAAAATGCCCGAAAAATCAAATTCTCTTGCAAGGTATTATTAACAAGTCTCTAACGAAGCAGGCAAAACGCTTTTTGTTCCGTTTTAAAAGGGACGAGCTTGGGTCGTTCGTCTGCTGGCCGTAGGATTTCGCCGTGCCGCTTTTTGTAACCTGTTGGCTACCAACACCTAAGGTACCTTACATCAGGCAACCAACAGTGTGACGTCGGGGATCTTCAGCCGGAAGGGGCAAGCGTGGCCGACGAGGTCCTCTGTAGCTGTACCCCGTCATCGTGCAGGACAATCATGTTGTCCAGCCTCGTCCATAACAGATCCTCCCAGCCCATTCAAGTTTCTACACCTCCGATAATTTTCCACAGCGTGCACCTTTGCGCTCTCAAATCCACCGCTATATCATTCTAATCCACCCCGATCAATTTAAGAACCATGGCAAACTTGACTTGTTCTTCAGACTCCGTCCCCAGCCCCGTTGACTTGGGCATACCCTATAACATCAGCTTTGCTGTCGTTCCAAGCCAGACGGCGCCCGACGACTGGATGAAGCCGTGCTGCGGTCAGAACCCACTTCACGTCGTTCAATACTGTTGGGAATGGTGTGAGCTCCCCGCAAATCTTACCAAACAAGGGGCGATCCAAGCGCAGATTGAGTTCAACAATTGCCTGGACAACCATGGGCGCGACCATAACCACTCAAGCGCAGTTGAAATGCATATGTCTACAGCGCCAACCGAGCATCCCGGCCTGAAGACTGCACTTGTCGCTATACTTATTACATGGCTATGTACGGCGTGATGATCAAGACAGCATTGGGACCACGATGGGTTATCTTTGGTCACTCTCATGTACATGTGCAAGGAGTACGCGAGTTATCTAAACATAGGCTGTTCAAGGGTAGTCTGGAAGTGGTGGCGATACATGGAGATTGGTATTTTAAAATGGAATCTCTAATATACTACTATCGTAGGAAGGATACTTTTTGGTAGACAGGTCCATGAACCCCAGAGTGTTCTGCCTAGAATTTTGCAGGGCTCTGCAGGAAGCCAATCGGTCCGTGAAGCAATACAACGATATGGCTCTTCGACTAATAGTACCCGGGCGGCCCGTGAAGAAGCGTAGCGACACAAGCTCTTCGACTAACACTACCTGGGTAGCCCCTAAAGAAATGTAACGATATGAGCTCTTCGACTAATACTGCCAGGGTGGCCCGTGAAGAAATGTGACGACATAAGCTCTTCGGTCAGCATTGCATGAACACATGTAATGGTTAGTATGGATATCAGAGCCTGGGGCCGATGCTAAGCAAAGATACTCTCAGATGTCGTTCTTTCATGGACGATGCTCAAGTTTTGCCTATAAATAAGATGCTGCCCTTTCACTCAATACAAATGCGTTCCACTTGCGTCAGTAACCAGGCTAAGAGATCTTTTCAACAGAACATTATTCATTATCATCAAGACAAAAGCCCTTTGAAAGTGTTCGTGATCTAGAACTTGATCAGCAGTTTCCAGAGACAGAACGTTGCCATGGGGTACGTAGTTTCACACTATGCGCTGCAACAACACGTGTACTAACCTCACTTCGCAGTCCGCTTAAATCAGCCATTTGGCATGCCTCACAATCATCAACCTCGCTTCCGAGGCGGCTACCGAGCCTCGCATTGATAAGCTCCCTACGAACTCTGAAGAAGAAATGGAGCTTTCATGGCCTCAAAAGTGTAATGTACAAACTGGTCGGCGACGGAGACACGCATCAGAGCTAATGGAACCAACAAGGTACGAAAAACTTCGACTGCGGCGACTGCGACTGCACCGTTGCCCATGAAGAAAGCAAAACTGTCGGTTGGACCGCAGATGTAGATTTCGCTCAATGGATTACTGGTGGCTTCTCCGTCACGGAATCGGTAACGACAGGCAACTCTTATTCCTACAAAGGAGGCAAGGATGACGAAACGGTGTGCGTCTGGTGGGTTGTGCCACATACCGCGTATACAGTCTTAAACCACTGGCTTGCTCAGTGTGGCTATACTAACAAGAGTAATAGTTATTAAGTCACTACTATAAGGGAAATAGCGAGTGGAACCAGGTCTAATAAGTTGACCGATTGTGGTCACTGTCTGTTTTGCTTAGCACAGTAATTAGACGGCCGCCCGCGCACATCCCAGCCGTCAGCGTTCTCCACCCCGTGCTGACATCAAATGGCCAACGAGCATGGAAAGGACTTGCTCGTGCTTACTCCGAGATGATGAAAACGGGGCAGAGATTGCGTCCGTACCCGCACGTGACCCCAGGCAACGCGAGTGCGTTCGGACCCCATCTCGAGCGTCGCGTTGTTGAACCGTCGGCCAACCCACCCCAACTCCGCGGACAACGGGCTTATTGATCATCTCGCCGTCCACTTTTCGGCACGGCACCCTCCACAGTGCAGCGCACCGCCGACGGGGTCCGGGATTCTGGGACCGCCGTACTCCGTACCGGATACCTACATCAAGGTAGGCATGTTGTGTTCCGTCCCTCACTGCTACGCCGCACAGACGGGCCAGGGGCAGGCGTCGGCCGACAGTCCTTGCGCCGTACCTCTCGCATCACCAGCGTCATTAGACCCCAAGGAACACGGCACATCTCCATTGTATTCCGTACACGGCCCAGGGTGCCTTGCGCACCGCGCCCTGGGTTCTAACAGCGTCGAGTTGTGGCACAATGCCAGCCTCCCCTCCACCTCGTCCCACTCGGATCAGTCGTCATCCGAGCCTCGGCCAGCATCCGGCTTGGACTCCAGCGCCGCTGCGCTCGCTCGGCGGGCCATCACTCGCCGGGGCCACGTCAAGTCCCGCCTCGGCTGCTTCAACTGCAAGCGCCGGCGCGTCAAGTGCAGTGAGCAGCGCCCCGAGTGCGCGCCGTGCCGCCGTCTGGGGCTGACGTGCGTGTACCCGGCGCCGGCCGCCTCCTCGCCGGCGCCGATTCGTCCCGCCCTGTCAAGTCTCTCCCTCGAGGACCTCCGCTTCTACCACCAGTTCCTCACCGCCGCGTTCCCCACAGTGCCTATCCGCGGGAAGCAGGCTTGGTTGCAAGCTGCGGCAATGTCGTACAGCGTAAGATGCCCCTGATCTTGCGTAGCCACCATCCTCGAGTCGAGGTGTTGGTGGGTGGCTTTTCCGGCCGTCGTGCTCATGCTGCGGTTCTTAGTACGAGTACCTCGCGCATGCGCTCCTCGGCCTTGGGGCTTCCCATCTATCGCAGAACTGCAGTATCGACTTTACGGCTCAGGCTCTGCAACACCGCGTCACCGCCATCAAACTCGTCAACGAGCGGCTCGATCATCCGCCCAGGTGCCCCGACGAAGCAGACGCCTTGTACGCCACTGTCATGTGTCTCGTAACCCAGTCTTCACTCATGTCCGAGAGCATGGTCGACTACCTAACCATGGTCAGGGGCGCCACCCTTGTCCGAACGACCATTATGCCGGACATCGAGAAGTCCATCTTTCGCACTCTCAGCAGTAAAGGCCACATCGAAGCCCTCAGCTCTGTTGTGCGTGAGCTACCCAAGGACCTGGAGCTCGTAGGCAACTTCACGTCGTCGGTGATGAAGCTGGAACCCATGTGTCAGAAACCCTGCGAGATGACCTACCTGACCGCTCTGGTACGGTGCGTAGAAGCGGTTCGAAGCTCCTCTCTCGAGGGTAAGTGTCCATTCATACCACACCACGCTGCACTGTGACGCCAATGAATGCTGACTTACCCGCAACGCAGCCTGGAAAGCGTTTGTGAAGGTGTTCATGCTGCCCTCGGGCATGAGCAACGAGGAATTCATCTGCTTTATGGACGCAGAGAACCACGTGGGCCATCTGCTCGTCATCCATATGTTTCTGCTGGATTACGTCCTAGGACAGTGTTGCATCGGCCCTTCAGACGAGCCGCCGTGTCCAGGGCGAAAGAACGTCATCATCTCTTGGACAAAGAACATGGCCGATGCCCTTCCTCGCGATTATCAAAGGTACATTCAATGGCCGCTCCAGTACTGCGAGATGCTTGCTGGCCAGGACGCGCGATATCTGTTGAGCCCATGATGCCAGCGGGATTTGGGCTAGCTACAACTTTATCATACTGGCAGAGATCTTGGTACAGCCAGCAGACGATCAACCGCAAAGATCTCGCCGCTTGCTTCAACGCACCTAGCCCTAATTGTACGCTCACGACAGCAAGTACACGCAAGGTAAATGCCAAATACTGCGCCGTAGATGGAGCAATCTGTGCAATATTGCTCCATGACAATGCCAAGCATTGGAGTCACTACCAGACATCCGTGACCCTCCAGGCATTCGGCACATCTTCGTCGCACAAGTTGTGCTCAAAGGTTCTGCTTCCGAGTACGATACGGGCTGGCGGTCCGAGAAAGCGGAAGTAGATGCTACATCAAGGCGACACACCACTACATGAGTGGAGGCACGCAGAGCGGACACGAAGAGATCGCCGTGACATCACTCAATATGGCGTCTGCCCACAGCAGCCGCATGTTGGCACCAAGATGAGCTCTGGCTGCTTGCTGAATTCGACCACGATACGTCAACCTGGTCGAGCAGGCCGTGGCAATCTTCATGCTGCGCAGAGGCTGTGAGGCTGTGAGGTCAAGATTCACCGGACTCTTGTAAGATTAGTTATAGTCAACACTTTATGTTGGCTTCTGTGCACATGTATACTATGTATTTTAGCGACTGGCTTGCTCTATGTATTTGATCTATTTGGAGCCGGGTCGACGGATGGTTACATGTATAGAATTCATTGTCCAAGCTTCCAATGCTTGCAGTTCTCCTGATCTGGTCAAAGTTTTGACAGTGGGTGTCTGAACAATACTAGGTCTCTGTTGCGTTTTTAGGGATCGCACTGAGCCAAGGTTAGAAGAAATGTATCGGTCGTACTGCTCCATGGCTGGCAGCTGCGCTGATAACATGCGGCCAGTTGCAGTGATATTCAGTGGCCAAATAGCCAGTATTTCCTCTAGGTGCCCCTCAATCGCATGCAGTCAGACGAGAAGGGAGAATTGAGGGGTTCGTACGACATCTTGCCGCCTCCACCTGGGCTGCTTCACGAGCTTCACGATGCACTGCAGACGCATCTGAATACGAATCTCGATTTGTTTGGCTCGCTGAGTTGTCGAACCTGCCGCGACTCGGTGGTTGGCCAAGCTGTCGTGCATGGGCGGAGCTGGGCTTGCGACCTCCTTGCTGCGGGCGTTGGATCAGAAGTATCACGACATCGCCGCTGCAAAAGGCGAACGCTGTGGCTGGTCATAACGAAGACCACGGCTGGCTCAAGGATTTGCAAGATGCGATGGAAATGATTGCTGCTCAGTCCCCGGACAGGATGTTGGAGCCGACTCGAAACGGCACTCTGGCTGGCCGAATGTCAGCTCCAATGAGTTACGTGATTGAGGTAGCACGTCAGTTGGGGCTACTTCATGTCCCCTCTTGCGCTGCTACCCCTTCCATACTACAAAAATATAATTCTCCCGAAAACGGCGGCCAAAGCGACGTGTGTCTGTGAGCAGACACGTGGATCTTGGCTTACGTTGGCCAACGCACGAGTTGGCAGGTTGGGTGTTGCCAACCACCGCGGCTTTCCCCCAATGCAGCGCAACCAGGATCATGGCACCCAAGGGAGCGCGTCGCTGGAAACACGAGCTCCATGCGGTATTCTGTTGTCCTACCAACTGCTGGACAAGGCCTGCTTCCGGACCCGAGCTCCCGTCATGAGTATCCCCTCAAGGCACGATGCAAAGCCATAAGCTATCATCCAGTCAAGATAGATGAGCGAGTGCTTACCAGAAAACGCGAATCAGACATTACGAGATTTCTTTGTACTTGTAACGAGCATTATGAATCTCGCACAACCTTGCCGATACATGTCGATCAGCTAGGCCAAGTTATCTCCTTGTCAGAAGGGGGTACGGGCCAGATTGTTGCACGTCTTCCGTCATGCACGAGAACGGCTATCAATTTGTAGGATGCCCATGCAGCATGTCAAGACGAAGACGGTTGGACGGCTAGAAAGGTCCGTGTGAAGGCCCACCGTCTCTCTGCCCTGCCGCCGCTGGCGGGTATAAGTCTGGGCACAACCTCCCAGGTTTCAAGCCTTGATGCTTCTCGCCACTCTTTTCTCTATCTCAAGCCCGTCCTATTCCAATCAGCAGCCAGAGCGATAGCATTGGAATCTTTCCTTGCAGTAGCCGAGCGGCCACGTTCGTTTTTCTAGGGTTCCCTACGCTCGACGTCTCCGTGTCAAGTCAACCTTCGTTACCACAAGCAGTCACCTTTGGTTTCATCCATCACGATGTTCTACGTGGCATTACTTGCCCTTGCTGCTTTGGCACTGGGCAATCAGATTGAGCCAAGATGGGCTAATGAGAAAAATGCGGTTGTCACGCTGACAACTTATACGACTACGACCGTCTGTCCCATCACCTCCACAGTCACTTCCAAGGGAACGTGAGTACTACTTCACACGTACCTCTGATCTAGATATGGAGGCTGATAATGGTCCAGCACGTACTGCGTGACACGTCTTACCACTTCCACTCTCACGGTCACCGACTGCCACGGCTGCTCCGGGGGAGTTATTACAGTGCCTGGTCCGACGGTCATTGCAGGGACCACCACGTTGGTCGATGTTACTTACACAACGGTCTGCCCTATCACGGAAACCATCACTGGGCCGACTCGCACATACCTGACGACGCGCACGGTTACCAGTGCTGTCGTCACGCGCGTTCCGACCACGATCTGGAAGACCATCCCAGGCCCGGAACAGACCAGGGTCGCTGTCGCTACGAACGTGGTGTACACGACCCTGACAAGTCTCTATCCCGTGACTCAAGTGACTACAATTGCTGGACAGGAAAGGACCATCACCTACACAGCCACCAGCATCATCACCACGGCCGTCCCAACGACCGTCCGTGAGACCGTCAAGCAGCCAGACCACACGGCCACGGCCACGGATGTCAAGTACTCGACCATCACCAGCATTTATCCGGTCACTCAGGTCACGACAATCGCAGGAACTGAATATACAGTCACACGCACCACGACCAAGCTGATTGAGACTACGGTGCCCAACACTATCCACGAAACCGTCAAGCAGCCCGACAAGACTGTCACTGCCACAGACATCAGATATTCTACCATGACTAGTGTGTACCCTGTCACCCAGGTGACGACCATCTCGGGAACGAAATACACAGTCACACGCACCACGACCAAGCTGATTGAGACGGCCATACCCCACACTGTTCTTGAAACCGTGGCGAAGCCAGACATGACTGCCACGGCCACGGCCGTAGCGTACTCTACAATCACCAGTCTGCATCCGGTTACAGTGGTCACTACCATCGGCGGCAAGGAGCACACCGTCACTTACACGAAAACGGAGCTCATTGAAACGCAGGTTCCCGTAACGGTTCATCAGACGGTTGAGCGCCCAGATGTGATTGATACGGCCACGGATGTGCAGTACAAAACGGTGACCAAGGTTCATCCTGTGACGGAAGTCGTCACTGTTGGCGGCGGGAAGCATACCATCACGCATACCCAGACCAAAGTCATCGAGGTGTCGCGGCCAGCCACGGTGTACACGACCATTAACGGCGCAGGCGGCACGGAGACGACGCTCGAGGTCGTGTACGTAACCCAAACGAATGAGTATGTGGTGACAAAAACGGTCACCGTACCGGGCGGAGGATCGACTCAGGTCATCCATAGTATGAGCACGGTGGTCTACAGCGCCCCTTCCACAGTGACAGTCTCCGTTCCAGGTGCTACGACGGAAGGGGCTAAATATCCTGTGTCGCCGTCACAGGGAACGGCACCCGCATCTTCTTATCATTACGATCCACCAAAGCCTGTGCCGACGGCCGCTGCGCAGACGAACCGCGTCCCGGTTGTCGCGGTCTTGGCGGGCCTGGCGGGCCTCATGGCGCTCCTTTAAGTGGCAGCGTTCACCAAGCCTCGAGTTATTTATTCTCGAGAGAAAAGACCCGAGTTGGTGAGTGAAGGGAGGAAGCTTCATCTTTCAGTCCCTTTCCTTGAGGAGGAGAGTTGTGGTTGTTTGTCGAATGACTTGACTTGTATACGTGTCAAAACATCACTAAATTGATGCTGGACATGGGGTGATGAGAATGGGCAAATTGTTCCGGCTGAGTAGGTGAAGTTTTAAGATCGGGGGAAAGTTATTTCCTTCGCAAGGACTCTACCTTTCAAGTACATAGTTCAGATAATGAATCTCGTGGAGGGCTTAGAGCGAGCTTGGGCGACTTAATGTCAGTATGATGGAAATGTATTTCAAGCATGCATTTCATAATGTGTGATCCTTATTTTACACAATCCATTCCGCTGAGCAGTTGCCAGACGTCAATTCATGCTCTTGGTCGTGAAGCTGGGGCTCAATGCCTCATCATGGACTCAAGCCTCGACAGGGGCCTCCCGAATGGCTATAAAGCGCGCTGGATTGGGTTCCGTCACCTCCTCCTCGCCGGTAAACGTCTGACCGGGGAAGTAGCGCTCAACGCCAAGCAGAAAGGCCCCATTTAGGTCGATCCAGACGATCATGCGGCGCAACAAGCCGCCAAGACCCAGTGAGTTCAAGCCGCCGCGCATGTCGAGCATCAGACGCAAGCCGTGCATGTGCATGCGGTAAGAGGCGACATCGCCATGCATGGCCTCGAAGCTGGCCATCTTGGCGACGGCGCCGATGACCTCGTCGGACAGGCGGCGGCGAGGGTCGCGCAGACCATCGTTTATGGCGGCGATGGCGGCTTGGTGAAGGTCCTTAAGGTGGAGGCGGAAGGCATCGACGGAGGCGAAGCCGAGGACGCCACCGCCGCCAGCGAGGCAATCGGGGGACAAGTTGGTGATGTAGTTTGCAGCGGAGAGGAGCAGAACGACGGTGAAGGTGGACGGGTGCGAGAGAGCGCAGGGGTACCAGCGGCTGCGCAGGAGGCCGGCGTTGCCTGGTTGGTCGAGCTCGGGGATATCCCTTGCCATGTGGACGATGTCTGCAAGCTGCATTAGGGGCTACCGCAAGGGCCGTGGGCGACAGGCAAAGGGGGGGCAGAGAGGGAACATACAGTGATCACTCAGAGCGGGTATGTACGGCCGCCAGGGTCCCGGATTTGATCTGAAAGGGTCGACCCGGCCACCGCCGAGCTGGAACTCAATGGGCCAGGACGCCAATGTGTTTGGGCCGGCCTGTTGGATCATCTGGCCCCGGCGTGCATCCGCTTGTCTCGGCACCTCTTGCACGTCTTCGTCGTCCCACGCCTCACGAGACCCCGGCCCAGCCAGCTCGTCCCGCGGAACGTACTCAAACGTGACGGAGTAAGTCGCCTTCCCCCAGCGGCGGCGGCGGGGCCGGCGGGGCGGAGCAGGAACGCGGGCATCCCGGGAGCCCCGCTCGGCCGGCGAGGAGGAGCTCGAGGAGCTCGAGGGGCTCGGGGCAAAATGGGCCTGCCAGGCGCGGCGGGAGAGGTACGAGCGCAGCCGCGTCGTCGACCCGCCCTTGAGCTGGTCCGGGCGGTTGCCAATGACGAACTCGAACTCGACGGGGGCAGGGTTGCCCTCGGCCGCGACGTTGGGCATGGCGGCGGGAGGTCAGCGAGGGCACGTCGTATTGCCGTGCCTTGGCAGGGGCTTTGCTTATGCACGCGAGCCGATTCGTTGGTGTTGCGGCCCTTGCTTCGCGTCTAGCTTCGCTGTCGGAAATAGCACTTGGCGGACCAAAGACGGATCCGACGATCGCATCGGAGGTAAGGCATACGCGTCTCCAAACCCGAGCCAGCCACCTTCTCGTCGTCGGGCTGCCGTACCGCACGTGACGGCGACAGGGCTGCGTTGCACAAGCCAGGGGCCTGGATTGGAGACGGTTGAGCGGTGCGGACAAGGTTATTCAGCGTCGCAGCGTCATTCTGCCGTCGACGGGGACGCGCGATGATCCTTGGCCCGATCGGGTGCGCGCATGGGGCGCATTAGTCTGGGGGCCGAACTTTATTTGGAGCTTGCAACTAGCTAAGGTTGGCTCTGTTTTTACCAGCATGGACGGGCCGCGTTGCTAGATGCGTTTTACGATTTCGGGGAGGAGATGTGCCGAGAGGGAGCGTTACGGCTCTCGCTTATGTCAATTGAGAGCAGTTGAGAGATGCCGGGCTTCTGATTTCTTGAGTGCTCATACAGCGGGGCTCTTGGAGAGAGTTGAGTTTCTCGCCCGATTACCTGGACTTGCAGATGGGCTATCGAAATGATAACAGTTCAAGTGGAGTCACACAAGGTCGAGACAACCCGGCCGTTGATTTACGTCGGACAGGGCTCGCCTACACGATGACGATGATATTGGATTCGCGTTCTTTTGAAAGCCGACGATGGATTGACCAGGTGCGTCAATGGACGAAGCTCTGTGTTGTGTTTGATGAGACAGTTGGGTCTTCCTATTCCGCCTCGGATCTTCGAGTACGAGACTATTGCAAAGAACAATAGCCTGTATAATACACTCAGCATCTTTGATTAAGCACGCCCCTTTCAGGGAATATTTAAACAAAACTAATCAAGCTTTCTTCAGTGTATACGTTGCGGGCCAAGTTTTGAAGAGGCTGCAGCAGCAGCATCCCAAAGTACAAGGACAGCAAGCCATAGCCGAAAAGAAGGCACAGCTGATCTACAGAGCTCTCGAGGCCCATCCTGATATCTACAGGATCATCCCTGATAAGACGGTGCGATCACGTATGAATATCTGCTTCAGGATCGAGGGTGGCGATGCCGCAGAGAAGGCTTTCTTGGAGGAGGCTGCTGCCCAGGGCCTGACTGGGCTGAAAGGTCACAGATCCGTAGGGGGAATGCGAGCGAGTAATTACAACGTTGTCTCTGAAGAGGGCGCGGAGAAGCTTGCCAAATTTATCGGCACCTTCGCGTCGCAACGAGGGGCTTCCATTAAATAGTAAAGCAATGGCCGGCTCCGAACCCGGGATTACAGGGTCGCTTTTGTTGAAATCAATTTATTAATGGTTGTGAGACGTTGAGTTTCTGCTTGTTGAACCGTATGTGGTCTCGCATGCGCGCAACGCCGTTGTCGATCGCTCAGGGCATCTCGGCCATCCAGGGAACTCCCCCGAACTGCCCCCAAGCGCACGGCACTCGGATCTGCTCTAGAGCTGCGAATGGCGCTAAGCTTGCTCAGCGCACCGTCATATCCCCGGTGTCTCCGTGGGCCGTCGCCCAATTGGGTATATGCAAGGCGAAGGTCTAGCAGAACTCAAAAAAGCAAGTGGCGCTAAATCGTGTCGAGCTCTACCAAGCTCCCCGCAAGATACTGGCGGAAACGGCATCTCGGCGGAGACGGCATCTCATCAGAGTTCCAGCTCCCTATGGCTTTTACGCTGGTCGCCGGATGCCGGACGTCGGTCAAGGCTGGGTCTTTCATAGGTATAAAGGGAGCCGGTGGCTGCTCGTCCTCCTCTCGTGAACGAATGCAATCAACACGCCTGTGAAGCTCTAGATATTCACCCTCACCATGTCTCTCCAAGGAAAGGTTGCCCTCGTCACCGGCGGGGCCAAGAACCTCGGCGCCGAGATCGCAAAGGAGCTGGCCTCGCTCGGCGCCAGCCTCGCGCTGCACTACAACTCGGCCAAGTCCAAGGACGACGCCGACAAGCTCGAGAAGCTCTTCAAGGAAAAGTACCCCAAGTCCAAGGTGCACTTCTACCAGGCCGACCTGACCACCGAGGCGGCCGTCAACAAGCTGTTTGACTCCGTGAAGAAGGATTTCGGCAAGATCGACATTGTCGTGAACACGGTCGGCAAGGTGCTCAAGAAGCCCATTACTGAGATTTCTGAGGCGGAATACGACCAGATGTTTGCGTGAGTCCCCACCGAGCTGCGAGTAACTAATGGCGATGCAACGTATGGAAGTGCGCTGACGATTGCCCGTGTCGACGTAGTGTCAACTCCAAGTCGGCCTTCTTCATCCTCAAGGCCGGCGCCAAGCACGTCGAGGACGGCGGCAAGCTCATCACCATTGTCACGGCGCTGCTGGCGGCCTTTACCGGCTTCTATACGTCCTACGCCGGCTCCAAGGCGCCCGTCGAGCACTTCACGCGCGGCGTGGCCAAGGAGCTTCAGGGCAGAAGCGTCTCGGTGAATGCCGTTGCGCCTGGTCCGATGGATACACGTGAGTACCCTGGTCCTTCTCGTCGCCCAGCAAAGTTATGGTATGCTGACTCGGTTGCCGCAGCCTTCTTCTACCCCCAAGAGTCGGATGACGCCGTCGCGTTCCACAAGAGCCAGGCCATCGGCAACAGGCTCACCAAGATCCAGGACATTGCGCCCATCATCCGCTTCCTGTGCACTGAGGGGAACTGGATCACGGGGCAGACTCTGTTTGCCAACGGCGGGTACACGACGAGGTAGCCGCGCTCTGAGTGCGGGCAGGCAAAGTATTAGTCAATGCGACGATGTTGATCAATGCATCTATGCTGCCGTGCTCCGTCTGCTGGAATGTGACCTCGGAGCTCTCAGCTGCGTGATCTTGGGCACTCTGCGTATCACGAAAAAGCCAAGCTGTCAGGTCGTGGAGAAAAAGTCCATGCGTGTGAAGACTGCTCGGAAGTTGAGTTACATAGCTGGCCAGGGCATGGATACTTAAGTAGATATACGGGCATGTTTCTGGACCAGCCTACTCGAATATCAAGCTCTCGAACATCTTCACTCTGTTCCGTCAACCATGGCTATAGCATAGGGGCAGGATCTATCAACTCATTCGCGTTGCCGCGTATATATATTTACGTAGTGCGTACCCTTAAGTAGGCAGAATATTGTGTGGAGGAGATCCGTTGCCGTCGGTCTCAACTCAAGACTGCTTTGCTTTCTTAAACAAACTATCAAGCTTCTGCTGTCCCTTTTCTTCCTTGTGAGTTTTGACTTTCTCGCTGGCAAGCACCGGTGGCAGTCCCTGGACGCGCCTCTTCGCATCTTCGAGGAGGTCGATCTCGCGTTCTCGCTGGCCTTTCA
The DNA here is from genome assembly GCA_024339985.1 of Tolypocladium endophyticum. NCBI lineage: Eukaryota > Fungi > Ascomycota > Sordariomycetes > Hypocreales > Ophiocordycipitaceae > Tolypocladium > Tolypocladium endophyticum. Next base: position 114,886 of record JALHBW010000178.1, on the reverse strand, counting down.
CAGTTGGGACCGACCAGCTGTTTGATGTCGCCGCCTTGTGGCACAGCTTGTACTTTGAGCCCTTCAGGCTTGTCTCGTACGTGTTTGCGTCTATTTTCTTGACGTGCTGTTATCACTGTGTTACAAAATCGGCCCTTTGTACTTATTCTTCAGCAAGTTCGAACTTTACCTGATGTGCGACAATGAGCCAGTGATACTCAGTCCCAACTGGTGCGCCACTACCAGTAGGAGCCTTTTTAGCTCGTCTTTTATCCGTTTTGTAGTCGATCTTCCACAGGTCAGGCTCCTCTTTGACTTCATGCCATACGCCGGGGTCGTAATTCCATGTGTGAGATCCACCGACTGCCATTCCTGAGTAGTATTGGCCGTTAAATGTCTTGAGAGCATTATAGCCTCCTTGACTTATATTTGTGCCGCCAGACCCTGGTTTCTCCGTTGGCGCATCGTCGTCGTCATCATCATCATCATCGAATAGCGCTATTCCCTCATCGGCGGCTGGATCATCCATATGAGCTCTTTTTGCTGACTGAAGGCTATCGTGCTCATCACGCGGCACTTCTTGGTCATTACTGTTGTGTTCTGATAGCTCGTCAGAGGCGGCACTTCGTTTCCGCTTTGGACCAGGCATTGTCGATGGTGTAGGTACATGTAGTTATGATTGAAAGAGAGCAAGTCGACTTGTCGCGGATGCTGGCCAAAGCTGCAGACAGATTGCAGTTGAATTGCCGCAATGAAACTGGTTCAAATTTTAATGATGCGTAGATTAATATATCACTCCTTTCTTTTTGCGGGTGGTGTCAATTGTAAGGTCTTCGACGTCATGTTGATGCAAGCTGCCCTGGCATTGAGCGCGAAGCGTCTGATTGCTGTGCCTGCAGCGGGAGCCACGCCACAGGCTTGCAAGGAGCATTTTATGTAAAAAAATTGGCGGATTGAGCTACTGATAGTAATATCCATTGATTTCAGACAGTGGCGGTATTGTCCAGAATTTACTGGAACGGAGAGGATAGAGCAAAGAGTAAAGCAGATTAGTCGCCCGCGCTATGGTCAACCGCAGCAGCAGCAAGAGGGCCGCTGCGGACGGGTATCGCGCAGGCCATCACACTAAACCCTATTCACCTAACGACTGTCGGTTGGATCCTCTGTAAGTCTATGGACATCATTATCTCTCCATCTTCATCTGGTGGCGCAATTTCTCTAAATCCAAGCTTCTCGTAAAACTTGTACGGCGAATTCTCTGGTTTCACGTTTTTCAACACGTCTTTGCTCTGCTTCCCCTCTGGCGGCGTCGACATGACCCCCAGCTTCTTTGCCTGAGGATTGTGCTGTCGTATATGTGCAATTGCGAATTCCACGCCGCGTCGACCGTACCCCAGGTTCTGAAATCGGCCATCAATCATGAATCGCCAGATGTAGTACGCCTCGTCAGGGTCCCATATTGCCATCATGAGCATGCCGACAAGCGTGTCGTCGGCGTAGATGGCTCGCACCCACGCGTCTTCGGAGTAGTGGGCTTCGCAGAGAGACCAAACGTTGGAAGCGAGGTTTCCGATCTGGCCGTCTTTGGGACTCAGATTTGCCACCGCGCGCCAGTTCTCTTCTGTGACTTCGCGGAACGTGAGAACTGAGTCTTTGGTTGGAGTAGCCATCTTGGGAGTATTCTCCAAGGCAAATTGGAGGAGGGACAGATGGAGCAATTCGACTATGATTCCTCTTATGTCTGGAAGAAAAGCGAACTAGTGCAGCCTCTATATTTCTGATGTTATCCATTGCAAATCGCGGGTCCTTTAATTAGGAGTTAAATCTTTCGGCCCAGCATGCAGAAAGATGGAGCCGCTGCAGGAGGTGCTAGGATAGCGATGCCTTTTTTCCTACTGCAAGGTGAGTATGACACAGGCGTTATTGACTCACCATGATTATGACTACCTAACGAGCTTTTCGAGCTTAGTGTCCAGGCAGCGAGTTGGTAAAACTTGCTTCATCCTCCTGGACGTGCTCTCACCGGCAGCTAACTGGCCCCACCATCCGCTTCACTCCTCCAGCAGCCCGCCAGCGGCGTCGCGACTTCATCACTCCCATCTCTCTCTCCACCTCCCCAGACGCCCGCAGCCGCAACCATGGCGCCCGTCGACAGAATGAGTCACGAAGAGTTTGAGCGTACGCATAGCCTGCCCATTGCACCTGGAAATACCTCCCGTGCGCATGCTCACACACCCACAGAGCAGCTCAAGGACGTCATCCAAGACTTCTACCAGATCATGGTCCAGGTCTCGACGTACGACACCACCGGCCGCCCCAGCCGCGACGTCCTCTCCAACGAAATGTGCGTGCATCCTGCCCGTCGCCCCTCTTCTAGGATATCGAGACATGCAGGCTTACACCCGGCGGGAATCCAGACAAACCCTCTCGCGCTCCCTCCAGACCATCCACGCCTCGGCATCCTCCCCGCGCGGCAGCAGCCTGCCCTCGGTGCCCCCCGAGCTGCTCGAGTACGTCGAGAACGGCCGCAACCCGGACATCTACACGCGCGAGTTCGTCGAGCTCGTGCGCCGCGGCAATCAGCTCATGCGCGGCAAGATCCAAGCCTTTGGCGCCTTCCGCGACGTCCTCGCCGAGCAAATGGCCCAGGCCATGCCTGAGCTGCGCGGCGACGTCGAGCGCGTCCTCGAGGCGACCGGCGGTCCGCCCCTTGGGTCGGCAGCTTCGTCCGTCGGAGAGGGGAATGGGAGCGCCTCCGCCGGGCAAGGTGGGCGGGATGCCGGCCCGGGTGCAGAGGGCGCTGTGACGGCTGGCGGTTGAAGCTGGCTCCCCTAAACGGAACCCGCAAACAACCTCCTCCCAATGGCGAGAGCAAGTCGTTGTTGCTACGGCTTCGTGCCTCAAGGCGAAGCCGCGGCTCCGCCAATCGACTGCGAATTAGGCGTTCTACGACATTCACGGCAAGATACCCGGGCGCCATGTTGAACTCTGAGATCTACATATTCAATCTCAGGCCTAGCCCTTACGCATGCACAGAGTGCAAGTTGCCGGCCAACGGGGCAGTGTGCACCAAACATGTTGGTCGGAAAAGGAGCGTGTTCTAAAGAGACACGCAATATGCACTTCTTCCGATTTATGCACCAGCAGCGTCAAATGAAATTCACATCAGAATAGACATTCTCTCGTCATTTAATGTGTGCTCTAATGCCGGCCGTCCATGTATAGAGTCGAGCTAGACCAGGTCTTGCGTTTGCAACCTCTCGTCTCGTGAGCCGCCAGCATCATATTTCAGTGTCTAGACTCCAAAAACGCCCTGAAAATGGGATGTCTAAGTGTATGCATACGAGTCCGTCGTGATCCAAGCTCTCTATCCTGTTCACTTGGCGACTCCCCCGCGATGCCGCAAGATGTACCTGTTGCACGTGTATACAACGGCCATGGCAACGACCCCGAGCGCGACCAGCTGCGTTGGCAGCAAGACGAGAGCAGCCAGCAGGCCCACGCCGTAATATCGCAGGGTGTCGACGAGCTCTTCATGGGCTTCTTGGCGTCTTTGGAACTCGCTTCGCAGTTTGTCGCTTGTCGCTTCCGATCCCCCCCAGGGGTCGGTTTCTGCCTCGTACACTCCACTCTCTTCCTCATCAGCCGTATTATGATCGTCCTCATCGGCTGGTCATTGGAAAGGGAACCCGCCACCCCTCTGTCGGCCGCCGCCAGAATTGAAGTTGAACTGGGCGCCGCCAGGGAAACCACCTCCGCCAAAGCCGCCGCCAGCTCCCCCGGGGAAGCCACCACCGGCGGATCGGAAGCCGCCGCCACCGAAGCCGCCGCCGCCGTTCATCATGCTGAAAAGGATCTCTGGGTCGATGCCGCCCATGCCACCCATGCCGCCGCCCATGCCGCCACCAAACATGTCGGATGGGTCGAGCAGATCGTCGCCGTTGTCGTAGGCAGCCTTCTTCCTGCTCTGGGGTTAGCGCGGGACAGATGAGATATTACGATTTGCTTTTGTGCACTTACTGAGGGTCGCTCAAGGTTTCGTAGGCTTCCTGCATGTCCTTGAACTTCGCTTCGGCCTCGGGGTCGCCCGGGTTCTTGTCAGGGTGGAGCTTGACGGCCATCTTTCGATACGCCCGCTTGATCTCGTCAGGACCAGCATCCTTCTCGAGCCCCATGATCTTGTAGTAGTCCTTTCTCAGGCTCTTCTTCAGCTCCAGCTCCGCCTTTCTGACTTCCTTGGGGATGGTACGATCCTCGGGGTCAAGTTCTTGGATCGACTTCCATTCTTTGACGGCATCTTCCCACTTGCCCGACTGCCCCAGAGCATTGGCCTTGGTCTTTCGCGCCTTGGTATAGCTGGGATCCAGGCTGACGGCCCGCTCTGCGTCGGCAATCGCATCATCGTACTGCTTCAGCTTGATCTTGCACTGCGCCCTGTTCTGCAGCAGCTTTGCATTCATACTCTTGTTCGTGGGGTCAATCTCCAACGCCTGGGTGTATTTTTCGATCGCAGGCTGGAGTCGGCCGGCCTTGAACTCGACATTGCCCTCTTCCTTCATCCGATCAAGCTTTTGGACGGTCCTCAGCCACTTGACGGCGTCGCGGAAGTCTGGGTCGCAGCTAAGGGCCATTCTGAAGAACTGGATGGCCTTTTCGTTTTCACCCTGTCCGTAGAGCACTCGTCCACGCAGTACGAGGGCCTCTGGGTCCTGGTTGTTGTTTCGCAGCAGCGACATGGCAATGTTCTGCGCCTCACCAAGCGAGTTCTCGCGACCCATAGCAATGTACGCCTCTCCGCGCATGAGCTGCCACTTGCGAGGCTTGCTCACTCTTGGCCCGAGCCCTCGCTCGGCCATATCCAGAGCGTGGAGCACCATGGACCCGGCATTCCCCTCGCTCAAGCTCTTCTGAGCCGAGTCGATATGATGCAGCATCTCCTTGGTCGGCGCCATGTCCTTGGCGGACGGAGAGGGGTCGATCCGGCCAAATGTGATCATGGCCTCCTCCGGCCGTCCCAAGCCAGTGTAGATTCGCGCCAGACGCAGCAAGACCTTTGCGTTCTGCGGATCGAGATCGGCAGCACGCGAGCAGTCCTCGAGTGCAGGCTCGTACTGGCCGTTGGACATGTAGGCAGCGGCGCGATTGCTGCGGAACGTGGGCGAGTCGGGGAACAGATCAACGGCTGCATCATGGCCATGGTCAGCGTGTAGTTTTAGAGTGGCGATTTCTCTGCTTGCATACCCTTGGAGTATTGCTCAATTGCCTTGGAATAGTTCTTGTCTTTGAAGAGTCTGTTGCCCGCAGCCTTGTAGGCCTCAGCATCCTCTTGTGGTGTCGGCACAGGACTGGACGGGTTGGACTTGTGAGGCGGAGGCACGGGTGCCTCTTCGTGGTTAGCGGTGCCATTGGGAATCGGCACGGAAAAGTTGGTCTGCGCCGATGGGTTAGCCGGGGGCGGCGTTGAGGCGCCGTTGACCGGCTCCCGGTCGATGTCCATGGAGTTGCTGCCGCTCATGGCCGAATTGGAGAGCTGAGAATAGCGTTTGCGCTCCTCTGGTGGCAAATTCAGCGGGTGAGTATCGATGTCGAACTTGCTACGTCGCGAAGAGGAAGAAGACGACGCCGGCTCGGTTGCGTGCCGCGAGAGCCTCGAAGGCTTTGGTTCTCGGGAGTCCCGATAAGAGGCGGGCCTGGATAATTTTTTCGGCGACCTGGATGAAGACGCCGACTTGATGGGCGAAGACGGCTCCGAATGAATGTGGTGGCGCGCGGCTTCGCGCTCGTCAACGCTGGTGGAGGCGTGGTGCTTCTTGTTTGACGACGGCGACGACGAAGACGACGAAGACGCAGGTTTCTTGCTCCCGCCAAAGAACTTCATCGAGGGCGCCGGACTGCGGGACTGCCGACCTACTGTGTAGGGCTGTCCCGAAACAAGGATATGCCGGATACTGGAACCTGTGAAGGGGGAAGGCTAATAAACGGGCGTTAAGAGCCTAAAAGGGGGAAAGTCTGGGGCCGCGTTCCCGAGTCGAGTGGGCGGGTGAGATGGTTGGGACGGCGGGAACGGCCGTGAAGCAAGAGGAGGCGAAGCAGTTGGAGGATGGCGAGGGTGCCGAGATGCCAGAGGCAGAGAATGGCAAACGACGTTGGGGCAGCGGATGGAGAGGACACCGCAGCCCAGCCCACGATTTATCAGCTGCACAGGATCGCCCTCGTCGGACCCGGTGTGCGTGTGTGCTTGCTGGGTAATAAATGGGGGCCTGACGCTGCCTGGGGGAGGACGGGGAGGAACTTGAGGAGGAAGACGAACTCGGGGGGCACGTCAGAGGCAAAATTTGTGAACCAGCAGCGCTCGCTACCTGCACCCTGGGGCTCTCTTTGTTGCCTGACAGGTTGCGAGCTTTCTTCCTCTCTCCACTGCTGTGCAATCGCTTTGTGGGCGTGATGCGTTGTTGCCAGGATCCTGTGCCGGCCGCCAATAGAGCAGGGGATCTGTGCCTCAGCGACGTCCGCCCGTCCGTGTCATGGATCACCGCGCAGCCAGTCACGCATTCCCCAACCTCTCGTCCCTGAGCTACGGCGCCGTTTTGTCACGACAGCGTCCAATCACCAAGGCCAGCTGCAAGGTGGCCGCTGTCGTGCCAGCAACGGCCTGACTGCTGGCCCTATCGCTGCGACGATGCGCTGCAGAACTGGTCAGGTACCCAAGTCGCCTCGTATACAGTAAACGGGGAGATGCAACTAGAAAGTGATGTTTCTAGAAGGTTCAGTGGGGCCGGGCGGGCCGCCGACCGGGGCGGGTACCGCTGCAGCCACTGACAGGCACCGTGGCTTCCCGGGGTGATAGCCTTGCAGCGGGCCAGCAGCGGGCTAACCGTCGGTGACGCAGAGGCCGAGCGTGCTGAAGAGACACTCGCCGTCAAACAGAATGTTACGGATGGCATCCATGGCATGTGACTGGGCTTCACCCGCCCGTTGATATCAGATAATATGCTTCTCCTTACAAGGATTGGAACTGATCCATAAAGAGACGCCTGATCAGTGCGCTCATGATGTACGGAGTAGCATCGCATCATATAAGGTTTATTCTTACTCGTACGAACTCGCGGTACTGGTGCAAGTCCCCAAAACATCCAACGCGATCGGCATCGCTCTGCCGCCTCTGGCAATTTCAATAGTCTCGTTTCCCAATATCCTCTGTATGCCATCCTGGCTCCAGCCGATCCCTAGTTTCAATCATGTCATATTCCAGTGCTACTGCATGCACGTACGGGTTTGGCGTCTAATGTCGACTGCTAACTCATAATACTTGTACACATGTCGGTCATAAAACAACGGGGTTGGGCGCGTGACGCCCATCGATAACGCTCTACCGTCACTCCTCTGAGTTGTCTTGCGATCCGTTCTCACCCCCGCCGTTCGCTCCCATGATGGAATTCACAAATTCGCGATACCTCAATACCTCGCCTTTCTTTGCACCCAGCTGAGCGTTCATATTGCGGTTGAATGCCCGTCGCCCAGTGAAGCCATTCACAACCTTGTCCACCTCGGCCGCGGTCAATGCCCGCTCTCCAGGCTCGGGTGCCGTGTGCAATAGAGCGTTCTTCAGCTCCGCCCAGTCGACTTGCCCACTGTCGTCGTCGTCGAATGCTGAGAAGGCCGATAGCAACTCAGCACTGGGCGAGAGCGCCGCGAGAGCCTCGGCGAGCGAATTGAGGAACGCTGCCAGGGCGATTGTCTGCGGTCGGGAGGGCGGGAAGAATTGTGCGACGTCGGACTGGCCGTTTGGCAAGCCTACGCAACAATAAATTAGCAGCCGTACCTGGGTGTTTCATTGTAGCGCGTACCGAGCTGGCTCAGCATGTCCGCCACATCCTCGCGGTTAACGCTGCCGTCGCAGTCTCGATCCAGAATCTGGAAGCCGTCCCGCAGTGTCCTGACTTGAGCCGGTTGTAGTTGTGAGAGTGCATTGCCATTCGATAGCGACTTTGCCGTCGAAGTCCGCGGTGGCAAGCCTGGTCTCTGCGGCAAAGAGGCCATTGTGTCTGCTGGTGATTGTCCCCTGGGCGTCCAACTGTCCTGAGTGCTCGTCGGGGTAGTTGGCCTCGCGAACCTCGATGCTCCGTTTGACGGTGCGGCCTTGGTCGGAGACCCGTTGGGCGTCGTGTATCGCAGCGGCGACGGCGATGCTGGCGATTCAGGGCGTCGAAACGGCGAGCTGCGGGAGGGAGAAGAGCCGTAGCCCAGAGGAGACGGCCTGTACCCTGCAGAGACGGACTGCAGATGACGCTGTTTAGCAGGACTACGAGCAGGCTGGCAGGGAGTCGAAGTGGGTTGCTACCATGATTGTTATGGGCCCTTGGTCCGTTGGCCAAGAGACGGGTCGATCTGTCGTGGGTACTGCTGGCTGCTGGGGATGGCGACGGCTGGTGTTGCAAAAGGACGAAAGCCTTGGCAAATCTCAATGATATGGACTTCTTTGAAAGTTTGTATCTGCGCCCATACGTGGTGGCGGTGGTGCGAGCAGTGTGCCTGCTCGCATGGTCTCCCAGGTGGCCAAAGTAAACAAACATCCACGACAACGGCAGCCTTGCATGGCGAGGGTGGGGCTCGGGCTGGTGCTGTGGCGCGGCGCGCGTGGCGCTGGCCGTTGCGGCCACAGCGCTCAGCCTCCTCCTATCAGAGCACAGCGGCCTTGCGATTGGGGAAGCCCTTGGCGGCTGCTTGGCGACTCCAGGGGTCCTCAGGCCGTCCGCGACACCCACTGGAACCGTCCAGGGCTATCAATCCCAATCTAGGGGGCCCCCTTCAGCGGGGCGCGGCTGGCCACTCAGACCCGGCAATTGGCGCCCGACATCAGATGAGCACCGGAAACCCCTGGGGTTGGATTCAGGAGGCCGTGTGTCGCATAGAGCAGCGCATCATGTCTCATTGCTGCCCCTCGCACCGCCAGAGCTCTGCCCATTGAATGCCTCGCCGGGCCTCTGCGTGATCGCCACGCGCTCCTGCGACACTCTGGTCAACATCGCCATCGTCTTCCCGCACAGACGAGCGCTCGGTTGACCCCGCCCCGGGCCCTCGTCAGCTTGGCAGACCGCCTCGCCCGTCGTCCCGTCTGCGCATGGCGGTCCAGCCCGTCGGATAGCCGTCGACGCGACGAACGCTCGCCCACGGGGCTCTGCAGCAAGGACATCAAAAGGCCCGCCGCCGGGCTCTTCGGCTCGTAGCTGCTGGTGGACACGAGAGAACTATTCACGGACCCGGGCAGTCGACGACGCTTCAACATGGCGACAGCACTGCCCTACATGGCCCGCCCCGACGGCCTGAACAACCGCTCCAATGGCTCCTTGGCGAATCAACGAACTTCACTCTCTTCGTTTCCTTCATCGCGCTCTCCCTCCGAATTGTCACATGCCTCGCGGCCATCAAGGTCGCCTCAGCTGCCCATTACCGATACCGACCGCACCTCCGACCCGAGCTCCAAGTCCAAGACGCCGTCCCTGGGGCATTCGTCGTCTCGGCAATCCTCACTGTCGGCACAACGGGCCACGAACGCCGATTCTCGGTCCTCGAGGAAACTCCGGTCACAATACCCCCGCGGCGCTGCCGACAACCATGTCGAATACATCCTGGTCGCGTCCTTTGACATTGATCGTGGCCCGGTCATGGAGCATCAGTACCCTGTAGCTATCACCGGAGATGAGAATATGTTGGCAGAGCTGATGCTCCCGGACCAAGCACACGCTCGTAATCAGGATTGGACGATGTTCTTCTTGCACAAGGACACGAGCCAGGAAGAGGAGGATGAGGAGCGCCTTGCGAAGAAGCGAAGGAAAATGAGGCGCAGAAGGCAGCGGGACCGAGCTGCTGGCATCATCAACGAGGAAGACGAGGAAGAAGAAGAAGACGACGACGAAGAAGACGACGACGACGTAGAGGACGACGACTTGGATGACGAATCAACGGATAGCGAACCAGAGGGCGGCGAAGGTCCGCCACTGATATACGTGCTAAACTTGGTCAACACCAAGCACGACAAATCGGTAAAGAGAGGCGCCATCGTAAAGGCCATGGCCATCTGCACGCGACATCCATTCCTGCACATTTATAAGGTGAGCAAGTCATAACAGAGTCGATGTACCCCCCGGCGCATTGGAACTAACCGCTGTGCCTATAAGCCTCTGCTCTTGCTGGCCTTGGAGGAGTACTTTAAATCCCCTGTTCCTGAGACGCTTTCGATGCTGTATGACGCCGTCAATGCCATGGACCTGTCCCTCATGCCGAAACTCAGTATCCTCGAAAGAAATCTGCTGCTGGCCAGCGATAATAAGGACTTGTTTGTGGAGAAGTTCGAGCACATGATCCAAAAGCGTATGGCCGAGGACAGGGGAGAGGTCACTCTCGTCAAACAGGGCGATGGTAGCCGAAGCCCCTCGAAACTGACGGGCATTTCCAGGGCCGGCACCAAAGCTCATGTTGAAGGCGGCAGCCAGTCCACCTACTCAGTCCCCAGAGACACTCATGAGTTTGAAAGCAAGGTCATGTACAAGGGAATCCCCATACCCATCAAGGTGCCAACGGCCGTCATGCCCGAGACTGTCGGCGATTTCTCCCTCATCAAGCTCATACAGAACTTCTCCGAGCCGCATGCAAAGTCACCGCAGCCGTTTACGCTCCACCCTCACTTGACGACAAATGGCGCCAACACGCATCCGGTCATCGTTCTCGTCAACGGTCTGCTGACGCAGAAGAGGGTCATATTCCTAGGTCACAACATGCCATCCGGGGAGGTGGCCGAAGCCGTGCTGGCTGCGTGCGCACTTGCTTCTGGAGGAATCTTGCGAGGCTTCACGCGACACGCCTTCCCATACACGGATCTCACCAAGATTGACGACCTACTCAACGTCCCCGGCTTCATAGCTGGCGTGACCAACCCCACCTTTGAGAATCACCCCGAGTGGTGGGATGTTCTCTGCGACTTGCCGAGCGGGCGCGTCAAGATCAGCAGCAGAATCGAGCCTGCAGCCGTTACCGAGGGCCTAGTCTACTTTCAACAGCAGAACCCATCGCTGGCGACCATTGCCAGCGGCAATGCCAATAACCACCATCAGGATCTGACGGGCGACAACGCGTTCATGACCGATATTCTGCGCAGCATTGCCGTGAGGCACGGCGAGCGAGTCATCCGGGCAAAGTGGCGCGACTGGGTTCTCAAGTTCACACGGATCGCGGCCCAGTTTGAGGAGAGTGTGTACGGAGCAAGCGCCCTCTACATAGGGAGTGAGGACCAAGAAATGACACCTCTCGGCGCCAGCGGCCATGGGTACGTCTGGTCTGACGACGCGGCGAAGAATAAGGAGCTCGCTGGTAATGTCACGAGGATCGAAGGATGGCGAAACACCCGCAGCTACTACAGCTACATCCAGGTGAGCAACGCTGACACAACGTTCGGTGTCGTCTCCAATACATGGCATTAACATCACTGCAGGACCTCGCCCAAGTCTACACTGTCCGGCCTCTCAAGGGCCTCGACCTGGCGCACATGCACGATCGCCTTCGCATGCAGCGTCTATCACCGTCGCAGAGCCGGGACATTTACTTGACGCTCTCCAAGTACATTCACTCATACGACGAGATTTGCCTTCTGCTGAACGTAGCTCCTGAATCACACGCGGGGCTATTCTATCTCGCACTAGGGCTATTCCACAAAGACCGCGAGGTACGGCTCAAGACGGCAGAGCTGCTAGAGCGCATCTCGGAGCACGAGGCCGGCCAGCACTGGTGGAAGAGTTTAAGCCGGTTCGAAAGGTTAGCGTACGAGCGCCTTCGCCGCGAATCCGACGCCGAGTTGCGGGCGAAGCTCGAGAAGGACGGGCCAAGTCCCGGCGTGGAGAAGAGAATCAGTTAGACGAGCGTCTTATGAGGCGGAAGTTATTCCGGCAAGAGTTGGGAGCCGTGCTTTTGGGTTCTGTTTCCTTTCCCATGAAGCATCGGAAGCGAATACGTTGACATTGTGCGGACCAGTTTCGTCTGCCTTCCCTGGGCGGCGTTGTTGACGACCGCCTCAGTCACTAGTTGTATGACCGGCATGTCATGGATTAACGACTTGAATGAGGGCTTTTTCTGGTTGCTTTAAAGACGTGGGTAGGTGGTACGGTCATTCGCGTTTTGGACTGGTAGGCTGGCTGTCTGTTTTGGATTCTTGGACGATGCACACGCGGCCAGGGTGGTTTGGACTTTTGTTATTGGAGCAGGCTGGAGGCCCAACTGGGTCTGCCGGCTGCTATGAGTATATATACATATGGTGACTCGTATATACAGCCATCAGACAGGGAAGGGTCACCTGATTGCGGAATCCTGGACGAACAGCGTCGCGTGTTTCCAACCGTGTTTCTCACAGCAGGCCCAGCGCCTTGGCTGCATGCTTGATATGGTCTTCACCAAAGGTGGAGATGAAGAAGTACGAGTGGTCGTATCCCTGCGCTGCGGTCAGGTCTTGTCACACGGGTGCGCAGCGGCTCAGCTCACCTCTTGGTATCGGACTTTGACGCCCTCGATGCCGGCCTCCTTGACGGCCTTTTCAAAGTTTTCGGGGAGCAGTTGTCCCTGCTTGTAAAAGTTGTCTCCGGTACCCTGAAAGATGGCGTCAGCGACTCTCGTCTTCACACAGAGCGGGTTTCAACGTACCACATCGATGAGGCAGTTGAGCGGTCCCTTCCAGCCCTGGACCAGCTGCGTCGCATCGTGTCGCTTCCATTCCTCGCGGTCGTCGCCAAAATAGCCGCCAAACGCCTTCTCGCCCCAGGGGCAGCGCGATGGATTCGCAATGGGCGCCCAGGCGCTGACGCTCTTGTACATGCCGGGATTCTTGAGGAACAGAGTCAGGGCGCCGTGGCCGCCCATTGAGTGGCCCGAGATGGACACGCGCCCGCCGTCGAGCTCCTTGAAACTCTCAAAGAGTGTGCGCGGCAGCTCCTTGGTGAGGTACGTCTCCATCTTGTAGTGCTTGCTCCAGGGGTCCTTGGACGCATCGACGTAGAAGGAGGCGCCACTGCCAAAGTCCCAGTCGTCATGCTCGCCGGGCAAGTCGGTGCCGCGCGGGGACGTGTCCGGGTAGAGCAGCGCGAGGCCGAGGCGCGAGGCGTGAGCGTGCAAGAAGCCCTTCTCGGTGACGTTGTCGGGCGAGCAGGTGAGGCCCGAGAGGTAGATGAGCAGCGGCGCGGGCTTAGCGGCCGAGGCGGCGCCGGGGAGGAAGAGGGTGAGGTTCATGTCCGTCGAGGTGCTGGTGGATTGGTGCGTGAGCTTGAGGAAGCGGCCGCCAAAGGCGGTGATGGTGGCGTTGGTTTTGAAAGCCATGATGACTTGCTTTCTGCCGGCGATGGACTGGCGAGTTTCAGACGATGAAATCGCGATGTACTTGTATGCTCAGAGTTCGGTATTGAGTTCGGCAAGGTGGAGGAAAGTCGGCATCTCAAGTATAACATCATATGTGGGGAGCTATCGCCGCTGACGAGTGGGCAAGGCGGGGTCACCATTGAGCCCCGCCAAGACACCAAGTGCCGGGCAGATGTAAGTAAGAACCAATGGCTTTCAAAGCAGGGAGATTGAAGTGCTGCTGTCTCTGTCTCCCTCGTGGCACTGGCAATCGCTCAACGATCTCAGCTAATGGCTTAACCTGTACCGAACCTCGGCATCGCTCGCTGCTCTAGCTCGTTCATCGCTCGACAGGGGCTCACGCGGGGGAGTAGCTTAATCCGTGAAGCCGAACAGGGTCCCATTACTACGAGGAGTCGAAGTGCAGGTGGTTTGGCCGCAGGAATCTGTCTAGAACGGGCAGGTGATCTCAACATCAAGACGCAAACGCTCAGCTGTGCCGTCTGCCATCCAGTAGCCAGTGCGGCAGTGCTGCCGAGAAACGCGGAGTCTGGATGATCGCTGCCCGATGTAACCTTGCACTGATCTCGACCGACGGGAAATTACCTGGAAAGGGCACATCCTTCGCATATGCCTACAAGTACGTCATTCGTTGGATGCGCAAAGCTGCCCAATTGAGCCAACTCTGGCATGAGCAGACAGCTCTGGATTCAATGTCAATAACAAGAGCAGAGCCAGCATAGCAAAACTTGCCCTGACATCGAGAAACAAGCGATGGTCATAGCTACTTGCTCGGTTGTCCACGAACTTGACGTCTGCGCAAGGGCTTCCCCGCCGATGATCTTGACCGTATGCATCATGACCGACCAGGCGTGCGCTCGTTGCTACTTTGAAATGTAACAATGGCATTGTTTAACAAAGTGTAAACTGAACGACTAGGGATGCTACGTGCCGCATCTCCGCATTGGCTCTTCCGAATATGAATTAGCTAGGCAAGCATAAACAGTTGTATAAGAGCTCCGGAGAAACTCTGAGCTGGTCTCGCTTCGGCCGAAAGCTGCTCCCGAGCATTCTCATCTCTTGCGAACCGACTTGAAAATGAAGGCCTCCTTGATTGCCGCCTGCGCGACAGCCTCGGCTCTCTTTTCAGGCAAGTCACTCCTGTATACTGGTCGTGACGATGGCTAACACCATCAAGGGGCTGCCAATGCCCAGCTCGTGGGAATCCCGACCACGCCATATAACCAGTCGAGTGATCATGTCTACCAACTACGTTCTGTCAAGAACATCGTCGTCGACAGACGCTTCACCTCTGACCGTGACACAACCGGCATGACTCTGATTCCCCCGACTCTGCATGAGTTTGCAACCACATTCGCGGGAGATTTAAAGGCTAGCCTTGGTATCGAGACCACGGTCGTGGAGGGCTCCGAGCGCAGTCGCGACTCAATCTTCCTCACCCTCGGCGACGAGAAACAATATCTCGACGCCGCTGGACGGCCCACCGGAGAGGGTTATACTCTCGAGACAGACACAACGGGTATCGTCATCACGGGTGCCAGCCCATTGGGAGTCTGGTGGGGCACGCGAACGCTTCTGCAGCAAGCTGCACTCCACGATGCCGCCATAACGACAGGAACGGGTGTCGACGCTCCAGGGTGGCGCATGCGAGGCATGATGCTCGACGCCGGTCGGCACTTTTACCCCAAGGACTTCGTCATCGAAATGTGCTCGTACATGTCCTTCTTCAAGCAAAACACGTTTCACCTGCACCTTAGCGACAACATCGTCGGCGTCAAGTACACGCCTGAGACGTTCAGGGACATCTATGCCCGCTTCAGGCTCTTGTCCGACAGCAGCGCCGTCGCAGGGCTCAACAGACATCCCAACGAGTCGTACACGCGCCAAGACTTCGAGGAGATGCAGACCAAGTGCGCAGCCCGCGGCGTGACCATTCTGCCCGAGCTCGAGGCGCCAGGACATGCCTTGACCATTGTCCAGTGGCGGCCGCAGATCGGCTACGACGGCGACTTGAGCCTCCTCAACATCTCGCACCCAGACACGATTCCGACGGTCAAGACTATCTGGAGGGAGTTTCTGCCTTGGTTCCACTCTAAGGTCGTGTCTATCGGCGCCGACGAGTACGACGGGCCGGTGGACAAGTACAAGGAATTTGTCAACGTCATGGATACCTTCATCGCCGAGGAGTCAGGCAAGACCATGCAGATCTGGGGCACGTTCCCTCCCAAGAAGGGGGCGAATCCAGAAGTCTTCCGGAACGTATCCATTCAGCACTGGTCCTATAGCTACGACAGCCCCCTCAACGATTATCTGAAGAACGGGTACTCGGTCGTCAACTCGGATGATGCGTGGTACATCGTGAGCAAACCCAAGAGTGGCTACCCCGACACGATTGACATCTCGAAGACTTTCCACGGTGATCCTTCCAACAAAGGCCCCTGGTACCCGAACATTTTCAGCTTGACCAAAGCCGCCGAGAATCCACCACGCGGGGAGCCTCAGGTTGAAGGTGCCATCATGGCACTCTGGAACGATCGAGGTGCGAATACAAGCGTGTACTCGGAGGCGTACTATGCCTGGAGGGAAGGCATTCCTGCGCTGGCTGACAAGCAATGGGGCGGCAAACTGACCGAAGATCGATTTGGCGATGTATTCGATAAGCTGCATCCTTATATCCCGGCACAGAATCTTGAGCGAGCTATTCCACACAAGGGAAGTACAATCTTCCAGTACGATCTCAGTCAGCAAAGGTCTTCCAAAGTCAGAGATCAATCCTCCAACGGATACGATGCCGAGACTTCCTGCAAGTCAGGTGGTTCCTCCCTATTGATCACACCCAAGTGCACCCTTACGACTCCATGGGCATCCAAGGGTAGAAACTACACACTCTCGCTCTCCCTGAAACTGGACAAGGTCGAGGATCCAACCAACACCACCCTCATCGCAGGCTCCGACTCGGCGCTCGTTTCAACACCGAATCTCGCTCTTTTCGCCAGCGGCAACTACTACCGGCTGAACAGCACGATCCCGCTGGGGCAATGGGTTGACTTGGAGATCCGCGGCCGTGGAGCAAGGACTTTTGCCGTAGTGACCTCGCCGTCGGGAGGGACACCGGGACAAGAGGAGGAGTTCCTGGCCAAAATAGGCACCGGAGGCAGTTACTATTTCGCTGAAATGGCGATTGAAGCGCCGATCCAAACAGTGACAGGGTGGACTGGCGAGCTCAAGGAACTCAAGCTGACGAATGAGGCTTAATGGAGGCTCCAGTGCTCGACCGGGACGCTCCTTTCTCGTCGCAGTCCGTAACGCGTTTCTGGTGGTGGGAGGGGGTGAAGCTTTTAGGATAGGTCGGCAAAGCTTTGATGATACCATGTTGGAAATTTCAGTCGATGCCTATCCTGGACTTTCTCTTCGCAGCACTAGAAGGGCCAGAAGCACCCTCAAGCCGCTTCTGCGCCTTCAGGAAAGCAGCCTTGAACACGTTCGCGGCTATTGAAAGCTCTGTCAGTAAGATGATTTGAGATGGAAATGCAGCCTACTTACTCTCTGGGTCTTTGAAACGTGCCGCAAAGTGTATTGCTACACCAGTCTTGCCGCTAAAATCAGCAGCAGTATGCCAGGTCCAGCTTCTGTCCGAGCCGACGATGGGTATAAGTCGCATTGCAGTGGTGACTGCGACTATCAGCGTCACGTTTCAAACAGTAAAGAAGAAGGTAGGGTGATTACCATAATGCTTGGCGCAAACCTTGTGCGTTCCGCTCTGGAGCACAAGCAGACTTGTCTTGCCTGCAGCTTCTCGTCTCAGATACAAGCTGCCATGGCATCTCTCCTTCCACTCTGATTTTGCGGGAACAAACTCAAAGATGCGAGCTCTAATTTTAAAATCAGGCCCTGGTTCTGCATTCATGGCTTCAGATGGACTCGCACGAGACTTCTCGACTGTGCGAGGCGGCATAACTATCGACCCAGGCCGAGAAGCTATAGTCATGTCGTAAGTAGGCGGTATCTCATCTGCCGAGAATGGAGGCGCATCCACTGCAGCAGGAACCACCTTAATTGATGGAATCTCTCCAATGAATTGGAACTGATCTCCGGCGCAGGCAATCAAAAGAGCAATCTTCATCTCATAGCGTCGCGTAATGTTGTAGGTTCTGAAGCTGGGCGGCAAGACTGGCGCATGAAGATCCGATAGGATCGTGCTCAAGTCCACATTTTCGTTGACTCGTATGGGGATGTCGAGGTTTCGGTGTGCAACTATTTGGGTGCTGTTTGTGTGATGCGTTGGTTCCCTGTGTGAACCGCTTCTGATATAGGTATGGCTGAGGATATTCACCGTGAGTCCCCGAACTTCAATCCTTGGCGCTGGCAACGAGTCGAAACCGTCAGCGCAAACTGAGACGTGACAAGGGAATCTTTCTCTCTGGACAATGACCGATGGGACTTTGACAGCGACTGTAAAGAGGACTGAAGCTGCGCGATCGCGAGAAATGTAAGTGCTTAATCTCGTGCTTAGTCTCCTTTTGAGCGACGACGTTCGTCCGTTTGGCTTGGCTTCCGGAGGGCTGCCAAAGGCTGTAAAGCTGCGAGTGAATGATGCCAGCTGATGAAGTCCCGCACGCGAGGGAGCTGGCTCAAAAAGAAGGTAACATTTGTGGGAGCGTTGTTCGTTAACAGAGCCGAAGTGATCGTTTACCAGTCTCGCCTCTAGAAAATACTCGACTTTGCAGTCAAATGCAGGACTGGAATAAGTGAAAGACGGGGGCAGAGGGCTTCCCGAGGCGCTCGCGAAGAGAGGATTCGTCTGCCACTGGTCGCTTGTCTCAGCCGTAAATGGAAAAGAGAAACTGAAAGGCCATTCACAGAGCGTCGCATTGTCAATCTTGCTGCGACTTCCGGAGATGGTTCGCTGTAGGCGAAAGAGTGTCGTGACAGCAGTGCATCGCCGGCCCGTCAACGAACTCGGGAACCTGACCTCGGCGATGCCTCCAAAATCGATTTGCACTTGGGGCACATCTCGACTCCTCTCACCGCCGAATACGACTCTCCCTGATACTTCGTTTGCTGGGCGGTGGACTCTGGAGGGAACATCCAACGTGATGCGAAACGAGCCGTCTAACATGGCGTCAATCTCGATGCGAGCCCGTCGACAGGGACTCTTGCAAAATTTCCTTCAGCGACATCGCACCTGGAGGTTTTGATGGTTTGGACAAAGACTGGGAAGTTGTGAGCTGGGGGCTAAGTTGGCTGTTACCTAGTCCTCAGCCTCACAATATATTGATGTGGTTGTTATAGGCCCGGAACTACGGCACCAGGCACGATGGCGTAGCGAGGCACGATGGCGTAGCGCCGCCCTGAAATTAGCCAACCTCCGACGAGGTATGTCAAATGGCACGGCTATTCCAGGCCGGACGCCTTTTCCTCCCCCGCGAGTCTCACGACACTTGACTCCTGACTCGCTAGTGTGGCGCAAGCATGTAACATTAGTGTATCTACGCAGAACATAGCCCAGCGCCTGGGCAGGTCCGTCAAGCCCCCAAAATACAAAAGTCCAGCAATTCGCCATGTCCTCCAGGATGGCTTTTGTGATGTGGAGGGTGGCAAGCCAAGTCGGTCATCGGCTTCATGAAACGACCCCCACCTGTCAGTGTTGGGCCGTGCCCTGCCATGGCCCGTGGGGGCAAGGCAGTTGGTCGTTGTCATTAATCCCCAGTCGGTTTATAAGACCCTTCTTAATTATCCGAATTAACATTGTCCCCCAGAAGACTGGCAAGGCTTGGTCTTCTTGCTGCAGTCGAAGCTCGTGATAAGTTTGTCCCAGCCGATGGCGCTGAGGTTGTACTTGTGCGCGTAGCCGAAGTCGACGGCGCCGAAAGTGCACCCCGTGGGGCTCATGCAGATGTCGGTGCATTTAGTGACGCGCGGGAAGCACTCAAAGTCGTCGCCGTCGGGGGCGAAGGTGTTGCTGTTGTGGTAGAAGGGCGGCTCGAGGTCGTGGCATTTCTTCATCTCGTACACCTTGTACTGGCACTTTCCGGTGGCATTGGGGCCCTCGCACAGAAGAACCTGAAGCAGCATTAGCGGTGCGCCTATTTGCCATTTTTTTTTGGGTGCCGAGAAGAGCAGACCCATCGTAATGAACGTCGTCGAGCGCAGCAAACAAACAACTTACACCTCCAACCTCGCGCTTCTCGACAGGCGAGGCAGACACGACAGCGGCAACGGCGACCAGGAGTGCAGAAACCTTCATTTTGTCGGTTGAAATGAACGGACTCAATATGTGTAGGTTACGAAGCCGAGCACGAACAGGTCGACATAGGCAGCGGTGAGGGTGAGTTGGGACAATCTTCCCTGCGTCAGCGGAGGGTGTTGTTATAACTTATGGCAAGGACGAGACGATGACTGCAGCTTCCGATGCACAAAGCTGCAATTCGCGCATCAGCACAAGGGCACTGACAGCAACACGAGCCACCTTACATGCGACCTTTGTTCTACGAAGTAATTACTCGCGGTCGCACTGTCGATCACCCGCGTCAGCACAGCACAGCGTCGAATAGTATCCGCAAACGTCATGCTGCATCATCTCGGCCCGCAATACGAAGCTCCTGCAGCCGAATTGATCACCCGAGTAACCAGCCTCACGACAGCGCTGTGCTGATGTGCCGGGTCACTGGTACGAAGTACCGGGTTGGTGATCGCCGGCCGTGCGGGCCGTTCAGCGCCCTGGCTGATGTCACACCCGTCCAGGGGTAGAATTACCACCCTGCTCGGCGTCCTGCCGCCATGATCAGTGCCTCAAACCGAAGCTTGGTCTGAAGTTGCTGTCGTCGAGCGTCCTGTTCCCAATATCGTGCTTGTAATCCGTACGGAGTGATGACTAGCGTGCCGCAAATGCCCCAACTTCGAAGACAGCCTGATCCTGAGTTGACTTTCTCAGCCCTTTGCAGTATGATTCTTGTGTCTTACGTACGCGCCAATGGTCATAAGACGGTGGCCGCACGGCCGCAGACGAGGTCGCTCCCCTGCCTATCTCGCCAACCAATGAGCAATGCGGAGTACATCGCGGTCGCAAAGCTGCTGGTACAACGTCAAGACCCTCACGACGCACGAGTTTCTGCAATCATACAACATATGCGCTCTAGTTCGAAGGTAGGAATACACGAAGTCGTGACCTGGACGAGAATTCAGCTACAGCTTGGGGAAGTTGTGGGCGATAGTTCAAATAGACACAGGTGAAGTTTTGTGGACAAGATATTTATTCTTTCAATCTGGAAGCAACTAGCCTACCAAATCAACTCAAGAATTGCAGCACTTTGGTAACCGATCGGAGACACGGCTAATATTTGGGGGCTGCAGCGCAGCTGAGTCTATCTCATCTAGCCATGTGGTCATGGATGGTCTGGTACACTTGAACGCCGATTGGGCACCAGAGGATGACAGCTAGAGCCTTGGCCTTTGAGCAAACGCTTGACATATGGACGGACCTATGTGCCATCGCTACCCAATGCCCGCACTAGCCAATGCCGGCGCATAACGGGATATGCTTCTCAGCAGAGCTTCGATCAGATTCTGTCCAGAGGCTTGCCTGTTGAACTTAAAGCGCGGTCCGAAGCACTCGCCCTAGAGTACAACCAAAAGATCCATTCTTTTTGCTTTTATAGTGCCTAAATGTGACAAATATCATCGGACGCCTCGCTCATGCTTTGAAAGGGTGAAATATCCTTTCCCAGATACTTTTGGCTTTGTGCAGGGCACACGATGTGGCAGCGCGCCAAGGAAGACGAGATCGGAATGGCGGAGCTTGATTGTGACTTGAAGCAGCAGGGCAGGGTATATGCGCCTCAGACCCAACCAGTACGCCCATTAGCCCGTGCTTTCCGATCTCACTGCAGCAGCTCCTCGCATGTCCAATCCTCATAGCTTTCATACGCGTTAGTCTCCTGAACAACAGGCGAAGTGCGCGGAGCGACTTACTAGCCATCCGGAAGGTACCTCCGTACTATCAGAGGGATCTTCTTTTCTCGCAGCTCCTTGATGGCAATCTGCAGTGGATCCGTCTCGCCCTCGAGGTCGACCAGCACTGGCGCGTTCATGCTGCCCACGTGTTAGCCTATCTGCGCCGCCGCTACCACTGCCTGGACTTCAGCTCCCATACCTGATCTGCAGAGCACGTGTGCCCAGAATGCGCGCCCTCTCGTACTTGGTCATGTAGGGCGTGGTCGTGCGGTCGCTTTCGGGGATCTTCTTGTCCTTGATGTGCTTGTCGCCGCCCTTGAGCGCGTTCGCCGCCGCCGACGGGTCGCCAGAGATGACCACATGGTCTGCGTCGTCGCCGTTGGCAGCACGCTCCGCATCGTCCTCGTCGGCAATCTCGCCGTCGTAGTACTCGGTCACCTCCTCATCCTCCAGCATGGGCTCGTCGCTGCAAGAAGCACAGGGTCAGCGCACGCGCACAGCTTTTCCGGGAAGAGAGCGCTTACCCGCCAGCGCCGACATCGACATCGTCATCGCCAAAGTCAGACATGGTGAACAGGGCTCGAAACACGACCGAAAACTAGGTAAAGAAGGTGGTTGATGTGGAATGGCTCGGTGCTCGTTGCGCAGCGCGGAGGTAAAAAGTTGTCCGCGACGAGCGAGTCCCCAAGGTTTTGCCGTGGCTTCGCCGGGGCGCCTGCTTAAGGCAGGTGGGGCATGTGCCAGCTGGCGGTCGTCACCGACCTCGCTGAGTCGATGGGAGGTACACTTAAAAATTCGCGTCACCGCCTTAAAGTTGCCTTTTCTGCCGCCTCCCATCGCTCCGAGTCACGATAAGCAAGACTCCGCTACGGCGCACCGCCTGCTCCAGCACCGCAATGAGCAAGCGAAGCGCCGCTGGGGAGCCGCTCGGGGCCTCGCCGTCAAAGAGGCTGCAGATGGAAGGCATCGGAAGCCCATGTATGTGACCAAAGGCGATGGGATCTTGACGCTTTCTCTAACAAACGATAGGCGTCGACGACGGCGATGACGACTTCACCACCGCCCAAACACCGAGCTCAATGGCCGATGCGGACTCTCCCATGACCACGGCTACCACTCCCCGTGCCAAGTTCCCGTCGGATCTCAAGACCCTGGCCTGCACCTGGCCAGGCTGTCCCAAAGCTTTCAATCGTCCCGCCCGGCTGAGAGACCATCTCAATTCACACACGAACTCAAGACCCTTCAAGTGTCCCTACGACGACTGCGACAAGGACTACATTGAAGACAAACACCTGAAGCAACATATCAAGGCAGTGCACACCCATGATCGCAAGTATGTCTGCCAGAGGGAGGGCTGCGGCAAGAGTTTCGTCACGGGAACCCGACTTAAGCGCCACCAGGCCGTCCACGAGGGCGCCGACAGATTCCGCTGTCAGACCTGTGGACAGAGCTTCAGGAAAAAAGAAACACTGCACAAACACGTCAGGAAAGAGCACGAGGACAAGAAAGCGTTCGAGTGCTCGGAACCTGGCTGCCACAAAGAGTTTGACTCCAAGCCGGCACTGAAGCGACACTGCGAAAGGGAGCACGGAGAGATCAAGTTCTGGTGTGACGAGTGCGCCATGTCGACGGCCGAGGATGGAACAGAACGTCGAGTAGGGTTCACGACGGAATTGCTTTTGCAGCAGCATTTGAAGCAGGAGCACCAGAATTGCATGTTCTGCGAGTACAAGTCTTTGTCGAGATGGGAATTGGATCAGCACGTCGAGATGCACCACTCCGGCAAGACGGTCGAGGACCGCAGAACTCATGCTTGCACGCACGACGGATGCGGGAAGAAGTTCACCAAGAAATCCAATCTTAAGGCGCACTTCCGCACAGCCCACGAAGGCTTCCGGTTCGTGTGCGGTGACATCGACCTGTCTGGCCCTGGCTTTGAGGGCTGGTCTAACGACCAGGGCTGCGGCGACAAGTTCAGCACCAAAGTCAGGCTTGAGGATCACATCCGCTTCATACACCTCGGGCTGGAGCGTCCCAAGCTGTCCAAGTCGGACGCGACAACGCCGGACCTCATCGACGAGATTTCCGGCGTAGCCAACCAGGAGAAGGCGAAGATTGCCTGCCCGCAGTGCGACGAGACATTCATCCGATATTTTGACCTCGACACACACATCACCAAAGACCACGATCCCACCCGCGAGCATGTCGCCGACGACCCGGCTTCGTTCCACATGCAGACGCAGGCGCTCATGTCCGAGCCGTCGGCCTTTGAGCAGGACTATGCGCAGTCCGCTTGGCCGGCGGACATGCAGCAGGACGAGATCTTTGCGGCGCAGATGGACTACGGCCCACCACGCGACGACTGGCTCGAGGACGAGGCAAACATCTTCCTGTTGGCGCGCGATCCGCCCGGGGAGATGGATCCCAACATAGATCCTTCTTTGGGGTGCTTTTAGAGGGCTTGATGATTTTTGCAGCGAGTTGATGTAAGATACCCAGGTGTGTATAGGTAGATCGAACTACATGGCTGGTCTTCTTTGATGGCGGAGAACACAGTCCACGACATGTATAATGAAGAAACGAAAGGCATTGCTTCATGGCGTTAGGCAAAAAAGCACTGAATCTTGGGGCGGGACGGAAAAATTCAATGAATATAATATTCGCTTTACTTGAAGCGGCTTAGCCACCATCCGTAACACTCTGCATGATTCTCTTGCCGCGTTCCTCGGCCGTTGTATCCCCAATGCCCATCAGCCGTTTCGAATAAACATACTTCAATGTAAAGTAGCAATGCACCCCCAAACCTGCGCCTCCGTATAATCAACGCACAAACTCCTTGCCGTGTCTAAACCAATACATAATGATAAGGTAGTCATCATGCCGAATATCTTCCCTTGTACAGCGGTGCGCCATGACCCCAATAACAGTCAACATCAGTGTGCCGCAAAGAGGGCGTTGCTCAGCCCCAGCAGGGCCATGCCCAGGAAGCCAAAGAGGATGCACAGGTTGCGGTTGTGGTTTAGGCTCAGGCTCTCGACAAACAGCTGCAGCCCGACGCTAACCATGATGCCCGAGGTGACGGCGAAGAGGCACGCGTAGGCGACCGAGTTGGGCGTCAGATGAGTGCGCCTGGCGAGCTTGAACCACAAGGCGGCGATGCCGGCGCCAATGGGCTGCGAGAGGCCGCCGAGGAAGGCAGACCAGGTCATGGCCTTCCAGCGGGAGCCGAGGGCCATGTAGAGCGGAAGGGCCATGGCGAAGCCCTCGGTGATGTTGTGGACGAAGAGAGCCATGAAGACGTTGAAGCCCAGCGTGGGGTTGGCGTGGTTGGTAGCGTAAGTGATGAAGCCCTCGGGGAATTTGTGGAGGGCAATGGCAATGGATGTCTGCAGGCCGATGGAGAGAAAGGCATTGGCAGGGACGTGGTGGTGGTGTTGAGCCTCGATATCGCCTTCGCCTTCTTCCATGGGCGAACAAGAGTGGTCACGCTCGACGTCGCGCTCATCGTCTTCCTCCTCTACCTCCTCAGGTATCTCCACGGAGTTGCGGGACGTAGCTCGGCTGGTGCGGAAGCACGGGCTGATAGGCTCGGAGGCATCGGCATGTGCGCGATCGTGGCCGCCGTGAAACACTGAGCCCGATTGAGGATAGAAAGGCCCGGTGGTTGTGCGAAGCAAGGTCAGAGTTCGAGGGCCGTTGGAGGAGCGCGTCGTCAAATGCTTGAAGCACTCCTGGCCGCAAGGGTCCGTGTATCCGTAGCATGAGCCCTCCTCGCCACAGTTGCATTTCGTGTCCTTGACAAAGGACATGACCCGTTTTTGAACGTCAAAGACGGACGGCCTGCGTGCGTCGGCCGTCGTTGCGCGACTTCGAGCCCTGCCTAGGGGGCTGACTGGCCGTTGGGACATCTCCTCGCCCCTCGAGACGGGTCGGTGGGCGCCTCTTGCCGAGCCGCCCCGGTCTGACGCGAGCAAAGGCGTCGACTCGAGAGCGTGATGAGCGGCCCCATTTGGATGCCCGTTCGAGGACCTAGGTCGTGAGAGGCGTCTCCGAGCGCGGCTGACCCTCGACGTCGTGCGGCTGTGGGTGTGCGAGTGGCCATCTTCCTTGGTGCTGTCGTCGTGGGTATGATCGCAGTCGACAACGTGAGAGGGCATATATTGGTGCAGGAAGCGGGATATGGCCTGGATGCCGACGAAGCCCCCCGTGAAGCAAGCCATCATTAGCAGGCCGGCTGTCTGATCGGTCCAGCCCGCCTCCTTGAGGTAGTCTTTGGATTCGGGGAGCATGCTATACAGCGCCGAGAAGAGCTGGACGGGGGTCAGGGTCGGGCGCCGCGTGGTGACATTTGCAGCATAGCAGGGGCACGTACCATGACGCCGAAGCTGAGACTTAGGGAGCAGGCCAAGAAGACGCTGCTCTCCTGAATGCGAAAGTTTCGCTTGCTCGGGAACAGGCGTACCACGACGTCGACGCATATTATGGAAGCACCCAAGACGCAGGCTATATAGAGACGGTGCGGTCAGCAAAAACATGCTCGTACAAGGGGCACGGGAGAGTTGAACGAAAGAGAAGCAGCTGGGCGTGTCGTACCGATGCCACTGACGATGGACATGATCCACCCCCGGGTGTCATTGTCGATCTCCCTCGCGACCAGCTCCATGGCCGGTAACTCCCTCCTTGGGGGCGTCAGATGAATGAACCTCAGTCGAGTGGGATCGCAAGCTGTATCATGCGTCGGACAGCCGTGGGTGTTCTCCAGCAGATGGCGGAAGCCCTGGGGCGAGTCTGGAGCGAGTTGGAAATTTGGCTGCTTGGCGCGCGGAATTGTCGAGGGAGGACGCGCAGTGTGGGTGGTGGCGGTCGCTGACGTATGGGCCGAGCAGCGGATGCCCCGGTACGTAGTCCGGAGTGGAGGAAGCTTATACACGGGCGCTATCACGAACGCGGCAGGACTACCCTTGGGACGGAGGGCACAGCTGCTGTCTGTTCAGTCGGGGTGTTCTTTGAGGGTGAAAGGACCAAGCGATCCATGGTGAAACAGAACTCAAAGCAGGCACGCCTCCACGCTGCCTGCTGACTACCTTTTGTACCTTACACATTCCGGCGGTCGCGGACTGCGTCGTGGTCAGAAGACTAGCCCTCAGGGTTCTCATGCTCACCCGTGTTTATGTATCATGCCCGATCCGCCGCACGTCGCAGGGAGGCACGCACGCCTTTGTCCTTTGAAACGTACGACGCAGATTGCTCAGAGGCAAGCGTCGCCGCCGCCGCACAAACCCGCCGCGTCCCCGCGCCGTCAAGGGCAGGGCAAACGGGCGCGACGGGCTTGACAGACATGGATGTCGTGCGAGGTTGCGCAGGCTTTATAGGCACTTGGCTGTCGACGGCAGATGAAGACGAAGGAGTGCGAAGCCAGCACCAGCAGCCGGTGCTTTGAGAGCACACGGTGTTGCGGCGCCGGTGCATTCGCACTCCTTCATCCACTGCTGGAGAATAATTATAGCGCGGCATGTGCGGGCTCGTCTGCCGGCACGACCCCTGCAGACCGCCCCGGTCCGTGATGCGCTGGCATTTCGGATCTCGGGTCCGCGATTAGCGATGCTTATTGCCAGGGCCGCCATTCGCCGAGAACTGCACTGACAGAACCGACTTGTCTGTTGGCGTGGCCGACGCTGCGTGGCGGATATAATTACCCTCCCACCAGCATCGACACCGATGCACCCATCGTAGCTCGTCTCGCCGCCTCGGCCTCCCGGCAGACGTGGACGGCAAGGCACGACCCGTTGCCCCCACTCAATCCGGCTGCACGACGCCCCTGGGTCCCCTGGCCCAACACGGTATCACCCGCATAGAAGAAAGGAAAAACAGGCAAAGCGCTCGACCGAGTACGGAGTACTCCGTGCTCGTAAGCAGTCCCTCATATGCCTTAGCAATCCCACATATGCCTTATTTGTGGCCCAAGCAAAAGTCACATCGTAAAACGTATCATCAATATTTACTAACGAATGGAAAGGTTTGTAACAGAAACACTAAGATCAGAAAGCATCTGACTCACGGCTGTCAAGTCCTCGTCACACTCGGCGTTTCCAGATTTCCAGGCTCTAGGAGGAGTGCCCCGAGTTTGGTCCTATTCTCTCGTCTCTAGCTCGTCGTCTTGTAACATGTTCGGCGTTCAAGAGGGCAGACACAATTGGTCAAAGTCTCAGCGTATGTAAGGTGAGCTTGTCATTCGGTCATTGTGAAAAGTCTTTGTAAGTCAGCATTGAACGGGACCGTTATTTATTCAGAGAGTTGTCCCAAACGAGCCCATGAGCTCAATAATCATAACGGGTGCCCATTCTTTCGCCGCTGAAAGAGCAACCGTCGTTTCTATGTATACTATTCGGAACTATTTCCTGCCCTCAATCCACTCCCTGGACCTTTTGTCATCGTAGACTTGTCGCTACTGTAGACGGGCGAGAGCAGGGAGGTCGCCCAGCTGCTGTCTATTTAGCTGAGCCAGACGAAGATGCTGAGGTTGGTAGAGCTATTTTTTCCATGACCAACCCTAAATATGAACTTTAGATCCAGCGCATGTTAGCCTTGGAATCCTCTAGGAGAGGGTTGTTTTCTGTCAAACAAGAATTCAAGACGCGACCTCGGTCTGATGATACATTGTATGCACGAATATAGCCAACAGCATGCGCAAAAGTACCACGAGTTCCGAGCATGCATAAGCACCGTTCGTAGGGCCGCCGGCGGTAATGATACGCACTATGAGTCATAAAATGCATTAAATGGGGTCAAGAAGGAACTTCCTTGCTGTACCGTTTGAGTACTCTAGGGCCTGTACGTGCACGGCAGGTGACTATGTCTCCTCACCCCTGACGAGTGGCGCCGATTAGACAGCACCCTTTCGCATATTTGACGGGTGCAGAGGCCAATGTCAAAGATATCGCCAGGGAACAGCACCAAAGTTTTCCGCATCTCGGTGCGAAGACCGGTCGGTAAATAACAGCCAGTGCAGCCGGCCATCGCCCCACGTCAGCTTTCGACATCATGCAATATTTCACGGCAAAATGGCCCCCCGCCGCGACCCCCCGGACTTGCAGACAAAATCAAGAGTTCCGTTTCGCGGCCCTTGGCGGCACCCTTGCAGCTCGTGTGGGCGGACATCAAGGTTCCCGCCGTGAGCGCCCCTCCCCCGGCGGCAGCGAAGCCTCGACCGGGGCCGCAGGCAAGGAACCCATCAAGGTGTCTCGACCGACTAGGTACGAGTAAACTCGCGCCTCCTCATCAAACAGGGCGCGAATATTTTCCAAGCAAGGGACACGCAAACTTCGCCACGGGCTGCTTTCAGAACGAATCAGGGTTGTAGAGTAAACCTTCTTTCTCCATGCTACGGTTCAGCTTTTGTAGGCTTACACCTGGAGTGTTGCGGTGAATTGAGGCTGGGCCAAAGACATTCATGACACAAGCGGCTCCCCACTGCTGTTCCTGTACGTACTTCAAATTCTTTATCGTTCAAAGCCTAGAGGTGATTGGGTATTATTGCCGCCTGAGAAACGCCGGTCCATTGTACTTCATTGTACCTTTGCGCGGAGTCATGCCTATTCCCTGGATCGGATTTCGAAATTCCCCGTTTATGAACCGGAGGTCTTGCAAAAGAAGATCTCTCTCTCTCTCTCTCAGCACCATGCGTTATTATAAATAGAATAGCAACATGGCCCTCCAGTAGTTGCGGTGTTGGACAAGAACGTGGCAGAGCGGACTCAATGCCCTACAAATGCAGAGCAAGGATGTTGTCATCGCACAGAGGGGGCAAACCGACGAGTACTCGTAAGTGCGGCCTGCGTGCTCCGTTTATGCGTTGCAACCACCTTTGCGCCATTTGACGCCTGTGGGGCCGCTTACTCGCCTGAGCCGTGGCCTTGATTTAAGCTTACCTTGCCGTTAGCTGATCCCTGGACTGGCGGCGCGAGGGCCTTGCCCAGTGCTTGCTGGCATCAGACGGGGCGAGTACGAACAGGTGTGTTACATCCATAGCTACATTGTTGCAACAGAATGCAGTGAACACCCGGCGGGTCCGCAACGGTGGCCACGAGCAACCGAGAGTTGCCATGCCCTCTTGAGACAATACGATGAAGGTCGAAAGAGAGAATTCCGTGGCAACTCGTTTCAATAACACTGAATGCCAGGCTCGTCCTCGAATTTTGCTTTCTTTCACAAATGAAGGCACCGGTTGTAATATGCCTCGCCAATCTGATTGCGTAGAAGCAGCTGGCCGAAGAGGTTCTCCCAGCCGTTTCTTGGCAAATGCACCAGCCCAGAATCTTCTCAACCCACCGGTCAACAGGTTGCAGCCAGCGGCCACATTTGTGGATACAAAGCCATGGGGGGCAAGTCATCGAGAAGCGACGGCACATCCAGACCTCGCCCGCCTGTGAGCCGGTATATAAGCGGCCGATACTCCCTGCTCCTCCCGAAAGGTAGCATCGACTTCCTTCCCACGTCTATCAGGACCTTTGTCTCCCATCACCATGCATCCCAAGTCTTGGTTTTCTCTTTGCTTTCTCGGCCAGGCCGCCCTGACCTTGGCTTCCCCTCAGGAGCCAACTGTGCCTGCTTCCACGACCAAGACGTTGCCGCCGTCACCAACGGGATCCGGCGCCTGCGAGCCGCATGGTGACCACTGTAGGTTTCCGCCATCTCGCGGCCCAGCCGAGTGTAGCGTCGAGAGCCTTCACTGACCAGCAACAGGGCACTGCCATCCCACGTCGACGGCCTCTCATGACGATCATGATCACGACCATGACCATGACAATAAAAACGTGTCTCCAAGCGCTCCAGCTCTGAGCACCACTGAGACCGATTCTCATCCCACTCCGACAGCCAGCTGCGAGCCTCACAAAGACCACTGGCACTGCCCGTCCGGAGTCCCGAAGCCCACGACTCCTCCTGCAGGAGCCTCGACTTATACAAAGTCTAGCACAGCCAACCCCACCAGCGCAGCAACGGGCTCGGCAGCCAGCGCTTCTGCAACGAAGACTGCCGGTAGTGCAGGTCGACCCACCGTTCCTCTCGGTGCTGCGGCCGGCGTGGTATCCCTTTTCGGTGCAGTCTTCGTCGCTGCCCTCCTCTGAGGTAGTCTTGCGTTGGCACTTCCAGATTGTGGGCCTCGGAGTTATGGGCATACTTGTACGTACATAGCTAAGCCTAGACAGTCGCGTGAGAGTTGCAGTACTTTTTCGGAACGATGGTTTGGGCATGTTTACGTCTGAGAG
Organism: Tolypocladium endophyticum; assembly: GCA_024339985.1. Classification (NCBI taxonomy): domain Eukaryota; kingdom Fungi; phylum Ascomycota; class Sordariomycetes; order Hypocreales; family Ophiocordycipitaceae; genus Tolypocladium; species Tolypocladium endophyticum. The sequence continues at coordinate 84,293 of JALHBW010000178.1, read as the reverse complement.
CTCCGAGGTCAACAATTGTAACAAGATTTTAAATTCTGAAGAAAGTTTAACTTGATTTCAGCTACATATAGTTCGCCTCAAAGCCGCCGTTGCTATTTTCTATTACCTGTATGGAGGCCATTGCTCCATTTAGTGCTGCGCATGCAAGCGTATACGGACGTCGTCGAGCAGCAGACTCGGCAACCAAAGCTGCATGACGTGCAGATTTATGTGAACAGCCTTCATTATTATCGAAGGATCTTGACACTAGCCACAACGGTTGGCCATAATCACTTCCGCCATCCGCCGTTGCCCACACCACCAAGGCTGGCACGTCGTTGGGAATTCAACGCACTTTGGCGATGAAATTACACTCTCAGTAGATGCTAAGGCTGTCTATGCAATGATGTTCTCATTTGGACCACATGTTGTAGGACGCAAACTGGTAATAGTAGGTGCGTAGTCGGATAAAATGCGGAATGTTTTGTCCAGGTCCACGCGGGGATGGCCATCTGGGGGCGACAATGATGATCACATGATGGATTTGCGGCAATTATAAATGCGAATCCGGAAGCCTGGAGGTTTTTGGAACCTGCTGTAGCATCGCGCCGTCGTGAGTCCGTCGCCGAAATTGGCGTTATCGTTCAGTGTCCGAACTTTGTACATTTGAAGCACTCCCATCTGGAACCACTCAAGATGAGCGTGGTTAGTACTTCGTACGCCGCTTTTTACAAGTGTCTGACTCGACTCAGGACGGCATCCCAATTCTACGCGGTGTTCGATTTGAGCTGCCTCGGGGAAGGGCCACAAATATTGAAGTAACGACTACGATCGACCTGGAGATCTTAGAAGCACCAGCGCAAGTATTCATCGGTGAAATACGATTATGGGGATACTGGTCGCCATTCCATAGCGATATTCGAAAGACTGGGAGAGTCGAGGCAGGGTGCCGTATTGAGTTATTTCATCCCGGGGCTATCATTGTAAGAGATGTCACAAACATTAAGGTCGAAGCTAGTGCGGAGGAGCAGCGAGTATTCTTCGATGAAGCGTGAAACCCGTGTAACGCTGCATCTCTTCCCACTTCCACCTTCACTTCATAGTTTCAACTCCTTCCCGGTGTTGTATAGTGAAGTTGGACACACCTGTCTTTGCGGCAAACTTTTGCATTCGTTGGTCCTGATGGAGTGGTAACGCATTGGGATGTGCCCCGTAGCTTACTGGCATACGAGTATTAACAGCAGCAGCGGAGCATCACCAGTGCGGAGCGTTGGTCCCTGGTCCCCTGACCCGCAGCCTAACCCACTGCGGTAAAGCCCCGGCTCGGCCCACCTACGGGCATTCACGCTGGACCCTTCGACCCTGCTTTTTTTTTAGAGCTGCCGACGGTCACGCCCTCAACTTCACCCGCAAGCCTCACCACCACATCCCATGTGCCTCGCTTCCGCGCGACACCAGCACACCGGCACCACGCACATGGGCTCGCCGCCATCCCGTCACACCACCTCGTGAGCAGCGAACCAGCGCGCGTGCGTCCCCGGCCAACCGCCGCCAGCGCCTGACGTACATCTCTCACTTCTGCCTCCCGCTCGCACCTACATAAATGCCACGCGCGAACCCGCGCGTCGCCACCGCTGCCGCCAACATGTCCAAGTCAACGCTCGCCATGTTTGCTGCTCTCGGCGCCGGAGGCGGTGCTGCTCTCACCGCGGCCGTCTACTCCCTGCGCTCCTCCGACACCAAGAAACCCGACGCCCAGATCGCGCCCTCGAAAATCGTCACCGCCCCCGTGCCCGCGCCCGCTGGCTCCTCGGTCGCCATTCCACCCGCCCAGGTTTTCGCCCCTGCCCCCCTCGCGGCACCTGTCAACCCTGCCGGCCTCTTCGAATACGGCTTCCCGGGCCCAATAGCAGACGTTGCGAACCGCACGGCCCTGATATCCAGCTACGACCGGCGCACGCGCAACCCGCACTGGGTGGTTGAGCACATCACGCCCGCCTCGCTTGCTATCCGTGGTGGTGACCGCAAGCACAGCGTCTTCCTCGAGGACGACAGCGTGCCGGCCAAGTTCCGTGCCCAGCTCAAGGACTACTTCCGCAGCGGCTACGATCGCGGCCACCAAGTCCCCGCCGCCGACGCCAAGTGGTCGCAACAGGCCATGGATGACACCTTCTACCTCTCCAACATGTGCCCCCAGGTTGGCGAAGGCTTCAACCGCGACTACTGGGCGCACTTCGAGGACTTTTGCCGCCGCCTCACTGTGCAGTTTCCGTCCGTCCGCATCGTTACCGGACCGCTCTATCTGCCACGAAAGGACCCCGTCGACAACAAGTGGTACGTCAAGTACGAGATGATCGGCAGCCCGCCCTCCGTCGCCGTTCCCACGCACTTCTACAAGGTCATCTTCGCCGAGGACGGCAAGACCGGCGGCAACGTCTCCATCGGTGCTTTCGTCCTCCCCAACGCCCCCATCCCCAATGAAAAGCCCATCACAGACTTTGAGGTCCCTGTCGAGGCTGTCGAGCGCGCCAGCGGTCTCGAGTTTGCCACCAAGCTACCCGTACAGCGAAGAAAGCGGCTGTGCGCCGACACGACGTGTGCGCTCGTCATCAGGGACTACGCAGACCGGCAGAAGGCGTTTGGCAAGGCCCAGAAGGGCGCCATCTCCCCGCCCAGGTCATAGCGCCTGGATCGGCTGAGAACTGGGACGTAAGAAGGGGGTACGAATCGGTTGGTGTCGTTTCATCTTACGGCCTCTTATATGTGTATTCATAGACTGTGCGGGCAAAGGCGTCTCTTCCACTTCCCTTCGCATATCACCGGTTAGATGAAAGCGCAAGTGCACAGCACCGTCACGGACCATTTAATCACAGGCACATTAGCACCTTTCAGGTAGAATAGAATTCCTAAATCCAATCCAAAGCTACCCGATGATCTGTTCTCCGTCAAGCGTAGATCCGGCCATACTTGAGATGCTACAATAATGGCGTTTCCTCCAAGGACTCCCGGTTTGCTCAAGCGCCCAAACGCCACATGCTCCCCATGAACCACAAACCCGTGCACAAGAAGCCAAAAACGCACCTTTGCCGCCGAATTACTACCTAGCTCTGGTGTATTTTCCATGACGCTGCTCCTGGCGCAAGCTATCCTCCTGGCTGGGTAGCGGGGCGCGTCGTCTCGCGCCTTCGGCCTTTTCGCTGTCCATCGAGTTCATTGGTGGCGGCGGGACCGGCATGGGAAAGTTGCCCGGCGGAGGAAGAAGGCCAGGGGGCAACGCACCTGGTGGCGGGAGCGGCACACCGGCCTTCTTCATCAGCTCGAGGAGTTGAGCAGGGTCCGGCGGGTTGCTCATGTCCAAGCCAGGGAGAGGTGGCGGTGGTGCACCGTTAAGCCCAGGCAGAGGGAATGGAAGAGGCGGCGGAGGTGCCCCGGAGCCAGCGCCGACCCCAGGGATGATAGGTGGTGGCGGTGGAGCGCCGCCCAAGCCCGGTACCATGCCTCCACCCAAAGGAAGCCCAGGAATACCAGGTAGGCCCGAGGCGGCCGATTTGGGTGCGTCTTGGTCGACGAGGGCGTCCAACTCGTCCTCCATCTCTTGCTGCTCTTCTTCCTGCCGTTGTCGACGGTTACCTCGGCGATCCCAAGTTCCCTGAGCCTCAGCCGCAGCTTCACCAATATGATAGCGGTCTTGCACGACATCAGTTTCTCCCGGTCTCGCGCGCGTCCAAAAGCGGGTTATTCTGTCGTTGGAACCCGTCGCAAGGATGTGGCCCAAAGGATGCCAATCGAGGGACCAAATCGCGTAGTCGTGGGCGAACGGCAACTTGTGTGATGGCCAGACTGACTGAGCCGGTGTTGTGGTGGGGTCCATACTGTCGTATGGTGCGACTGTTAGGGCCTGACCAGGAGGTGGATTCGGCGTATCGAGAAGGTAGTGGAACAGTGAGCCGTCCATGCCACCTGTGGTGAGCAGGTTCGGATGAATGGGGTGGAAAGTAAGAGTAGAGATGTCCTTCTCATGCCCTTTGAGAAGGCAAATGTCGCGCATCATCCTCAGGTCAAAGACTCGTGCAGTTTGATCTCGGGCCGACGTTGCTAGGCACATGCCGCGCACCTTCTCAAATGTGACTTTCGTAATTGTGCTCTTGTGGCCGTGAAGGGTCGTCAGGCAGCGGCTGGTTCGGGGGTCCCAAAGCTTGACTAGATGGTCCTTGGACCCAGAGACGAGAAGGCCCTTCGTAGGATGCCAATCGACCGTCTTGGCATCCCATCCATGGCCTTCCAACTTGGACTCCATCTGGCCCAATGCAAAGTCAAAGACCTTGAGTGTCGAGTCGTCCGAGGCACTCACAAACTTGGAGTCGTTTGGGCTAAAGGCAAGGTCTCGGATAGGGTCATTGTGCGCGTTGATGCTCTGGACATTGTTGAAGTTGGGTTGCCAGTACTTGATCTGGCCATCGTGGTCGCCAGAAATCAGCCAGTCGTCACTATGAGAGTACTCTAAAGCCCGGATGGCTGAGTCGTGGGCCTGCATGATCGTCTCGAAATTGAAGCCAGTGCCGTTCCAGAGCGTAAATTCGCCACTGGTCGATGCTGTCAGAAGTCGCCGCCCTTCGGGCGTCCATCTCACCACATTGATCGGGTGCTTGATCTTGTTAAGAGAAGAGTGCAGATGCTTGATCGGGATGGTGTCGGCAGCAGAGGTTGGTCGCCCTGCTGGCGGGATCATCTTTGGAGGGTGTCAGCTTCAAGCAATCTCCAATGAAGTGACTCTGAGTACTCACATCTACAATGTAGCTTGCGCTCGGCCGCTCGGCCTCGCCGGTATATCCACCCTTGTAATTTGCTGTCCGATTACGTTGCCAATGAGTGATGGTCGCGCTGTAGTCGGTGACAGGTCCTGCGGAATGAAAGGTCAGCGCTGTCAACAATGCATTCTTGCGAAGGTCCATGGAGTTCATGCTGCGTATCAAGTCATGCGCTGTGGCAGATGAAGTGAAGATACAAGTTCCCAGCAAAGATCAGAGTGTATGATGTGGTTTGAAATGTTCGCTTAGAGGCTCATTCGACGACAAAAGGCATCCTTTAAAAGTTGCAATGTTAAGCCAGAAAAACGGCTCCAGAGACTGGCGACATGATCTCTCTTTCTAGAAGGGCATACTGGCACACACGCTGGAGCTGCCGGCAGGCATTTTGAGTTGCTGCGACAGCGGATGCGTTGGCGCAGACAAAGTGGCATGCAGGTATGCGCAGATGATACTTACTTCGACCTCGGACCTTCAGATACGCCCCATCTTGTCCCCCTTTGTCGCCATGATCCCCGCGATCCCCGCGGTCGCCACGTGGCTCATAAGCCATGGTTGCGGTTCCGGAAGACGAGCTTGCTCAACATGCACGCAAGGTGAGCCGCGCAGGAAGGAGCTCGGGTTCTCGAGAGGCCCGGTGGCCTTTTGAGCTGAAGGTGTGCTCGCTTATAGTATCAATGTGAAAACAAGCGTCTTGAATTGCGAGGTTCGAGTTTGTCAGCGGTTGAAGAGAAAATGAGGTCTGTCTCTGCTTGTCGCTATCGCGCGTGTGGCTTTCCAAGGTCTCAATGAAGCAGCTCTTCGCCAGCCCAGCGCCATGTCACGTGAACGCCGCCAGGGGCAGACAATAAACTTAGTCAGCAGCTTTCTGAATGGTTCCTGTCCGGAGCACTTGACGGCTCGTTGATCCAGATGACGAATATTCAGACCAGACATGAGGTAGCAAATCAGCGGGCGTGAAGACCGTTTTGGCATTCTCTCTGCTCAATATTGGTGTTATCGGTCTCATATCTACACGCCAGTCGGAATTGGCATCATGCCATGACACCAAGTGGTGCTATCCGTTCGCCATCAGCAGCTCGCATCAACTGCTCGAGTAACAGGCAGGAGAGGGAATGCGTTCTTAGCTGCATGCAAGGGCTGCATCTGCTCGCAGACAGAATATCGCCGGCAGCCCGTAAATAATTTCGAGAATGCAAATGGAGCTGCCAAGCATGGAGTTTCACATGCTTTTTGACCGTCGAATCTGAGCGGCAGACCCTTGCTAGAGGCCACTAACAAGCCAGGATACAGGGGCGCCACGGCCGCTACCGCCCCGCCATTTTCCGCGCAATCGCCACCGCAACGGACTAGCTCCTGCATGAAGCTCGTCTCGACAGTTGCATTCGCGCTTGTCGCACGCGGGACTTTCCCCTCCTTTGCTCGTATCTGCCCGTCTTGGTAGAGAGCCTTCTTCGTTCCGCCTCAATTTGGCCGAGGCAGCGGGAAAATTCTGCTTGACATTGGCCCGTCGACGGTGGCGACCGTTGGCCGCGGTGCTCTCTACGAGTACATTGACGGCTACTAAGCCGGGAAGCTCTATCGACGAGGCCTGGGGTCCCTCCGTTTATCACCACCACCACCGCAACCTCCAAGTACCATCGTTGCTACCTCGATCACCACCTGTCATCGCCATCTCGAGCCCCTCGCGTACCACTGCGTCTGCCCCTCGCTTCACTACCAATTGCAGGGAACTGCTGCCGCGACCATGGGCGCGGCAACGGCGACCAGCGTCGAGGCCTCGAACGGCACCGCGACGCGCCGCAAGGGAAAGGATAAGGACCTTACCGAGGCGAAGACACGGAACGGCTCGACGACCGAGAGGACAAAAACAGCGCCGCATGTCAAGTATCGCCATGTCGCTGCGGTGCACTCCCAGACGAGACCTTCGTGCCTGAGCCATGACTCCGATGCCGCACCCAGCTTCATTGGCTTCCGGAACCTTATGGTCATTGTCCTGGGTATGTGTTGCGTTGCTTCAAGATTACCTTAGCGCTGCATCTCTAACGCTTGATAGTTGTGGGCAATCTGCGATTGATGATCGAGAACATACAGAAGGTAAGTCTCTCTTTCGGAGGATTAGTTGGGCAATGAGTGTCCATACTGACTGCCTTCGAGTACGGGGTCTTGATATGCATCAGATGCCACGACTTTACCCGCCAAGATGTGCTGCTCGGTGGCATGCTCTACTTCCTCATCCCCTGTCACCTCCTCGCCGCGTATCTCTTGGAGCTTGCCGCCGCCAGACAGGCACTCGGGTCGAGAAAGCGCATCAAGGACGGCGCAACGGGCCCGTCGGAGGAGGACCGGAAGAAGTTCCACTCCACATGGCTTCTCATCGCATGGATCCATGGCATCAACATCACCCTTGCGCTCGCCGCCACAACCTTTGTGGTGTACTTTTATATCCACCACCCGTTCATCGGCACTCTGACGCAGATGCACGCTATTGTCGTATGGCTGAAGACGGCGTCCTACGCCTTCACCAATCGGGACCTCCGCCACGCCTACCTCCATCCCGTCAAGGGGGAGCTCGTCCCTGAGCTGTACTCCAAGTGCCCGTATCCGCAGAACATTACGTTCAGCAATTTGATATACTTTTGGTGGGCTCCGACTCTGGTGTACCAGCCCGTGTATCCCCGAACAGAGAAGGTCAGGTGGATCTTCGTCTTCAAACGGCTTGGCGAGGTCTTTTGCCTGAGTGCCTTTATCTGGTTTGCCAGCTTCCAGTATGCGGCCCCGACATTACGCAACTCCCTTGACAAGATTGCCTCTTTGGATTTCCCGTCCATTCTCGAGCGGTTGCTGAAGCTTTCAACCATCTCGCTTGTCATCTGGCTTGCGGGCTTCTTCGCCCTCTTCCAGTCCTTCCTCAACGCTCTCGCCGAGATCCTGAGGTTTGGCGACCGGGCATTCTACGACGACTGGTGGAACAGCGAGAGTCTCGGGGCGTACTGGCGGACATGGAACAGGCCCGTCTACACCTACTTCAAGCGGCACGTCTACATGCCCATGATTGGTCGTGGTTGGAGCCCGTCGACGGCCAGTTTCACTGTCTTTTTCGTCTCAGCCGTCCTTCACGAAGTTCTTGTTGGGGTTCCGACGCACAACATCATCGGTTAGTCCACTCATTTCCCGCTCTACAAGCCATACTTACTAAATCTTACTCAGGGGTCGCTTTCCTCGGCATGTTTCTCCAGCTTCCGCTCATTGCCATCACGGCACCTTTGGAGAAAATGAAAGGGAGCGGAGGCAAGCTCATGGGCAACATCATCTTCTGGGTCTCGTTCACCATTTTTGGCCAGCCTTTCGCCGCGTTGATGTATTTCTACGCGTGGCAAGGGAAGTACGGGAGCGTGAGCCGGCAAATAGTGCAAAATGGGGGCGTTCCGTAACGCTGGACAGCAAGTACGAGGGACTCTCACGGCCTTGCCTGGATATGCAGTGAGGAAAGGGCAACACATTTATGACACGATGGCTGTGGCGTTGGACGGCATTCTGGCTACGCTATTGAACAATGAAGAAAATACTTTATGATAATACAGCAGCTCACGCTCTTCAGTGTCTTCTTAAACTGCTTTACAACAGCCTTTTCGCGCATTTTCTTGTGGATAACTACCGGATAAATGGTATCAGAGTGCCCACCCTCTTGCGATACTGAACGTAGTCGTCGTGGAAGAACTCGACGAGCTTCCTCTCCTCAACGATGATCCTGCGGCTGAAAAAAGTCCACAAGACCCACGCGTAGGCGAAGAAGCACACGACGTTGCCGAGCACCAATTGCGTTCCCAAGCCCCAATAGAAGAAGCCAAAGTAGCTCGGGTGCCTAAAGATGCTGTAGATACCCGTGGTCACGAGCTTGTGCGATTCCGCCTTGCGCGTCTGCACGTGATGGTTGAAGCTGGCGCCCGCCTCGAGCATGGCAACGGAGCGCACGACCTGGCCGACCACGACCATGGCCAGCCCCAGGGCTAGAAGAACGGGGCCCAAGTGCAGCGGCGCCCAAGAACGGCTGGGGAAGAAGACGTTGACTGCCAGGCACTCAAGGAAGGCGGCGGAGTGGGCGATGGCGTAGGCGGGCCAGTTGGCTGTTAGCAGGAAGCTGTCGATGCTGGCGACGAGCGTATTTGTCTCAGCTGTCGTCCAGAATTCGAGAAAATGGAAGACGGCCAGCGCGAGCAGGAAGAAGGGGGCGCGCCACGCCGGGCTGCTGGTGAATACAAGGATGCTGACGGTGGCAATGGCGCCCACGGCTGCGGCTATACCGAGGCAGAACGCGCGCAGGGCAATGCCTGAGAGAGATTTGGGCTGGCCGGAAAAGAAGGGTTTCAGAGGCGAATCGCCCAGAGATTGTGACGATGATGGTCCTTCTGGTCCCTCTGGCTCCCACGGGCGGTACGGGCGGAATGCCTCGGAAGCCTGTGGCCGCTGCGCCACTGAGTCCATGCTGACTGCTATGACAGATCCCAGGGAGTGCCGATGTCTTCCGGGTTGTCTGGATTCGATGTTTATGCCGTGTTATCAGACATGGCAATGTTGCCCGAAGATTCTTAAGAGAGGTGATGAGATGGATTGAGCGAGAGGCTCGTGAGCAAAGGAGTGTATTGAGTGAGACAAGGTATCAGTGAGAGAGAGAGTAGGCGGATGCCTGTCGTAGAGACATGTGAGGGTCAATTGTTCCGAGTTGAACAATATAATAAAACAATGGCTGATTTCAGAGTCTCGAGGACAGGGTTAGTGGCTGCTCTAATTACGTTGTTTGCTCTGGGCTGTCGTACAGTGGGCGTAGCCGCGCCCAACCGGTGTCCAGTCAGCCAAGGAGGATCAAACGCAGCGCTACGGTACAGTGCGGATATTCACCTATACGGCTCAACAGCCGTTTAATTTTTAATTAAAGCAGCGATAATTATAACGTTGTCGTCTCTGGATAACACAGGCGTGTCCGCCAATACTTTGGCTTTGTGCCTCGGAGTGTCACAAAGTACTCTGCTCGGTTCATCTATCACTATGGAGTCGTGCTTGCGACGTTCGCCTACGGGCGAGCATGTATCATAAATGACGGCTGAGCTGGCATCTTCTTCTAGAATTCCGTTCTAACTCTTCCATCCCTTTAAGTGAAACCTGAGCTCCAGAGGCTCCAGAGCCGAGCGACGTCACAAGGTGCTAGCATCTTTCCCGACCACTTCAGCATCATAATATCAACTCCAGCCCAGCTCAAATCAATTCGGCTCGGTCCGGTCTTCGCCCTGGTTAGCAGAAATTCAATAAAAGTGCCTGTCTGAATGCGTACCTCGCGGGATGCGGCGTCAAAATTCCGAATACCTCTCCACGGTCACAAATATCTCTGCCGCTGCGAAGTGCATTCATAGATCCATCGGGGTGCTTTGCAGTGGCAATGAAAATATAGACATGCCATGGCATCCATCGCGGAATCGCTCCGTCGGCGTCGCATAAACGGCTTCTGCGCAGGCAAAGTGCGGAGTGTCGGGCCCCGTTGCGCAACTAGATGAAGTGTAACAATCGCATCGTTCTCATCTCAGCAGCGCTCTGTTTCTGCCGCATCATAGCCCGCCTTGGATCGAGAACGATGCAATGAGAAGGATCAAAACGTTGATAAAGCCCCAGGTACACGGTATCCATGTGTTCATCTCGTAGCAGCCGGACTTGTAGAGTGCACCAATCCTATGCACATGTTAGTCAACTCCCAAGCTGCGATTTCAGGCCACGTACATCACGCCGACAAGGCTGCCGGCCAGGAGCGCCTCAATTCCCGCCATAGAGAGGTAGATGACGGGCACCGCCCAGATGTACTTCCACGACGACTTCTTCCAGCCGTGCGTGTACATAGCCACGAGCACGGCGCCGGAGTGGAAGCCAGCGTACGTGATGAGCGTCCATATCAGCGTAAAACGCCAGACGTCGGAAATGTAGTAGAGCGTGTACTTGCGCGATGGCGTCGGGTCGATGAGCGTGTGCACGTTGAGCGACGGGAACGCCGGCGTTTGGTAGCTGGACGGAGGGTCGAGTCGGCACGGCATCGTGGCGGCCGCTGTCGACCGCTACCCACTACGAGGTGCGGCCCCAAATGCAGCGCTTTTGCCTTTCTCTTCACGAGAGTTGCGCCGCCATTGCAAGGCACGCGGTGTTTGGCGTAGTTGAGGTCCCTACGCGACGTGGTGGTGGAGCAGGGGTCTGGAGCTCCCCTTGCGCCCACGTCATTTTTAGCCTCGGCAAAAGCTCGTGGGCAGTGCTACGGTACGGCAGTGACAGTCCACCGACGATGGCCGCGGCCCCCGACGGCGCCGCAGCTACACTTTCACTTCTTTCAACAGCTACAACGTCTCCGATGCAACACGCTCGCCAACGTCAACAAGATGCCTGCGGATAGGCTCCTCAATACAGTACTGCAATACTATCAAGACGTCCACGATGGCCCGAAGACCGACCAGATAATCGGTACCACGACGCATCTGCTGGCGCAGCTGTCGAACCCGCTCAACCTTGGCGTTCTCACATCGCAGCTGCTCACCGCGCCCGCCATCTGGCATCGCCAAGACGGGCCCCGGACTGCAATCCGAGTTATCGGCATATACCATACCGCCGCTGTGCGCGTGCACGAGAACGAGGTTGAGAATGCGAATCGACGGGGGCCGCGGGACGGCAGCGCGCTGAGATGCGACGAGTGGGCTCGGGCGGTCGTCAAGGGCGCCGACGATAGGTCGAGACGGTGGCAGCACCTCCTCGTTCTCACTGGAGTCCTTATGGGAATGGAAGGCAATGACAGGCGGTCGCTATCGAGGTCTCTACGAAACACGCTCGAGCAGGCCGTTGTCACCGCCGCCAACCTTGCCCTAGAGCACAATGTCGAGGACGGCCTGCTCGCAGCGGCGTCCATTATCACGGCCCTCAACTTTGCATTCCCTCTCCTCTCAGACTTTTATAAGGCACAACTCAATTGCAACGCGTTGCTGCCGATAGCCGTGTGGGCCATTACCGGAGAGGAGGGTTTCTGCGACGGCGAGTTTCTCAGAGCCATCGCCCGGGACACTGCAGAGAACACCACGCAAGCCCTCCACTGGCCATCACAATCACCATCAAGCCAGTTGCTTCAGGATTTAGAGAAGCAGCCACTGATGGCAAATATGGGCCCGCTATCCAGGCTGGCCGGCTTCGCGGTCCAGCACGCAACCGACACGACAGTCGTCTTGCAGGCGCAGGACGCATTTATGGTGTTTTCAGAGCGAGTTCTCGACGCCTGGCAACGCAATCCCTTGAGTGCTATCGATCCAGCTTTCGAAAGTATCCACCTTACTCCTGAGACACAGCAAAAGACTTGGCCCTTGCTTTGGCAAGCACTCCGAAAACTGCTGTTTGGTTCTGTCGCCATCCTTCAGGCCATTGTCTCTCGCGGGCTGTTGGACCCTTACATGCTGGCCCACGGCATGGCTCCTGGCATCGCTGCTAAGTCGCTGCATGTTCTTCGAAACCTCTTTTTCATTTCGTCTCGCAATGGCAACAGCTCATTTCAGGTGTACACGTTTTCATACCTGACGTCGATAGACGTCCTGACGCGGGACCCGGCTACGTGCGATGCCTTTTTGAGGGAGATTGCGCCAGCAGATGTCGCGCCGTTCCCCATGGCCCATATTTCGAGGACTTTGGACCTGTTTTATCTGAATGTCGCGGAGCACCTCCCGCTGGCACTCTCTGTGGACTCATGCGATGATCTCATCGTCAAGCCGGCAATGACATACCTCTCACACGACGGTCCAATGTCTCCAGCTATGGTGGAGCTTTTTGAATCCGCCCACAGCGCCATACTCTCCGTCCTCTCCTGTCCTCAGCACAGTCCGCTCACCATCAAGATTACTCCGTTCTACATCGTCAAGCTTTTCGAGTCTTTCCCGAACCATATATCGCCTCGGCAGTTCCGTGTGGCGTTCAAGACGATCATGGAGATCGTATCGCCGCCGTTTCCAATCGCGGCGATGGAACCTCAGCTGTCAGAGACATTGTTGGAAATGCTGCGCTCCAACATGGCCACTGCTTCGACCTCACCGTTGGGCGCTACGCCAGATTCACTTTCGCGGAATACAGGTGCACAGCAAGAGGAGGAGGTTCCTCTCTCAGAACAGAGCGCTCTTGTCATGACGCTCATTGACTCCTTGCCATTCCTGCCCCTTCCGCTAGTCGAGGAATGGCTGGCCATCACGGCACAGGCCATGAACGAGATCGCGGATCCTCGGCTGAGGGCACCTGTTAAGTCTCGTTTCTGGGACATCCTTGTCAATGGCGAAATGGACGTAGACAGATCCACGATTGGAGTCGCTTGGTGGGGGACGAAGGGAGGCAGGGAGTTGGTATTGTTTGGCCGCGCTCGTGAGCCGGAGCCGATAATGATGAGCGGGGCGATCGTCAGTGATACCGACAGGTCAAGTCGGTTGTAAGGTGCCAGCGAAAGTGGCCGTTCATGATAAGATACCATAAAGTTCATTTACTTCGAGCTCTTTATTGGATTGAAAAGTCATCTCGCATCATCGCGCGCGGATGAAGGCCAGGGATGGCACGACGCCGCGTTAGCTCCCAGACGTTTGCCTCTAAATATGAGGAAGGGGCAGCGTATATGACGCTTCCTTGGAAGAACTTTTGCTAATAAGACATTCGAACTTCTTTTCACTCTCGCCGCGGCACGCTCATATATCGTGCTCTGGCTGCCTGGGCTCTCAGGCCCGCTGCTGTGCCAGACGCATCTCCAGCTCCCCGCGCTGCAGGTGATGCACTCGCCAACATCGACTGAGCGCCGTTTGGCCACCACGTCGGTTAAGGCATCGGCGGCACCCGCGAAAGCGTATCAGCGAACCACAAGCGTTGATCAATTCGCCCGCTGAGCAACACTTGCGCCAAGGAGGCGAATGCCCGCAAAGTCGCCATTGCATCGTCGCCTTCGGCAAGGAGGGTTACAGGAACCACACTTCGTGTGACCGAAGACCGGCGGCAAGATTATTTAGAAGATGCAAGCCCCCGAGGCAGCATGGGGCTCTTTGATAGTGAGGTTGATTGCAGCAACGAGCGGCATCGTCACTGGCGACTCCCGTCGCAGAAAGTCACGGAATTGCCGCGAGAGGGTTGCACCTGTTGCAGAGGAAGGTAGGTTGATGCGCCTGCGACGAGACGAGAGGCAGTCTGGTACTACAGGGGCACCCAGAAGATTCCATACTGCGATGACGAGTATCACATGAAGGAGAACGGACCAGATGTATGGTTCCACCATCGCCCTACAAATCTTGGGGCCGGACCAGGAATAAGGGAGGACGCCGTGTGATACGGCCGGGTGAGCCCACTTGATCGAAGGCTCTAGCTAGGCGACGAATCCTATGGCAGTGTGGACCAGCTTGACAAGAGAGCGTCTTCATGGACAATGCCGAAATTCGTCGCTCAGATCGATCTGCTCTGGCATTCTCCCTGCTCCGGTGGGCGGAGGGAGACCACGACTTGCCGCCATGCCTCGTGCCAGTCCTCACCAATCCTCCACTAGCATGCATGCACACCCGAGTGAACCTCATTGGCACTGAGAATCAAGCATGGATGAGCCGTTATCACCCGCTGCTTGGTCTTTAATAATACAACCAATATATCCAGTACCAAAGGCCAGGCAAGGTACCTTGTTTGGCTGGCAGTTGCGACCATCATGGTATCACGCTGTCGGCTTTTACGTCATTCGACGCCTGGGCCTTTGTACCTGTTGCCTCAGGCCCGTTTCTGGCCTACGAGGTAATTGCTGGCCATTTCCATGTGGCCATTAACGGAAGGCATTTGAGCCGATCTAGCTGGCGCCTCTTCCGCTTCTTTCATTTCCTGCCTCCTCCTTTGGTCAGCCTGCCCGCTAATTCTTCCCGGCCAGCCCGAGCCGTGTGCCATTCCTCACCAGCCAAAGACAAACTACAGCCGGACCATGTGGGCAGCGGCATATTGGAGACGCGTTGTCCCAACCGGCTGGCAGGTGCTTGGTGCACAAGCAACGACGCGGCATCTACCACTAGCTCATTCTGGTGACGGTCCGATCTCGTCATTGGCTTCAGCGCCCCCGACATTACAAGCTCGCGTCCGCCCAAGCTTCCGGGCAGCAAGCTCCCATCCACAGCCACGGAGCTATCCATGTCGAGCTGCAGCCATCAGCTCCAGTCAACATGGAGGAGGGGTCCATTGTTACCCCGCTAGACGTGTTCATCTCAGACCAGTGCCACCCCCCAGCTTGCGCCAAATGACGAAGCGCTACCAGAAGCTGCTGCCGATCGCACAATTGACATCATCGCGATCGACTGCTTCCGTGTCGCCATCTCTGCATGATGCCATGGCGACGGATGATGGTGGTGGCGGCACAGCAAGCAGCCATCGGAAGTTAGAACCCCAGTTCTGCAACAGGTGCCACGGGCAAACCGGTTTCGCCGCGGAGAGCAGCTTAGTTCGCGGATGGATGTGCCGACGATGGGTCCCATTGCCAGACCCCTGCGGGTGACAATCGATCACAGCTGTGGCCGTGGGGAAGCTGGAAGTAGCTTTCAGCTGTGCCAGGCTTCCCCCCCACCCTTCTCTCTTTTGCGCTTCACGATGGACGTCATTCAGAGACGAAGCCTCAGTGGCGTCCCGTGCACCCGGCAGGCCAACGCCCCTCGAGCTCCAGATCCGGGCTCGGCATGTGTCCCTCGCTTGACCTCCTCACCTATTAAACAGAGCAGCTCTCCCACCCTTACGGATTCCTTGCAAAAGTTCATCCATTGAACCAATTCACAAACACTACACACAAGGTTATCTTCTCGAAGACTTCACATCTCACCAACAAAATGTCTTTCAACGACCCCAACCGCAACGTGAGTTTCTTCACTGCCATCACTCCCACTTCATCCCACCAGAGTTAGCTTGGCTGACATATCTCGTCGCAGACCGATGGCTTCGGTGACGACAGCAACACCAGCGGCTTCGTAAGTCGAAACTCAATTAAGACATGTTTTGAAACCCCTACTCACATGCTGGCTTAGGGAGGTGGCGGCCGCACTGGCAACCTGGGCGGAGACAATCTCGGCCGCACTGGTGGTGACGATACCTTCGGCTCTTCTGGCCGCACTGGCGGCGGTCTCGGTGGTGACGATACCTATGGCTCTTCTGGCCGCACCGGCGGGCTCGGTGGCTCCGATACTTATGGCTCTTCTGGCCGCACCGGCGGGCTCGGTGGCTCCGATACTTACGGCTCCTCTGGCCGCACCGGTGGTGATGACACCTACGGCTCTTCCGGCCGCACTGGCGGTCTCGGTGGTGACGATAGCTACGGCTCCTCTGGCCGCACCGGCGGGCTCGGTGGCGACGACACCTACGGCTCTTCAGGCCGCACCGGCGGGCTCGGCGGTGACGATAGCTACGGCTCCTCTGGCCGCACTGGCGGTCTTAGTGGTGACGATAGCTACGGCTCCTCTGGACGCACCGGTGGTGACGACACCTACGGCTCCTCTGGCCGCACTGGTGGCGGTCTTGGCGGCAGCAGTGACACATACGGCTCCTCTGGTCGCACCGGCGGAACCGGCGATTATGGTTCTGGCAACCAAGGTCAGGGTGGCGACAGCACCATGGGCAAGCTCATGGAGAAGGCTGGCGGCATCCTGCACAGCGACAAGCTGCAGCAGAAGGGACAGGAGAAGCGGGGGAGCAGCGGGGGCAGTGACAACTATTAAGCGGGTTCGGATCGGGATGGAGTAGCGCTTGATTTATCTGGAGTACAATAATTTGACGACGCTGGCAATTTGTCGGCGATATGACGAGGCTACGTTGCTTGGTTCTCTTGGTCGCCTTTACGTCTCGAGTTGATCCTTATTGAACGTTTCACTTATCGTCACAAGTTTCTGCCTGGTGATGAAAATGGTGTACTGTGATTAACCGCTCCGCGCAAAACAAGGATACTAACTACTATCATCGTCACTGGCCGTGTGGCTCGGTCTGTTTTTTTATCCCTACGACAGCGTCTTCTCAATTTTGGCGAGAACCACACCATCGGTCAGAGCCCCCTTCGAATTCAGCAGGTGAATGAAGCGATATCCTCGTCCAAGGCGGTCGAGCCTCACACAGGCCCACGCAGCGAGGTCGTCCCTCCCAACCTCATCGTCGCGCACGGTGAAGCGCACAAACGTCAGCTCCTCGACGAGCCCCGCAATGGGGCCGAAGGAAACCTTCTCGCCGTTCAAGTCGACGTCGCAGCCGCGGTGGGTGCTGGTGCGGGCCTTGTACTCGGTCTTCTGGCCGGTGCCGCTGTTGACGGGCGAGACGTGCTTGGAGCCGTCAACGTGGATTTCCGTCTTGACGTAAGGTTTGAAGCTTTTGTGGGAGGTGTCGCCGTGCGGAAGCGGGATGGATTGCGCGGCGAGAAAGGTGATGGTGAGAGAAAGCGTCTTGCGGGTGGCGGTTGCGCCGGGTTCGTTGGAGCCCTGCTCGACGGAGCTGATATCTGTGCGGTAGCCTTGGCCGCCCTGTTAGCTGTGTGATGATGACTGGGTAGAGACTCGTGTGAGACTTGCCCTGTGGTTTCAGAACGTAGCCCCCGGTGCCGGCAAACATGCCTTCGTTGAGCATCATGCCCTCGTCCGTCTGCTGCCAGTTGAGCGCCACGATCTGCGCGCCCGCGCCCCAGAACATGAGCGGGCTTAAATTCGACGAGCCTAATCGCAAGCCAGACGGATAAGCTCGCAGCAGGTATCGCGCGTTGTGGCGGAAGAGGAGCGAGGCATGCTTCTCGAGATGGTCGTGGAACTTGCTCTCTGACAAGGAAAAGATGTGCGTCGGCATCGACGCCTCGGGCTGCGTCCATGCCTTGAAAGACACGGCCTGCGTGTAGATGCCCATGCGGCTGAGCTGCTGGATGATCTTGGAGGGCTTCTTGGGCTTGGCGGCCGCGTGTTCAGCGCCAGCGCGGTCGTCCTCGTCGCTGTCGCGATCATCCGGCGCGGCGTCGGGCTTCACGTACTTGACCTTGATGAGGATCTTGCCGCGGAGATCATCGGGACTCGGGAGTGAGCCTGCCTTGAGCTCGGCCTCTGTGACCAGGAGACCCTTCCAGGCCTCTTCCATGATGCTGACCATGACGGCCTGCTGCTGTGGGTTGCAGTGGACCTCGAGGCTGATGATGAGCGGCAGGTCGGTGACTGCAAAGGCGCTCTCACGGATGGCATTGCACACGGCCCTGAACGGCACCTCCTTCGTCAGGGTATATCCATGGAGCACCCTCGGCTCGGTGAGAGAGACTTCGGGTTCCTGGGCCGCCTCAGCTGCTTCACCCACATTGGTCGCCTGAGCCTGCGCGGCGCCGTGACTTTCCACGTGTCTCTGTTCCAGTTTCTTGCCCAGGCTCGTCTTTTCGAGCTTTGATGCCAGAGAGCTTGGGAGCTTCTTCTTCAGCATGTCAAATGTGCCTTTCCGCTTGACTCGGGGTTTCTCGTGACTGCTACCCTCTTTCTCGTTGCCGCTTTGGCTGCTCGCTTCGCTCTCGGCGTCAGACTCCTCGCCGTCCCAAACATCCACCTCGACGCAGCGACACCCTCTCAGCAAGACATTGGTGTACGCCCCGGTCGTGCTATCGCTCGACAGCTGGTTGCCCGTCAGGTACGTGTTGTGGCTTGAGCTGATGTAGTAGCTCGCCAAAGGCCACGACAGATCACACTTCCACGGGGTGCTGATGGCGCCGTCCGGGGAGGTCATGTACTCCAAGAAGGCGTTAAAGTCAAGATCCGGTTGTCCAAGGAGACGGACCGCCGCTGGGGTGGCCAGGTCGTGAACTTGGACCTCTTCCAGGAACGTCTTGACCTGCGCTTCGTCCCAGTTTTGGTCGGATCCGGCGTGAGACTCAAAGATGCGCCGCAGGCAGGATAGAGTCTTCTCATTGAGCGTCGAGATGGAGCGCATGGACTCGCTGGCGCCGCCACCGGCCTGCCGTAGAGAGTCGCGACGCTGGTCTGCCTCCGCCATGGTGGTGCTGATGTAGACGACCTGGTGAGTTGAGTGGCAAAGGTGGGCGGATGTGTCGCCTCTACCAAGGCAAGGTGCTGAAATGGCTCCCTCCGTTCCAAATCAGTCCAAACAGAGACTAACATTCAAAGGAAGTCGTCTCTGTTGGGTTCTCTGGAAATTGCTCGTTTCAGAGCACGGATGAGAGGCGCAAGAGCGGCGCCCGACGGTGCGCCTACCCTATAGCCCGCTGTATGACACTGCTGAAGATCTTGAAGGTCGTAACTCTTCTCTAGGCAAAAAGAGCCTTTCTGCCTTGCGATGTTCTTGCTCAGCTCACTTTATCCCAGCGTGGCGGTGCTCCGTCAATAAAGACAGCTCGTCTCACTGTTCCTTGCACAGCTGAACTGGATGGGTCCGATTGACTCGTGGCGTCACTATTCCCCTATAGGCTGCTGTTTGCAGAAGCCTGGCTTAGACCCGCTATTCTCTTTCCAGCATGTATCCAAATCTTGTCCTCAGCTGTATCACGGGCTATATACAATTCTACCCTATATATGGCTTTTCTTATTAGGCATCGTTGTTGCGGCTGATTAACGTCACTATACGAGCGCTTAGGAACTTCTCACCGTTCTGCCTGCAATTCCTCGTCTACGAGTACCAGTACGAGCACGCATCAGTGAGCGTCTAATACACGTCGAAGTTTTGATCTCCTTCCGCGCAGTCAAGTGTGACAATATGTATTGCATAATAATAGCAATGGCATCGTGGACTGGTGTTCTGTCGGGGCGATGGAACGGACCCGTGATGCCACTGCCTTGCTGGGCCGAGCCCAGCTTTTCAAGGTCTCGATGTCGCTAATGACTACTGAGTATCGCTGACTGAAGACCATTCAGTCTCTGGGAAATCAATAATATCCCAAGGCGGTAAGGGAAAGGTTCAGCTAAGTACCAATCATACCAACACAATACTTAATCGTACAATCAGATGGCTCGAAATATCCGGGCTGGTCATAATAGGAGTAGCAAAAGCCGCGCCGGTCAAGGCGGTGACAAGCCTGAAAATAACTATTCGGCAACCCGCTCTATTTGAGAGCTTAATACGTCTTATCGGGGTTAGAATGTGACTTGGCAAGGAGAGAAATCAAATGCACATTTGTGTGGCGGTCTCACGGGATTCGGTATGCTTCCTCTGCAGTATTACATTCATGAGGGCACGAATGCGACCTGCGCGACCTCGCAGTTACCACGGTGGTTATCATTCACTCCAATCTTTGAGTAAAACATACATGGTTACGAAGAAGGACCACGGTCTACGGAGACTGACAACCCCGTAAATAAGCATCGGGACCAACAGTAGCAAGGGCTTCCTACGTCTTAGGTAGCATTGGTTGGCTGGGATGGATTTGTCAGACCATGGCAATTATAGCACCCTTAGCACGGCACGGCTATTACGGCATGGCCTTGTGATTCGTCTCGTTCCCTGTTGATTGGTGCTTGGTCAAGAAAAGTCTGGTCGCAGCTTATGCTGTTGGTTGGTCCAATAGGATTATCTACTTATTAAGCCTGCATCGAGGGCATCGAGCCGTGCCGACTTATGCACTTGGCTTCGTCTACCAATGCCATATCAGTACCCTCCTCACAAACTACCCCGCCGCACCGTTCCAACGACACCCATATCGCCTCAAGCCTGTCATATATTGAGCGCAAGACCTTCTTAGCGATAAGTCGGTGATATACTAAATCTACTCCACTCGCCGACATTGGCACCGAGTAGGCACGGCTACCAGAACCTTTTTATTTCAAAACCCTTAAGCGTATGTGATAGCTTCTTTACTACTACAACTGTTCAGTGCGACCTGGAAAACAAGATCTGGCGTGTATTGACAGGTTGGACGAAAATTCGATATGAAAGACCAGGTATGAACGTAGACAAAGCTAAACACAAATTGGCAACCACTGTCTGACATTTTGGCTCAACCTCTCAGAAGAAGTCCAAAGGATGCTACTCGATCGTCGCAGCCACTATTCACAGACTCACATCCGCGTATTATGATGTGGAAGATCCCAACTACATCTCAGATCTTATTGGTCTCATCCAAACGCAGCCCTCGGGCTCCAGCGAAGCTGCCTGCACGATCCGCAAAAGGCTCAAATATGGTGACGCTTGCCAGCAAATGCGCGCTTTGGATCTCTTGAATGGGCTTGTTCGAAACTCTGAGTCGTCTTTTCAGCTCAGTCTCTTTGATGAGCCGTTATTGGAGCGACTTCGCGTATGCGGCAGCTCAAACTCATTCAATCCTATCGTGAAGGAAAAATGCATGAAATTGTTCCAAATGTGGTCCCATCTGGGCTCATCTGCGGGCTCAGAAAATATTGTTCGGCTGCACAAGGTGGGTTGATGATCTACGGTGGATTTTATAACCTCATTTGACGAGCATTTAGGAGCTTCCCAAGCACAAAGGCATTACGCAAGAACAGTCCAAGGCTGTTCAAGAAACAAAAATACCGTTTGAAGCCAGCGAAGAGGAGGATGCCAGGAAAGGTGTTATGCCCGGACTTGAGTCAACGCCTCCCAAACCAGGCACAGTGTCCAAACCAGGCGAATGGTATCCCTCCTGGGGCGCAGTCGTCGATCGTTGTCTCGAAATCAAACCCAGCGACGGTCCGAAGTACTTTAGCAACGAGAAAAGAGAGAACAAGCAGGCAATTGAGCCAGAGCAAAAGCGCAGAGCTACAATCGAAGTCGAACATTGGGCTCTTGAAAACGTGGTCAAGCAGTCATCCATTGTTTCTTCAAGGCTTCTGACTTCGTCGTGGAGCATTGATCGTGAGCGAAAGCGCATATCAGAAAACTACAATATCATGGAGTCCTTCCAGGCCTGCAAACAACTCCGACGGAGAGCACTGTATTACGTTGGTTTCTCGAGAAGAAATTACCAAGTTCCCGGCTCTGACGCTAATCATGTTCATGCAGATACATCGGGCCGAAGACGCCAAACAGCTTAGCAGTTTGGTGCATGCCAATCAAGAGCTCATCCGCGCGCTCATGGCATTCGAGGAACTAGACAAGTCCTTCGATTCCGACAGTGATTCCGATAGCAATCCCTTTGATGACGTAAACGTTGTGCAAAATCCTGAACGGGGGCGTTCGGATTCGAGGTGAGCATGTGAAGTGCACCTCTCATCTGCAAGTTTGTTCGAAAGACGAAAACTCGAAATATAGGCAGTATGCAGGCGCAGTATGCAGGCTATCGATGATCCCGGTGGAAGTTCCAAATCGGCTGGTGGAGGTGCTGTCTGTTGTGGAAAGTTGACTGTGCGCATTTCCTCCCTGAACCTCAAGTTGCCAGTCCGATAAGAAAACTCTGGTCTGATTTCCGAGCCATTCTAATGTTGCTCTAAATACCTGCCATCATCCTATGAATATTGCGATCCCCGCTCCATAACACCGCTCAATGGCCCGCAGCCTGTCTCTGCTTGCGTCGTTTCTCCATGAACTCATCCATATCAACATATATGCGTAGCCCCTTCGATGTCATAGTGGCGTACACTGACCTGAGCTCTTCCGACTTCATGTCGCGAACCAAGGTTACAAATGCCTCCATCATCACTTCCTTTGACCATGGGCAGTGCCTCAGCGCGCGGTAGAAAACGTCCTTGGATTTGGCTCGCAGCAGATTTTGTGAGTAGCAGAACCGGATGTAGGACACCCACAGCGAGGCACATGACCTGCAACTGTCACTGGACAGGGCGTACTCGAATGCGGCTTGGGCGCTGTTGCCGTTGCCTCGAGCAAGTTCATGCTGGATGGCAAACACGCGACTGCTGACAGAGTCTTGCTCCTTGACGAGGACTTTCTCATAGAGCAGCTGGCGCGTCTCGTCGACTACCCGTATACTTGCATCTGCCCATTCGAACAAGGACAGAAACATCGTGTTTTGAGGAAATAGATCCACGAAGCGAGCCACCTGTTCACGTAGATATGCTCGTCGAAAGGGCCTGCCCACGAAGTCAGTACTTGAAGAGAGTAAAGCGGAAAGGGGTCGTCATACCCCTTCGTGGCGTTCCAGTATAACATCCTGCACGCAAATTGAAGGATGCGCTCGTGGGAAGCTTCACTCCCATAGCCCCGAGATTGAAACTCATTCGACATTGCTTGAATGACACCCATGGCAGCCGAAATGTTGCCTTGAGATTCGGATGAAGGCTCCTTGCCCCCTGTACCCGTTAGGTAGGATAGGAGCGCCAGGCATTCGATGTAGCTGCCGGCGGCATCAAGCTTTCCTTCGTAAAAACACTGCTGTGCAGCCGATTCGAAGGTTTGACGAGCAATGAGAGCGAGCGAAGACGAAGTGTCGACATCTTCAATTTGTGGTCCACGCAACGATTCCTCAACGGAAGCACACAAGCGTTTCGTTGCCAGTTGCTTGTCGCCCATCTCGAGGTGAATCCAGCTCCACGTTTTGAACAAGAGAAACCGAAACCCGGATGAGTTTGAGTCCAACTGGGCAAATTTTGGTTAGGGGCAGCCCTTAAGGTTAGGGGTGGGTTACCATCACATACCGATGGATCGATTGCTGCAGCTGCCAGGACTTTATTTGCGACCTCGAAGTTGCCATTGGCATACTCTGCGAGAGCGTAGGCATTGTAGAGCTCTGTTTTTGATGGGTACTTTGTCAAGACAGCTTTAGCTGGCTTCCTTATAGTCGCTGGTTGCCGCGTGAAGCCCACGGCCAAGTAATACATCGCAAGACTTGACATCCCTGCTGAACGGACGAGCTGCTTCAATGTGGTTTCCACCCAAACCATGTCAACTGCAAGCCCCTGACGAGACACATCGAGGTACTTGAACCAGCCGCCCCCGCTAAAGAGTAAGCTCGGAGACATTCTTGTATGGCCGTTGCCACTGGCAAACGACGGTAGCTTTCTCTGCATCTCCTCTGGAGCTGCTTGATCGCCATCCCACGATGGCTGCTGTTGTAAGTCGTAAGTAGCGCTGGTCAAAAACTGGTCGTGATACGCCGTCTCTGTCCAATGGCTGGATCTAAAGGCCGGTGGAAGTCCACAGAAGATCAAAAATGCGTCGACAAGCTGCTCTGTGATGTCTGGCAGAACATTCTGCGGGACGAAGATCAGGAATGGCTCAATGTCCGCATACATGACCACTTTGAAAGGGTCATCATCTGTCCCTTCATCCAGAGTTCTTGCTGGCATATTAGCATGTCGCTCTTGGAATGTCTCAGCATCCCTCCATGCCTTGAATGCATCTCGTGAAGAGGTGCCCTCAGCCGAGGCCCTCGTCAGTGGTTCAGGTGCGTTTCCAACCCCGCCGCTTTCAACGTGATGTCCCCAACCTTTGGCATCTGCATCTCCAATTCGTGGCACCTCGCTTTCCCAGAAATCCTGGAAAGCGATGAGAGACTCCGTTTGGCTCTGCTGGTGGCTCGGCCTGAAGAAACTGAGTTCCAACAAACCCTGCCACGCCGCCACGGCCAGTTCCTTGTAACCGGCGTCGTGAACAAAGCGAGTGGCTCGCAGGAAGACGTAAATTGCCTCCGCCAAGTCATCTCCAACCTGAAGGCCAGATCGTAGGACAACCTGCTGCAGTCGGTCGAGTAGCATCTTTTTCACATCCTCGTACTGAACGGTGGCGATGTTGGACATTGAGAAATCAAGATGCGTTTTCCACAAAGCAAAGTCGCGACGCTCATCTTCGACAACTTCAGCCCATTTCTTGCTGGCAACCTTGCTGCTCCAGACTTTGACACCTTCGCGCATCAACGAGACCAGTACCCTGCGCCGATCATCTGGCTGTGTGGCGTGAGGAAGAGCCGACTCCAGCATGTGCATCTTGATCTCGGCAAAGCTATGCGCAGCATTGTCCGTGGCTCTTTGGTCAATCGTTTCTCCGGCTCTCAACAAAGTGTCCTGGTGATCAGCCAGCTCCAACCAGCTGTCAATGTCGTCGGGGTGATCTTTGACCTGTCTGTTCAGCTGGATGGATTTCCATTTCAACGGATTATCGCGATCCATCTGGACAAGGCCCTCTAGGTCATCATCGCTTTCTTCTGTGCCGCTGTCCACATGGTTAGTCGGCTTGGCTTTGCCCTCAATCGACCTCCACGATGGCTGCTCATCGTCTTCCGATGAATCGCCATCCCTTTGGCTTCGCTTCCGTTTGCGTGGTTTCTCTAAGGATATGTAGTCTCCGGGCTCATCCTCCTCGGGCTCGCTTTTCTTGGCTCGCAGTCTGATGGGGTCGTGCATTTGCCATCTTCGTGAGCGCAGGCCATCTTTCGTGCGAAGTGCTGACGATCCATCACCGGGAAAGCGAAGACTGAACGTATCTGTCGGCCCATCGCGATGGATGAACAGCCGTCCCTCCGTACCCAGGACGTAGCCGCCACCATAGCGGTAGTACGCCGGTATCTTGGATCGGTCGATACCGTATTTTCTGACTAGCGGATCGCCTTTTGTGTCAGTGACGAAGAGCCCGGGTACAGAGGCTGCAGATGTCCTGCCATGCGGCAACCTTAATCCCTTCCGATCATGAGAGCTGCGTCGCTCCTCTTTTGACGACGTGCCGTGCCGCAGGTGAGGGGAATCATGATGGTGGTGCCTCGAATCGTCATCACGATGTTTGCTGGACCGATGGCTACGCCGGCGATGGTCCCGGTCCTCGTCCTTTGGCCTCTCAATCTGACTCCTGGAGCTCCTGGAGCTCGGGGCTGGCTCTTTTGGCTTAAATGAGGAGAATTTGGGCACGATCAACTCCTTCTCGTCGCTCGAGGGCATGGCTGGCAAAGGACTTGACGGCGCATGATATGTCCCTCACCGTCCGTGGTTTAGAATTTCCTGCTAGATTGGCAGCAACGGCGCATCACAAATTTTCAGCCGAGAATCAGGGCCCCGAATTCTCGCAAAATAGTTTTCTTCTTACTAGTTGTCGCTTGATCGAGATTCGTTGCTCAGCATGCTATGGCAGCAACGAGCGAATGGTGAACTTGGGAGGGAGCTAGAGGCTTACGTGAGCGCGCTAGGTGGCATTGCTAACAGCTATTTGGCGCGACCATTGGCAGCCCTTGGGAGCTTCAACCCCACGTCGAACTTCACTGGTTCCTCCAAGTTCCAGCGCATATATACAGTCTTTCTCCAAGCTGCTTGCGTTGAGTTTCTAGGCGCATTCCCTTCTCATCTAAGAGATAACAGCTCCCAACCAGTTTCGCAACGACGCTTTCTCTTGCTTCATGGACTTTCTCGCCGACAAGGCACTCTGGATCTTGATACCCGCTGTGCTCGCCATCGCCATAGCTTCGACAATGGGGCTTTTTGGCGGCAACAAGATGCCCGTTGAGGGCAGGGTAAGTGTACTGGGCCATCTTGTTGGCGGACGGCGCTGATGCAAGACCTTAGACTGTCCTCGTGACGGGCGCGTCAGAGGGCATGGGTCTCTCTGCGGCGCGAAAGCTCTCCGCCAGGGGAGCCAACGTTATTCTCATCTCCCGAAGTGTCAACAAGCTCCAGGAAGCTCTCAAGAGCGTCGAGGTACGCAGAGCACTCTCCCGCGCACTCTGCCTTCGACTAACGACATCCAGGCCGCCGCGAAGAACCCGAGCACCCAGCGCTTCCACTACATATCCGCCGATGTGTCCACGCCTTCGTACGCCGGCCCCCTCATCGCCGAAGCAACACAATGGAACAACGGCAAGACACCCGACATCGTGTGGTGCATTGCAGGCACATCTGTGCCCGAGCTCTTCCTCGACATGGATATGAACTCCATGCGCAGGCAGATGGACATCAATTTCTATGGCATCGCGGAAATGTCCCACGCCATCCTTAAAGAATGGCTCGCCGCCGATGCCCCTGTTACCAAGGAGCCCAAGCACCTCATCATGACGACCAGCGTCGTAGCGCTCTACACCATCCCTGGCTACGCACCCTACGCTCCGTCCAAATGGGCCATCCGCGGCCTCGCCGACACACTCTCCCAGGAGGTCATGATGTATCCCCAAAACGTCAAGGTCCACGTCGTTTACCCCGGCACCATTCTCTCCCCGGGCTTGGAGCGAGAAAACGTCACAAAGCCCGAAATCACCAAGATTATAGAAGAGTCTGACCCGAAGCAGACCCCAGACGAGGTTGCCGAGGCTGCGATTCACGGGCTGGAGAGGGGCGACTACTTCGTCACGGTAAATTTTCTCGGCAGCCTGATGAAATGGGGCATGTTGGGCGGTTCATTCCGAAACAATTGGATCTTTGACACTCTTGGGGCGTGGCTTGTGTCGATTGTTTGGATATTTGTCCAGATGGACCTGCACGGCAAAATCAGAGGCTACGGCAAGAAGCACGGCCACCCCAGCACGTACAAGAAACATCAAGCTTGAAAGCAACGCCTGTAGATGCATTTGCAGCCCGACTGCGCTGCCCTGTATAGAGATACCCTAATATTTGATGCAAATTCACTCTACACACCGCTCCACTTGCCAAACTTGACATAACGCTTAAACATCTCTCTCAATATCGCTCTTCCGCTGCTGTCCATGGCATCGTTCAGAATCTTCCTGCCCTCGGGCGACGTAATGTCGAAGATTGAGTTCATAGCCGGCTCCAGCGCTTCTCGCACAGCTCGGGGTACGCTCTCTTCCAGCTGGAGCTTCACGTATTGCATCAAGACCATGTACATGTGTCTGCCAGCAGATCGTTTGGCAGCATCCGTTGCGGAGTCCAAGGCGCTGTGGAGCTGCGAGCGGGAGACTGCACCAGCAGTTGGTTCACAGATTAAAGTGATGAGGCGTGCATACAGGTGCGCCTTGGACTCTTGTGAGAGCTTGTCGTCCACACTCGGAGAGGCTTGATCGATGACGAGACTTCGGAGGAGCGCCTGCATGGTGCACAAGAGGAGGTGGTAGTGACCCTCAAGACGAAGCCGGTGCTTCTTGATGATGACTTCTACCAGCTTGCAAAGCCATGAGAACGGTACGTTGGACTGGTCCGTACTCGCTGAGGTAAGATCGCACACAGTGTTCAGCGTGAGCTCGATGTTCCATTGGCTCATGGCCTGTGGTTTCTTCTCCAGCAACATTCGCAGGATGCGGCACAAGTGGGCGGAATGGGGCGACTTCTTCAGCAGCAAGGCTGTCAACTCCCCGTGGGCCGCACTAAGGTTAAATCCTTCAACTTGCCCTTGGAATTCGGCTGAGTCTGTACTGCATTAGCCTGGGCACTTCCCGCTTTCTGGTGGTCACATACCTAGAAGTTGACAAACGACAGTCTGGATGGCCAGAAGCTGGCCGTCCGTGTCGTTGCCCTGGCTGAAGGCTCCGAGAAGTTCCTGGAGATATTGGAATTTGTCGGTGCTGCTCATGTTCCCTGAAATGGATGCAACGAGCTCTACCAGAAGGGGCTCTCGCAGCTGGCTTGGCAAGCGCTCTAGGCTGGCATATGTCGTCGGCTGAGGCACTTCGACTGTGGCCGACAAGTACTTTCGGAGGAAACTCTGAATCTTCCATCCTCTCAAGTCTCCCTGCTGCATCAAATCCTTGCTGCGCTTTTCCAACTTTCGGACGGCTGACGACTTGAGATCGGCAAGCCCGGTAAAGTCTCCCACCGTCTGAGCGGCATCAACGGCGGCGAAAAGGCTCATGCTCGCACGAGTTTCATGATCGTCCAGCAGCGTCTTGTTAGATGTGAAATTTGCAATAACCACCATGATACGATTTGCCAAAACCTCTTTTGAAGTTTTCAGTAGTGGACCCAGCTCCTTATGGCTCTGGCAGGTCGGCGACCGCGAAAGCTCTCTTGTCAGTGCCTTGAGTAGAGTTATGTAGACTGGGTGCCCGGTCATATCGCCTTTCTGCTGAGCTGTAGCTTGCGCCGCGCAGTCAGACACGAATTTGGCCGCCTCTCGAAAGTAATCGACGCTGCGTTCTTGTATATGTTCTGCCATCTGCCTGATTGTGGCAGAGGCCAAGAGGGAAAATCTCTCAATGAGCTCCAGGGGAGAAGTTTCATTGTCGGTTGACGATTCGGTGGAGACGGTGGGCATTGCCTCCGCAATGCTGACGAGATCCGAGAAACTCATGCCATCGTAAAATGTCGGCCGGCTCATCATCTTTGTTGCCAGGCCGAGGACAAGTTTCCAGCCATCTTGCGAAACTCGTTTCGGAGACTTCACCATCTTCGCTTGCTGTCTTCTGAGCACACTCATAATTGCCTCGCGTTGGCGACGATCGTAGACGTCAAGCGGTATTCCGGCTAGAGTTTTGATCCACAGCTGACCTTGGTCGCCCGGCCAACCCTTTTCCTTCTCAGACTTGTCCAGTGCGGCAATCAAACGGTCGAGGAGATCCCGCGCGAGCTTTGGGCCGTTCAAGTTGATCTCGTTGCGCAGCAAGGCGTCCCAAAGTGTTTGTAGCTCGGCAACGCCGGTCTTTCGCGTTGACAGCGCCTTAGACAACATCGAGGGAAGTTCCCCGTTCTTGCCGTGGTAAATGCTGCTGAATCTGCTGGAGCCGCGCAAGTACCAAGCTAGATATTGCTGTGACGCAGATTGATCTTGCAACTCCGCCTCCATGTCTGGCCACACTGTCGGCAGATTGATTCCGTCGGAGCCACTCAAGATAGCAATCTCGGCAGAAAGGCGAGCCGTGAAATCCTGGACTAGCGCGGCAGGCTCTTGTATGAGCGCATCATCAGGGCTCATGGAATCCCAGATTTGATAGATACATTTGAACGCTTCGAAAGTTTCGCCCGAGACGAGGGGCGACTTCTTGAGCGTCTTTGCCATCTTATCCTTGATCGCGTGCCATATCTCGAGTCTATCGTCATGGGTGACCCAAGAAAAAGTCCTGGCGACTACTCTCCACTTGAGGGCTGCCTTGCCGGAAGAGCTGCTCGCAGGCCCAATCAGGTCGAAGAATCGTCGTCCCACGGCATCGATGAAAGGTTCGCTCTGCAGCGCCTGAGAAATGGTGCTCAAGAACACGCAGGTGGAGTGCGCATGCGACTTGGGCTTCTTCGTTTCGACCCAAGCAATGACGTCCAAAAGTTGTTGCGGGGACGTCTCTGCCTCGATCAACGTGTAAAGACCTTGCTTTTGTGGTTTGCGTTGACCCACCTCGAACCACGGTGAGTTGCCATCCAATTTTTGTCGCTCAGTCTCGCAAAGCTGCTCAAACCATAGCCGTAAGAAACCGGGAAAGTCACGGCGGGTGCGGAAGCCATCCATGATGGTGCCAATGACTGCCGAAATTGCCTTATGGTCGATGTCACTGGTCCTGCTCCTCACAGTCCGATTACAAATTTCTCTCCGTAAGTCGGCCCCGTCTTCGGATAGTTGAAAGACGTCGGAGTCGCATGTGGCCACGCTGGCAACCAACGCCCAATCAGTATCCGCGCCTTGCAAAGCGTACTCGCGGCACACACGCCGAAGGTCCTCTACATCAATAGGCGTAGATTGCTGCACAGCCTGGTCGAGGATGGTCTTCATGAGCGTACTCCGGTCCGGTCGTACCCTAATCACCAGCTCAACTGCTTGAAAAACCTGCTTTATCCATTCCACATGGTCCTTGCGCATTTCGCCTTCGGCGACGCTGCTGGCCACGCTTGAGGAGAGATAATAGAGCGCAGGAGCGGAATGTTGAATTATGTCCTCCGATACCTGCAAGGCTTTGGTGAAAGCCTCAAAGACTCGACGGTTGACAAATGCTGCTCTTCCTGGCAGAATGAAGTTTCGATGCATGAATTGCTCAAGATCATTTCTCCATCGGCTCTTTAGAGTTTCAGGCATTTCAATGGCGTTTGTTGTAGAAAAAGCTCCAATCATGCTCAATATAGTGGCGGCAGGCTTGAACAGATGAGTCGCGACATCCAGAGAGTCGTCGCTTCCGGCCGAATGGAGGTCCCATATCATCGACGTGGTCTTTACCCAATCTTGTACGCCCTCAAAATTGCCACAAGAGCCGCTTCTTAATAGAGTGCCGCATACAGCCAGTGCCGAAGAGGCCAAAACCGCAGCGTCCGCCGACGAAATGCAAAATAAAGACTTGATGTGTTCCGCGCCAATATTGTCCCGCGAGAGTCTCGTTTCTGGGTCTTCAAGTCGTCCGAGGAGAGACTTTAATGTGGCGAAGACTGCTCGCGCAGTCTCCAGGCATCCATCTTGGGCTTTCAGATCGTCCAGTGCGTAGCTGATGGTGGGCGTCCTCTTTCTCTTGGGCGATGTCGGCGAACCCGATCCGGCAACAGGCGTCGAGAGATCTTTCAGCGTCTGCTGCAGTACGCCGATGAATTTCCGGTCAGCCAGCGACTTGGCGAGCGAAAACAAGGGAATTCGCTGAAAAACGCAGTCCAGGATCGTCCAGGTCAGAGGGTAGCGTCGCAACGTCTCGGCGCCTGGGGATGAGGGGTTCATGGATTTGAGCAGCCATCTCAGACTACTCTCCTCTGCCGCGTGGAATTGGTTTTCTGAAGCGGCAGCCAGAGAGCGCCAAAGAAGCTGCAGATTTTGGCCATCTGATCCAGGTCCCGTCTGGTCGAGACCTCTCACGGTCTTGATGAGGTCCGTCGTACTCTGTTCAGATTTAGCATCCTCCTTCACCGCAAACTTAAATGCAAAACTTACCATGGTACAATATTTCTCATCCAGAGCCGAGAGGAGCTGTAACCCCCGCAGAGCAACGGAAATGACGGAGTGAAAGAGCGGCAGATTCTGCAGTGTCTCATGAACTTAGAGCTTGACACGCCCCGCGGTCTGCAGGCGCGGTACCAAAATTTCTAGGATTCTGCCACCGGCTCCAGCCTGAAACGGGCACGTCGCCCTCACCGCCCTCGGGTATCCAGAGCAATTGGCCGACTGCTTTTCGTGAAGCTGGACTCCGCCGCATCCTCCTGTGTTGAAGCTGCTCATAGCTCCCAATTCGTGCTCCCTGACATTAATTGTCCCACACACGTGAGTCACGCAGGTGTTCCAAGGTTCGAGATGCATCCCAGTACTAAAGCGCCCGCGCAGAACACGTCCACAATGTCCGAGAACGCCGTCAAGCCGCCGCCGAGCGCCATTTCCCGCCCTGTGAGCGAGGCGCTGCTCAACGAGAAGGTAGCATGATATCCTGTAGGAGCGCCGTACTGTAGAGGGCGATTGCTAACTGACTTGCGCACTCCAGTGGGACCGCTGCCTCTCCAACCTCCTCGTCAAGTCGACCCTCGGTCTCGGATTCGGTGTTGTCTTCTCCGTCCTTTTGTTCAAGCGGAGAGCGTGGCCTGCGTTCGTCGGCGTCGGATTCGGCGCTGGACGAGCGTACGAGGAGTGCAATTTCAGTCTGAAGCAAGCGGCGCGGGACCTCAAGAAGCAGAAGGCATAAACTGTGGCATCCGGCACAGATAAAGCATCTACGATGTACGAAACATATCAGCCGGACGAGACGAGACGGCACCAGGCGGTATAGACGGTGGTAGCGGACCTATAGGAAAGCCTGCGTCAAGATTGACCAGGCGACTCGCTTCTTTTAAGAATTATCTCATGTATAACAACTCCGAGACACTCGGGTGCCTCTCGTCTATTTCTTATCACATGTGAGGATAAGACATGCCGTTTCTAACAATGACAAGACGTCAGAATCTTACGCGTCAAGGTAATAGCTTCTTTTATCGGACTCTTAGGGGTTTGAGCGCCTCTTGGTCATATTTTAGGACCTCATCAACCCGTGACAAAACGCTCCCCAGTAGCCCAAAGGTTACGGTCCGTGGAAAATTGACACCAGCGACTTCTGTAGCAAGCATAGGACATTCCGATAAGAGGACTACGAAGGAAGAGCCACGCAACTACAGTTCACTAGCGCGCCTGTTCACTTGCTGCAGCTGAGCTTCCACAATCACGACCGACGAAATCTTTGAAGGCCCAGCGAAACAATTCAGCTGTAGCAGCTTCGAACAGATCGATACCGCCCAAGCGTAACACTAGATATGCAGGATTGCGTCTGTAGCTCCAGACTATGACTGAACGGCAATCCGTTCGAATAATTGAAAAATTGCATGTTGGAAACACCGCCTGATCGACGAGATGGTGGCTACATCTCGCCGCAATGCAAAAGCAAAAAATGGCAGACGGATCCGTTACTCTGGCACGCAAATATGACCGATAGCAAGTTGGCGATTCGTTAACGGTTGATTAATCGTGCGATGAATGTATGTATGAATGAAGAAGAAAGGAAGAAAAGAGTTCCAAAGTCGCGGGTCCGCCAGACAAGATGAAAAGCGGCTTCACGGTCACGTGGTGCGCCTTTCTTGTGGGGCGTTTCGGCAGCATTTAAAAGAGCTTTTTTCCATCCCTCCTTTTTGTCTTCTGGACAAACACACACGCAGCTCGACGCGCCGCATTTGTGCCAATCCATGGCTCAATTCGGTCAGTTCTGCCCCTGGGCTGCACGGGATTCAGCTGTTTCGCTCAGCAGCTGCGATTGGACTTTGCAAGTGCATCGTCGAGACGCATCCCGACTCTAGTGCCAGGGCAGAACGGGCATCGTGGCTGTCGTGATCCGTGACTGCTTTCAAGAAAACCCACGAATTGCCTACACCTCGCCGCTTTCAATGCGCAAGTGTGTCAACTTTATAATATCGTTCGAGTGGGAGAACAATCCAAGGTCTAGACAACCAGTCTGCTCCACCCCGCTGCTATAGACATTTGATGTGGCCTCGGGACTAAAATCAGACAAACATGCATCCATGAATACTCGCTGTGTACAGTACATGTACGAAAGCATAGAGTGATGTTCACAGTCGTAAATTTTGCGCCAAGACGCCTTGATACTGTTTCGATGCTCTGCCGCATTCCCCAGCGTAAGAAGTCTCGAACCCACCCTTCCTTAAATGCGGCTGCTGCCTACATGATGTGCTCGTTTATATGTCTCAAGATGAGCTTTGCTCTGGGCGAGCCCCACTAGCAGCTTCGTCAATAAGAAGTGGCCGAACCCAGAAACAATCGTTTCGTGTCATTTCGAAACTACCATCCAACATCGCCGCGATGTGTGCTCCCCACGATTTTCCATCGCTACCGGACGCGGACGCGGACGTGGACTGGGATGTGGACGCGGATTCATCGGCGCACTCGGATACTTCCGCGTCCGACAGTCCATCTTACACTCCCGACGAGCTTGCCGTAATTTTCTTAGACTTTTACAGAGCCCTCACGACGCTGCACTACGACGCGGCGGACTTAAAAGTCCCTCCACCTGGAGGATGGCCGAACTTGACGCCCGAGTTATGCGCAAACTTCCGGTCCGACCGTGCTATTGAGGTCCTCCGCCGCTTGCCCTACTTCGACGGAACCGCGTACATACATAATGGAACCGCGTACATACATTACAAGTCGCTTTTAATAGATTACTCGTCCCTTGACCGCGAGTACTTCGCTACACCACATTGGCGATACGAGAGGGTCGATCATGAGTTTACTGACGGCGATCCGGCAGACATCGTATGTTTTGCCGCGGGCCGTGAAAGCTTCGGCCGGGAGCTATTTTTGGATGTCAAGGAGGGCGAAGTTATAGAGGACATGATCCGCGCCGATACCTGTGGCGCGCGCGATGTCAGGGCTTACTTTGAGAGCCTCCTAGAGGACTACCGAAGTCTCAAGCTCATACCCTGTCGAGGTAGAATCACTATCGACGCATGGAACGTCAGCGAGCGGACCGACGAGATAACCGAGGAAGAGCTCGCTGCCCAGTCGCAGGGGCCGACAACCGATTTGGACGTTCAATATATTAGGCAGCTTTACCGGCAGTTTGGATGGCCCGATGCCTTCCGCAGGTCGGACGCGGAGAGAGCCGTTGACAAGCTGGAAAGATTAAAGGGGGGAGAATTAACCGAGTTGTGGCCGAGAGAGGAAAACTGGGACAAGGAGACGTGGTGTTGACATCGAGTTGGTAATGGAAAATGCTCGCAGCTGAGCTTGCGGCACTCCAGGCTGGCCTACCTATCCGCCTTCTCTACGGCGCAGACCGGGGCTTTGAATCTTTGCATCTGCCGGACGAGGCCAAACACGTGGTGAGCGGGTTTCAGGTGTCTGCGGCATATCCTAGTATACAGTCTCAAACCCGTCCTTAAATGCGACTGCCAAAAATGATGTGCTCATTTGTGAATGACAACAAGAACTTGGCCACCAGTCGGCCAGTGTAGAGAAACGACGCGTCGATGGGGAAAGAACGTGGCTCCCTATCTAGAATGATATCATCGTCGGCGAGGAATTGCAAATCTTGCCCTGATGGCCAATTAGCATGGTGACGCAGATTTGGGAAAGCCGGCGCACTTACAGTCCTGTCCGTGAAGCAGCTCCCTTAATCCATTCACCATTTCCACCGCAGGCTCGTCCAGCTCTCCCTGCTCGACGTAACTGTCATCAAAAAGCGGGTTGAAGCTTTTGGTGGTAGCGTCCTTGCTATGAGTCTGGTAGATGTTGTGGAACTGATACGCAAATTGCTTGAAAGGCATGTTCTCCAGCTCCTTGCATATTTTGAGCGCAAAATCCCGCGTGTACTCCGGGGGCGAGTCATTCCGCAAGTTGATCTCGTTTTGGGACATGACAAAGTTCTCCGTCGTCGTCTCGACGGCTTCCATGTACAGGCACAGGACGAGGAAAGCAGCCATGCAAGGTGCCCATTCGCGTCGGAATTTCGGCTTCAGGGATTTGGAGAAGAGTTCAAAGACTTGCTGCATCTCCCTCATGATGAGCTCGTCGATGAGGGACTTGACTTGCCGGGCGAGCACGCGTGGTGTTACCCAGGCAGTGTTCTGTGGGACAAGACCTGACGACTGCAGGGAAATGATTGATTGCCGCGTAATGCAAAGATGACGAGTCATGACATAGTGCATGCTGTATATGGAGAGAGCACGCTTGACTATAGTTGACTGAGTCCTGTCAGCCATGATCCTTTGTTACTTGAGAAAATCCGCACTTACATCTGACTGCTGGGCAAACCTTCGAACGATTTTGAGAATCTTTGTTGGAAGTTCCGTCGACCTCAAGCCATCTGTGACCTGTTCCGCAAAGGAGGGCTCGTGTATGATGTTTTGGATGTACGCCTTGGCTGACTTTCGGACCTCGTCTCTCTGGGCACTTGTATTGAACTCGACTCCTATGGGAGCTGAGCCGTTCGACTGAAGGTCCACCCGGGCCTTTTCCACATTCATATGCCAGTGTTGCAAGACATCGCATGTTTTCGCAGTGAAAAACTTGGCTCGAATTGGCAAGGTTGCTGAAAACTGCGGTCCGGAGAACAGCTCAACGTCGCAACTTTGCTCGAGCCCATCCACGTGGAAGCCATCTACATTTTCCTTCAAAAACCGAGCCATCTCGTCTTTTCTGAAATGGCATCGAATAAAATCTGGGAACAGCGTCGTCAGGAAGTCCTGAAACTGCCAGCACACGACCTGCGGCACCTGGAGCATAAGTCTCTTGCAGTGCTTGCAGGGCCGCTCTTTGTCGCATTTGACCTTGCGGCTATGACAGCAGAAACAAGCCCCGCGTCTGCGCACCTGCAGTGCGTTCTCCTTGGTCTCATCGGCCAGCGGACCTTTCCGCCCTCTTTGCGTGACGCGCATGGCCTCGAAGCACTCGAAGGGGTTAGGCCGACCGGCCTGCGCGTTGATGGATGTAGGCGTCAAAATGACAAACTTTCCTGACTGTTCCGACTTCTTCTTCTCGACCTTGCCGACCTTGACTTTGCGTATACTGAAGGGGGCACTGTTCGATGTCTCGGACTTAATGGCTGGTGACGTTGCGTTCGAGGAGTTCGGGCTCGAAGAACCGATGCTGATGTTGTTCGGCGATGATATGAAATCCTCAAGGCAGACTGTCTGCCCGCCATCTTGTCTGGCACTCGAAGGTCTCCAAGCCTGAGCATTGTTATCTAGTTGGAATGGCTGCGGCGCATTCAAGTCGACTGGCTCAGGCCCGGTGTCGACCGGGTCAATAGTGGAAAAGAAGTCCGGTTGGAAGTCGGGCTGGAAGTTCACCATGAACGGTGTCGTGTCTGTACATCATGTCAGGCTTTTTTTCTCTTGTGTACTACACGCATCCGAGGGTTACCCACCATTCAGCTCTTGTTGTGTCAGCTCTCCGGTTCCATGGTTTGCGAACAGGTACTGCTGCGGCGTCATGAATGCTTCGTTCTGGGGAAAGCTCGTCTCGGCAGTCGGAGCAAATGTATTGGAGTCAAGCTGCTGGGGTTGCCGGAGGTGCGACGAGCCCGCCGGCAGGAACATGGTTTGGTCTAGGTCAACCATGGACAAGGGGGACACGGCCACCTGTGGTGAGGAGGAGATGCGGCCGACGATAGCGAAGCCGTTCAAGCTCCCGCTTGCAGGGCTCGGAAAGAATCCTACGGATCCCGCTGCCGAGGCGCCGCTCGAGTAGTCGACATATTGCCATGATTCGTCCGTGTCTCCGGTCGAGTCCAAGTCGTATGGGGATGAGTGAGGGGAGGCGCCTTGAGATGTGACCGAGGCCATCATAGTGTAAACTTGCGAGAAATGGCGTCGCTATGCAGCTTCCACGGAATTATGTAAAAGCCCCGGAGTGTTTCCAGACCAATGGCTCCAGATCCAAGTTTCGACAGATCGTCACCGTCGTCTTCGGTGGAAGATGGTCGAGTAATCAGCCTATTGGCCAACGTCGCCTACTCAGGGCACACGCGCGTTGCCCGCAATCAAGACGTCAATCAGCCGCAGTCGACATCAGTTAAAATCCAGTAGCATAAAAGACCGAGACCATGCGACAGTTCCATTGTTGTCGCGGGAGTAGACATGGCCAGAGTTTATGGGAACGGGTTTCCGCTCTGTCGCTGAACGCCGCTGCTGGCGCTAACCGCAACGGAACACCGAAGCTGCGTTCGAGCATCGCCGCTGGACCACACAGCGTCGTTCCTTGGGCCACATGCAGGCGCCGCACCGCCACCATCTCACCGAGCTTCGAGACGCACTTCCACAAATCGCATAGGAAATCGACCAGCGCTGCATGGGCCGCTCACTCGCATGCTCTTAACGCGTGCTGTGCTTGTCCCTCTTCGGGCAGTGGCAACTTCTGTTTCTTTGAGTCTAAACTTGGTGATGGCTACCCTTACACTCCCTCCCCGTTCTGGTGCAATGATACCGCAGATGGCGCGATCCATGCCTTTTTCTCTGGCGTCAACAGCGCTTACTATCGAAAGCCCTCGGTAAAATGTGATTAGTTCACTTGAGCGACTCTGGTCCAAGCTGCTCTGAGACTCGGAGTTTGGGTGGACGGTCACGCAACTCTTTGTCGGCAACAGAAAGCTGCGGCTGCTCCTGATACGTTTCGCCATGTGAGCGCAGACCATGTCGATTAATTCATCAAAGCGGATCCTTATCATAACATATTTCAGGAACGGAAGCTCATTCTTTGCTGCAGTCCACGCAACATTGTGACCACGAAGTTTGCTGAACACCGTCGCCCTCGGGTTTTCCTTCTGTTCTCCCGAGTAGGAACAGGAGACTCTCAATCGTGCTTGGCCATCACATATCCCATCGATTTCATACGCAATCTGACTATGCCACATGGCCAAAGTCAAGCAAACGCAAACTCCCTCATATTTGAGCCATTCTGACTCCACCGAGCATGCCAGCAGCCGAGGAGCGAGGTCTGGTTGATACAACTCAGAAAGACATTATCGTAAATTGTTCGCAGGATACTGCTGCGCAACGAAAAGATCAAAATCTATCCGGTATTCTGATCCCTGCCCCCATTATCGCAGACATCGTCTTGCGAGGGACTTGTAAAACGTGGTCGACTCAGTTTTGTGACCGAGTCGCTACAGGGCAGCGCACCCTACGACCGAAAGCGGGTGCTAGCTCGCTCTTGGATCCGCTTCTCTGTTTCAACGTATAGCCGGTCAAGGTAATCCATGGCCGCGGCATCCTTCAGTATCTTGGCGACCTGAATGCCTGCTGAGATGAGCTGGAGAATGTTCCGGTCATCTTTGAGCGGGCGGCTCTGATGTTTTGCTGCGTGCCGCATCTCTAACGAATTTTCCAAGATAGTGACAAATTGCTTAATCTGCCCATTGTAGAGGACCCGGGCGGGAATTCGTCGTTTGGTCGCAAGTCGCTTCAAAAGATAGACCCATTCGGTCCATTCCCGGTCTGCTGGTCTCTCCACCGGCCTCATGTCCTGGGTCAGCGGGATCGGAAACTGATACTTGGCCACAAAATCGAAGGCGCATTGGGATAGGCGATCATTGACCTGGTTCAGGACACTGTCCTGTTCCTGAACGTGAAGGTTGGTTGGCAGGTGTGGCAGCTCCCTCTCTTGCATGGCGATCATCTCAGGCGGCGGCCGTTGCAAGAACTGATGAGGGCCGTCAAACTCATCTCGGTTTGAAGGTCGACGCTGCGACTGCGAGCCTCGTTTCACGACCGCCTTGCCCTTGCCCGCTGGGCTGGCAACACTCATGCCATTCTCCAAAGAGTAGTCCGACACGTTGGGCGAGGCACCAAAATCTTCCAATGAGCCGGTTGGCGAGTACCTGCCGTGCTGCTCCCAAGAAGGGGGCCGGTATGACGCGTACGTTGCCCCCAGGCCGGGATTCATCACCGGCGGGAGTGGTGGTGTCGCATAAATAGGAGACGTCGCAATACTCTCGAGCCGTGAGAGTTGGCCATCATCGGCTATTCTAGGGGGAATACCCGCGGAGTTATAGGTGGTTTTCGGATGATTCACACTTCGAATACGATTTTGTTACCTCCATGTTCTGGAACCGAGGAGAGTTTGAGATGACTACTTACCTTGGAGGCAGGTAAGGTCCACTACCGAACCCTACGTGGCTGTAAGAGTCTGAATGACCGCTGCGCTTTGAAGTCAGTAAGATTGCATTCCTCGTCGTCGGGAGATCGCACCTGCGAGCCGAGTTCCAAGGGTCTCGGGCAGTGGCAGAGTTCTTGTACGCAAAAGAAGCTTGCGCCATGTCTTCAGAAATCATACTGCAAAAAGGAGCAGACGAAAAGCAAAGACTCTGAAAAATTATGACGGAAAGCAGATTGGGCTCCCAACAGCGAGGGGGCCAAGATCGGAAGCAGCCCGTCCGCGGATTCCAGGCGCACACAATCCGTTGGGGTTGCTTCCACGCCTTGGGTATATGATCCTTGGCAAGTCCGGTTTGAATCCCTTCGGGAGCCTTAAGGGTTCACAGCTTCCGGCGTAATGTCCTGGATATTCCGGGCAATACCTGGTGTTTTGACGGAGCGGTGTGATCTCGAGGGCCAGGTGACCAGTTCTTCACGGTCAACTTCCACTGGCTTATAAAAGTCCTGATTGCTGGAGTGGCAGCGACGCACTAAAAAAATGGCTAGTGCAAAGCGAATATCCAGATCAGTCACAGCAATGAGCCAGCCTCCAGAAATACAGAGGTGGGTTGAGCTTAGTGGAAACAGGGGGAAGAGGGCTGTCTTTTCAGCTTCGGAATGAAGGCATTTTATGTTGTATCGCGGACGGGCTGAGGAGACACCCCGCTGTGCGGCAAGACGGACCAAAGCACTTTAGATCCTGGTAGATGGCGAAGAGCAATACGGTCCTGGGCCGCAGCAGGTGGATGGATTGCATGGACCAGCCAAGAAGATTACTTCGGCTGGAGAAGTCCAGCGGAAGCAAGCAGAATCCGAGCTGGAGGCCCAGTCTGTCCAAGGGTCCTAACACGGGGACGGGCGAGTGCGTGCGTGTCGGGTCGTATCCGGCCTGGCCCGCCACCGGCAGCTTCAGGTGAGCGACGGAGTCCGTCGGGCGCGTGCGGTGGATGGGTGGGTCCGAGTTCCGTATGATGATGCCGTAGTCTGGGGATCGGCTCTGTTGGACGAGTGCGGAGCCCACGCCATCTAATATCGCTATGGACTAATGAGGAATCCCAAAAAGCATGGGGGGGCGGAAGGGATGGCTATGGAGCGAATGTCTCGGGAAAGGTTGGTGCGAGATGCTGCGGGCTTCGGGCGACATTGAAGACAGCTTCATACGGAACCGAGCGCCACGATGCTCGACCGAGGCCGTTAGGCAGCTTCATTGTTGCCCGAAGGAGGAAGACGGCGGTCCAACCAGAGGAGGCTGGATTGGAACGACGGATTGCGTTGGGAGCGACAGATCAGGTCATTGGAACAGGGAAGTCCCTGGACGCTCGAAGGGCGGTCAGGGTGACAATGGCAGTGGAGGGCTGGAGTGGTCGTGGCTCAGGCATCAATCTTTTAGGGCGGGCGGGCACCAAACCAACACGCTAACACCGCGCGGCCCAACCTGGCCATTCCCGTTCCATCCAGTCTGGCTGCCCGAAGTGCGTCATCTTGTGCTGCGTCGAAACAAGGGTGCAGTGCCCAGAGAAGCCAGACATAAGGTCATCCTCAGACGCAATTCGCGAAGGAGTCGATGGCCGATGCTGCAGGTTACCGTTGCGAGCCGTGGCTCCGCGCTTGCATCCCGCTTGCATCCCGCTTGCATCCCGCAACAAGTCTGACAAGGCAGCCAACGGCATGCTACGATGCGGAGATGTGCTGCTGCAGACTGACTTCACCTCTCCTCCCGCCCTGTGTGCAGGTTTAACGTTCGATCA
This sequence comes from Tolypocladium endophyticum, assembly GCA_024339985.1. Classification (NCBI taxonomy): domain Eukaryota; kingdom Fungi; phylum Ascomycota; class Sordariomycetes; order Hypocreales; family Ophiocordycipitaceae; genus Tolypocladium; species Tolypocladium endophyticum. The sequence goes on along the minus strand of JALHBW010000178.1, from coordinate 42,881 downwards.
CCGGCCGCTGGAGACCGCATCGTCGATTTTGTTTTTCCCGCCGCCCGCCGAACGGGCACCATGAACCTCCGAAACGGGCTCGCGGGCCGTCGATTTTCTCTGAAGTCCCAGGAGCCGGATGTTAAGTCAGCTGAGCTGACGATGGCTCATCATTGGTACTGCGTATCGCCGATAATTCTCTCGTGAACTGTCCCCTGCAGGGCATACGGGAAGGATGTGGAGGATGCGAGACACACTCACCGGCTTACGAGTATGTCGTGCTGGCGACGAACCTTAACGCGTACGGCCGCACCACCGTTGCTGTGGACCTTGCCGGTCCGTAGCCTGGGGTGCCTGTGCGCTGCGTACGTGAGCTCGCGGAAGGATAGCAAGGTCCCCTTTTTATGGCGGCTCAAGCTTCACGAGTCGCCGCCTGCGGCTCAATTCGTTCCGCGCCTGCAGCCAGCTACTTGAGGCTCTAGGACAAGGACATCATGATTAATAGGTGTGTTGAGACGATATCACTGTCGCCCAAAGAGCACGTCATACCACAAGTCCTGCCAGCAGCGTGGATGATGGCTGGAAGCCGACATTGTCAGGGCCGTATTCGATTCTGCAAGCGCCCCAACAAAGCGGCTGCGCACTTTATCAGCCGGATGTTCAGCACTTGCAGTCTACCTCACGGGACGAATGCACCGATGCTGGAGACATCTGCCCAGAGGATGACATCACGCGATGGCGCTATGAATGTCTGCTTCGGCAAGTCTGGGGGCGACACGCGCGGACCGAAGCATTCATTCTAACTTATCGATCACGAAAATGGAGTTGAAGTCTGCGCGCGAGAGAAGTCCTTCCAAGACAGACAGTACTCACGGCATGCGAGGATCACGTGTACAGTACACGTAGGTGGGCTTCCGGAGTGCGAGTCACTGAGGCTTGAGCCCGACGAAGCCACAGCCGCTGAGACCCACGTGCCGGCGCCGACCCGACCCGGCCCGCTCCTGCCGTTGCAGCTGTCCCATTAGGTAAGGGCGGCGTCAACTCTAAAGTCGGGCCCTCTTGAGCCTCCCGTCTGCCTGCATCCCTTCCCTGTCCTGCAAGCCTCATCACACCGGAAAGCGATACTTGGCTTGGCCGACATTGACCGCCTTTGCGTGACCCCCATGGCGCCGCTGCTATTCGTCCACGCGCTCTTTGGTCGGCTGAAAAAATTTCTGTCTCGCGGAAAGCTGGCGAGCACCGGCATTACCCCGCTCCAGCTGCCGGTAGCCTTACGATGACTCGTCCGCCAGCGATATTGCTGGTCGGCCCACCTCGTCACATTGTCGCGCTCTGATCCTTTGGTTGGTCATCATTTGTCCTCGCTTGACACGTTGCCTGCACAGCCGCTGAGGATTGGCTCTCGACAATGGCCTTGGCCGTCGCCGTTGTCAGGCTTGGAGGCGGCTCAAACGAGAACGACAGGACAATAGGGGCCGGCTGAATGCAACGCCCGTCCCGCCGCGTAGCTGGGGCCGCTTCTCGAAGGCCGCTGCGAGTACGAGTGCGTATCCACTCCACCACCAGCCTCTTCCATGTCCATGTCCCTGCCCATGCCCATGCCCATGCTCAAGCCCACGTCGTTTCGTTCTCACTGCCGGCTGTCCCGCGCACGAATAATATGTTGCGGGCCTTTCATTTCATCTAAACACAGCTCAGTCCTCGCCAAGAAAACAGCAAATCTCCCATGTCTGTTGTGCGCAATGCTCTCTCGGTGGCTCCCCAACATGCAGTGCTGTGTTGTCCTGCAGCCATCATCCCCCGTCTTGTCACGTTTGGCGCCGTCCTGGCCAGTTATTGAGTGTCTCCTGCGGCCACCTCCCCACTGTGCCCCCCTCTCAGGATCAAGGAAGGCAACCGGTCACCAGATAATCCCTGTGCGGCAGACGAGTTAGTTACACTCGCGCGCCAGCGCATTCATGCGACCGGTGTGATGTCCCTGCTGGGACCCTCTATTGGCGTCATTCGACGCTCTCTCTCTGGGGTTCCCTGTCGCGCAAACGTGAGAGTCGGGCGTCGACTGCAACGATAAAACCCGCATGCCCCCTCGTTGCCCAACATGGTCTCCTTTTGTTTTCGTTTTCCTGCCCAACTTTCATGCCCAACCACTTGTCGACACTCTATCCACACTAGTTATTCATACCAGGATTCTTCTCCGCAACAAAAAGCTTCTTCGCCACCTACTTCTGCGAGCAAGCCCAAGGGATCTTGAAGGACGATCCAAAGACTGCTCTGTTGCGCATCATCACCCCAACAGCTCCGCACTCTTGCCACTGCATTTTTGCCACAAGACAAACTAGCCAAGTTGGGTCTTGCCGGATCTCCTGGTTCTGTATCGTGCTCTGGCCCAGGATACAATGACAGTTGCCCTTCTTGTGTCACTTCCGGGCAATATGCCGGGATACACCAACACAGTCGACCTCGACGAGGTCCAGTCTCTATCTAGGTACTGTTTCTTCATTTCCACTCACCGGGATTGCGTGTTTGTTATTTCATGTTGAGCGAACATCATGTATCATTTCCTTTCTGTCAATCTTGCACTGGCCACTCCCATGAGGACTTCCTGGAGAAATACCGGATTTGCGAGGACCGCTTTCTTTCCGGACCTTCAAGTACGTCAGGATCTCAAAAAAACGGGACTTGTCCCAGCTAGGCAAGGGATCCATTAATGTTGCTGAAACGGCATTGAGCCGACGGTGAGTATTGCCCATCATCTCTTCAACGCAAACCGAACCAAGAGGATAGAATACCCTGCCATTTCCTGGAACATAAGTTGCGGAACCATGACCGGACACGGATTCGACTTGGAGACAGGAGCCATTTTTGCCCATAACGAGGACATCGTTGCCTGGAAACTTCGCTTTCTGCCTGGCCTCTCTACGAGAGTTGCGTGGCGGATTAGCTTGGAACTTTTTAAAGTTCTCGCAATCCAATTTTGATTGCATTCGCAGCCGCGAACAAGGACGCTACACCTCAATTTGCTTCAAAGCTTGTACCCGTGGATACTCCAACATTGACAACCGTGGATATGCTCAGGATTCTGTTCGCACTGCCTTTGTTTTTATGCCTCGGAGAAGACCTCAGGTCTTTTTCATCTGTTGTCTGCGGACACTCTGGCATTTGCTTCATCAGCTCTCTGCGTTCTGAAACTGGCCCCATCTGGATACGTTTGCTGTGCGAAATCGACATGAAGGACTCACCAATGACTCGTATGGACGATGGATCACGCCCCAAGATGACTGCGCTGCTGGATAAATTTGCTCGACAAATTCTTTTTGTCGAAACCGTTTCCGTGGAACTCGCTCGTTATGGACCAGAATTTGCCACGTGATGCCGGGCCTCGCGTATATCTTGCCAAGCTGGGTTTGTAAAATACCGTCTTCTGCGCGAAACATGAAGCATGCTGACCTTTCGCAGGATCAAAGTTGACTTCATGCTGTCGTATTTTCTTTTTTAATTTTTGCTTTACGATGTTTTGGTTTTAGAGCAGCGGAGAACAGCACACTGACCATACCCAGCGACTACAGCTACCCCCAGTCAACCATAGCTTCGAGTGCTTCCAGCATGTTTTCTTTCTCTCAAACAGAACCATCGGCGGACCTGCTCAGCGGGTCGTCATGGGGCACACATGTTGAAGGGCCACAGAACATTCAAGATTTCCCGGACAATGGATCATCCCACTCTGGAGAAGCCGAGGAATATCTGTTTACTTCCGGTCAGACCACCCCCAGAGGATCAAGAATGGACCAGCCACATGCTACGGAGGCAATGTGGACCGCAGCCAGGACTACTCCCGCATCGACAATGGCGCAAGCTATGTCGAGAGTGAACTCGAGCAGATCTAGCGCATCTGCCATGTCACGATCATCCCACTTATCGCACATGGACAGCACAAGTACTTCATCCGCCTTCCAGAGTGGATCTCAGCCCAATGGCTCCCTGGCCGGAATGGACTCCTGCTTGCTGCTGGACGCTGATGCCGGTGCCGTGCCACCCCAAATGTACTGGCCTGACTATAGCCTCGACATGAACTTGAGTGCCGGGAGCAACTTCGCCCTCGGCGATGTTAGCCCCCTTCACGTTGCCCCTGCCCAGATGCACCTGGGTGCCGAGTCTGCCATGCCGGACAACTCCTCACCTGGCTCATGGGACTGCTTTTCTAGCTCGATTTCCCGGACCTCCTCCCCAGCCACCATTGATGAGGCCTGGATTCCAGGTGGACCTCTGAGCCCCCAATCCTCCCCCGAAATTCAGAGCCAGTCGCCGAGGTACGTTGATGACATGGGCCTCAGAACACGAGTGGCATTTTCTTACATGTTCGAACCGGACAGCGCCGAGAGAAAGCTGCCACTGCTTTCAGAAGACTGCCACGATAATGCTGTCACACAACTCGACGGCTCCATCGGCCTCTCACAGGCATTTCTCCCACGTCGACAAGGCAGTGACGGGGAGTCGGCAAGAGATCACGCGCTCTACAAGAATGCCGCCCCGAAGGAAGACGGCCTGTTTCATTGCCCTTGGGAAGGCTCGACGAGCTGCAACCACAAGCCCGAGAAGCTCAAGTGCAACTACGAGTGAGTCACAATCATTACATGATGCCAGATGTTTCTCAACAACTAACTTTACAAGCAAATTCGTGGACTCTCACCTGAAGCCGTACCGTTGCAAGGCTGACACGTGTGAGGGGGCTCGATTCTCATCCACTGCCTGCCTCCTTCGCCACGAGCGCGAGGCCCATGGATTGCATGGCCACGGTGATAAGCCTTTCCTTTGCATGTACGACGGCTGCGAGCGTGCTGTACCTGGTAACGGATTCCCCCGCCAATGGAACCTGAGGGATCACATGAAGCGCGTGCACAATGATCACAGTAGTGCTGGGGGCTCCCCTCCTTCCGGCTCCACCGCGCAAACCGCCAAGGGTCGCAAAAGGAAGACCGACGTCCCAGAGGGGCAAGTCAACAGCCGAAAGGCATCGGTGAAGTCTATACCAGTGGCAGAGCCGGTGCAACCTTCGGCCAAGCCGCTCCTTGAGCAGTGGCTCGACCATCGCAGAGCAGTAGAGGACCTGATTCGAGGACTCAACAAGCCCGAGGACTCAAGAAATCTTCAACAAATAACTGAAGTTCAGAAGCGCCTCTCTGTCATGGCCAAGATGACCACAGACCTCAGTGCGATGCCGCAGTCGGAGATCCTTCCCGTACCGAGCCGCAGGAGCTTTGTCTCTGGCTGAAGGAAATGCGTAGGTGTTCCCCAAGCCCCCGACCAAATGTACAAACAGAGCTGACATAAATAAGTCCAGATAGATTTTCCTGCATCAACAACCCAGGCGAAATCCGTGGACAGTGCGACCGCATTGACAGGGCAAAAGTCTTGCCAGAGGCCATCCCCGGAGCTAAGGACTGCGTCTGCCCGGCAAAGGGCAATTCCAGGGTCCATGGCAGTGAAATGTTGTCGCCCATAACGACCAGCGAGCAAGATTCGTTGGGTCCCGCTACCGAGGCTATGAGACACATTCAAGGGCAAAAAGCAGCTAACGGATGTTGGCTTGCTGCCTTAAAGCCAAACGAATCGCTTCACCGGACAGCGCGTACCGGGAAGTCGACAGATTCTGGGGAGGGTAGGAACGTTAACGAGCCGAGGGGGGGAAGAGAAGGAAGCGCTTAGTCTGGGACTGAAGAGCTAGCATATTAGTAGACGGTCAACAGTGCGATTGTTCCGAGCTTTAAAGGAGCCTTATCGTCCTTTGCAATGCAATGCCGACAACGTAAGCTGCCAAAGCAGACTCGGGACCTTTGGAGTCGTGCGTCTGCCTGGGCCTGAGCCGAGAACTTCCGTGCATGAAATCTTTGCCGAGATCGAAAACTGGAAGGCCCGGCCTCGTAGAACGGTGGAAATGGTGTCCATACAATATTTGAAGCTGAATCCTGAGACGATGGAGGAATTGAAGGAACACGAGTCAGCATCGAGAGCTGCCCCAAAGCCATAACTCCTCGCCTGGCCTATTCATGAAGGAACATAGTGGCACAGGAACAGCCATAAGAACAGAAGGCAACGAACGATGTTATCATTGAGAGCTGGAGTGTGGAACCCGAGTCGTGCCGACTACGGGGATGGCGGTGGGTGCAGCGACGTATTTTTCTACCCCTCCACAGCTGTTGAACTGCTCTGACCTCAAAGCATCGTCCCACCACAACACAGATCCAACGGCCAAAGCAGCGCGCTCGACATCCTATTCCTAAAACCCAGCACCTATACAGTCATTGAATACATTGACATTCGCCAGCATGCCTCGTCAGTTCTTCGTCGGCGGCAACTTCAAGATGTGAGCTTCCGGGTACCCCTCCATGCGCATGCCACGATAGGCTGGCCTGCCCCGCGCCTCTGCTTCAAAACACCGCAGCCAGACTGGGACTTCGCGATGCATATGATCGAAGGCTGACGATCGTCTCGTAGGAACGGGTCCATCTCGTCCATCAAGGAGATTGTCAACAACCTGAACAACGCCGTCCTCGACGCCGAAGTCGGTGCGTCTACTCCACCTGACCCCGTAGCTGTCGAGACAAAACAAAGCTGACCCCCCCCTTCCGACAGAGGTCGTCATTGCCCCCCCGGCTCTCTACCTCCCTCTCGTCCGCGAGAACCTCCGTTCCGGCATTGAGGTGGCCGCGCAGAACGTCTACGACAAGCCCAACGGCGCCTTCACCGGCGAGATCTCCGTCTCGCAGCTGAAGGACAGCAACATCACCTGGGCGATCCTGGGCCACTCGGAGCGCCGCACCATCCTCAACGAGACTGACGCCGTCGTCGCCTCCAAGACCAAGTACGCAACTGAGAACGGTGTCAGCGTCATCTGGTGCTGCGGCGAGAGCCTCGAGGAGCGCGAGGCTGGCAAGACCATCGAGGTCGTCAGCCGGCAGCTCGAGGCCCTCAAGGCCCAGGTCTCCGACTGGTCCAAGATCGTCATCGCCTATGAGCCCATCTGGGCCATTGGCACCGGCAAGGTCGCTACCACGGAGCAGGCTCAGGAGGTGCACAAGGCCATTCGTGACTGGCTCAAGAGCGTCAGCGACAAGGTCGCCGACGAGACCCGCATCCTGTACGGCGGTAGCGTCAACGAGAAGAACTGCGGCGAGCTCAGCAAGCAGCCCGACATCGACGGCTTCCTCGTTGGCGGTGCCTCCCTTAAGCCTGCTTGTAAGTCTTGTGCTTTCAACACGCCCCCATTCATATTGCTGACATGTTCTCGCAGTCGTCGACATCATCAACTGCCGAAAGCAGTAGGTTCCCAGCCGCGCATTGAAGTAGGCTATCTCGAGGAGCACCGAAAAGGGGAACGCGAGACTTGGATGCTAAAAAAGTTCAATGGGGTTATTTATACAGAGGCTACCCTTCAATGCCGACAATGCATCCATCGTGCTGATGGTCGAAAGTGACTCAACGTGATGTCTCGTCTAGCCACCCTACTCCGTGATCAAGCCCAAGCCCTAAATCCTGCACGTTGCAGCCGCTCAATGCTGCGTGAATGGCCCTCCTTGATACAATTATACGTACAAGGCACTGTTGTATGCCTGCCCCGACCCAACTTCACACCACCAAGCCCTTACCGTGGTATGGGGACCAGATGCCTCGTACGCTGGGCTTAGTGCTCGTCACAGCCTTATTCGTTTTCTTAAGCTTCTCTCCGCTCGCGTCTCGAAGCAGCTCCACCTTCTGCAAGATCTCGTATGGCGATAGGTTGCGCACGCAGATAGGCTTTGTTCGGCCGTTGACGTAGTGCCCGATGATGACGGGGTGTTTGCCGGGTCGTGGGGAGACGGCGAACTCGACTTGCGGGTTGGCGGCGGCAAACTTGGGGAGAAGGGACTTGATGAAACCGCTAAACAGGCGCGCAAGTCAGTAATCATGTTTCTTGAGCGGCTCAATGCCACCGAGTACTTACTTCATGCCTCTGGAGCTGCCGGCCCAGTCGCAATAGTGAAGGTCCAACTTCTTGCACTGGAGGATGAAAGCGCCCAGGCCATTCTGGGAGGGTCAGTCTCGCGCATAACAGGGTGACCAAGTTTTGCAGCCTACCTGGCCCGTAGACACGGCTCGCAATGCCTTTACTGTCATCTTGCCGTGGCCGTATCAATCGATTCCTTCATGATCCGACGGCGGGCTGCGATGTCTCTGGTGTCTGGCGCGAGCCATGGCTCGAAAAATCAAGCTCGTGACGGGGCCGCCCGAAAGAGGTCTAGCGTCGACCGGCCCAGCACCGGCAAAACTGCCCCCCATGGCGACCTCGAGCTCTCGATAATTTCGGGACACCGTGACTGCTCACCATCCGCGTTTCTCGCTCGACAGCGTCGCATCTCCCGCATCGACCATCATCGGCCGGCTTCCGTCCGCGCTGTCAGCCCATCTCGCCATCGCCACGGTACGAGTCGGCGTGGGCGCCTGGTCGGCACGATGACGGACAAGCTACCGCCGAACCTGTTGGCGCTCTTCGCGCCGCGACCTCCCCTGCGCTGGGTTAAGCCCGTCGACCATCCTCCCCAGGAGCGCCGGACCAAGGCCATCACTGGCGCTGGTCATTACTTGGAGGCGCTGAAGGAGTATAAAGCGAACGACACCTTCACTCCAACCGAGAGCTGGCTCGAAGCACGCGACCGAAAGAAAGTCGAGAAAAAGGAGGCGATTCAGGCGTTGGTGCACGAGGCCCCAGAGAAATGTTTGTAGCTCCGCCAGCAGTGCCAGATTTCACCAGCTGATTTTTCTTCCAGTCAAACCCTCAGAAGATCCAAACATCCGTGGTCCTGCGCTCTCTACAATGGTCGTTGCCCGTTTGAGCTACGAAGCCGACGAGCGCGACCTGGAGAGGCACTTTAACCGTTTCGGACCAATCGAGCGCGTTCGTCAACCTTTGCACACATGACGAGGTATTCATTTCAGCAGCTAACATATCAAACAGATTCGCATTGTCGCCGACACGCATGCACATGAAAAGCCTAACAAGAAGAAGAAGCCTCACAGGGGCTACGCGTTCATTGTTTTTGAGCGAGAGAGCGATATGCAAGGTAAACTACATCCCCACCACCAGCGATGGAAAACATGAGTCCCCACGATGCGCTCTGGAGATGTGGCCCTCAAGCTTGCCTATCTCTTCAAGTTCATCGCGAGACACAAAGGGCCCTCAAGCTTGCCCGTCTCTCACCCCTTTGTATTTCGAACGTCTTTTGATCATGGTAAGCACCGCTGACACAGGCGCCTCCTTGCGCGATGACGAGCAGCCGCCGTAAGAGCATGCGACGGAGATCGTATCAAAGGCAGGGCAATCAAGACAGACGTTGAGCGCGGCCGGACTGTTGTCGGATGGAAGCCTCGTAGGCTCGGAGGTGGACTCGGTGGCCGAGGCTACACCAGAGCCATGTCGCGACCCGTCGGACCCCGTGGCTTTGGAGACGGCTTTCGTGACGGCGGCGGCTTCCGAGGCGGGTTCAGAGGAGGCTTTGACGGTGGCCGACCTCGTGGTGGTGGACGTGGCGGCCGCGGCGGAGGCTTCAGAGGCGACTTTGGTGGCCCTCGAGGCGACAGAGGTTTCGGCCCGCCGAGCGGTGCACCATCTGGCCCAGGGTTTGACAGGCGCAACGGCGACCGCGGCTTTTCCGGCCCCAGCTATGATTCCCGAGGACCTGGACGCTTCGATGACAGAGGAGGCAGCTTCCGGGACGGCGGCCGATTTGGCGACCGCGATGGGGGTCGTCGCACGGGCAGTAATATGGAACCCATCGCCCCCCGCCGGGAAGGTGGGTATCGTGACCGAGATCGCGACCGCGACCGCGACCGTGACCGCGACAGGGAAAGGGATAGAGATGGTTACCGCGGCGGTGACCGGGACAGGGGTCGGGATCGCCGGGACTACGACCGCCCTCGAGACGACGACAGTCGGAAGCGACCATACGATGGAGCAGGGTATGATGACTCCCGGAAAGCGCCCCGATACTAAGCCACATGGAGGAGGATGTGCTCAGCAGCAGCTTTCGCTTTGTTTTCGCGTCATGATTTTTCCTCTACGTGGGTTTTCCATTGAGGGTAAGACGCGTAATTACTTGTGGTAAATGGGCCTTGCGAACTTTTTGACGCATGTCATGGCAGCCCGAGTTTCTTTGTGTTTTGGAAATATCGGTTCCCAGGTACGAACGGCATTGCCGAGTCGTCCACGGGTGGAGCAGTGAGTATACGTCCCGCAAACTGCGACGTAGGCCACAGACAGTCGAGAGGAGCCACGACAGGGTTAAGCAGGACAGTAACATTCCCGCAGTCTTATTTTGTCTGTACTTTGCAGGGTAGGTAGAGATCAAAACGGATTGACCGGCGGAGCAATTGCGAAAACACAAATACTGGAAGAGGTAAGGTCAGAGGTAAGGCACCCGTGTCCTACTGACCATGGTAAAGGCTGCCGAGAGACTCGTTGGAGCGTCAAGGGGAGCCGCAGTGAGGGATACAGAGCAAGCCACGTACAAGTACGTTGTAAACCACATGTTGCTTGACGAGCCTGCCATCTTAGTTTGTAAGTGCAATGATTTTTAATCTGTGTCACCCATGGGGTTCTCTAAAAACATGTTGTATGCCCGCAAAATTATCCCACGACCTGTGAACGCCGAGATCCTTTGAAATCCATGTGCGGTACCAGTCTCGCGAATAGAATGTCCCTCCAAGAATATGTTCAGAAGTTTCCCCACCCTTTTTAGTCCTGCATCATCACTCTTCGTCCACGCCTTCCATAGCGGTGGGATCGACTTCTGTGACCTCTCCCGTTGATGAGCTCCAGTAGCTAGATAATTGTTAGTAAGGTGAGCAGGGACCATGGGGATGAGATGAACTTACGCCACAATCTTGACGCGGAACTCGCTCAGACAGACGCCAAAGAGCTTCAATAGCCTCGTCTGTCTCGAGTCCAGCACGTCGCCCTCCTTGCAGACAATGTACCCCTCGCCCTCGCCGCTCTCCTCGCCCAAGACGACCTTGCCCTTGACCATGCGGGTGGGAACGCCTAATCTCCTGAGCTCGGGCTCAATGCTGTGCTCCAGAGCAACGTCGTGCTCGACGGGAACCTCGCCGGCAGTGGCGTAGACAACACCGGGCGGGATCTTGAATTGCCTGGTGGCAGTGACGCCGGCGCGGGCAAAGTCGACCTTGGCGATGCCCTCAAAGTACTCGAGGATGGCCTCGGCGGGCCTGTTGGTCAGCAGCAGGCCGACGGTGCCGGTGATGTACTGGGTCAGGTCGTCGATGCCAGGGGCGACGGCCTCGGAGGGGCTCTGGCCAAGAGCCTTGGCCATGAGCTTGGTCTTGCCGAAGAAGAGTCGGCAGTCGGACAGCTCGCGGCGCACGTCCTTGAGGTAGTTGTTGCGCATGTTGTCGACGCTGAAGACAAAGCAGTGCTGGTACTCGGGGACGGCATCGCGAATGTTCTCGAAGAGCTTCTCCTTCTGCTCCTTCGTCTTCTTGGTCACCTGCGTGAGATTGAAGACCTTGGCGCGCTTGGACTTGGGCATGGCTGCGGTGTGTGCGCGTGCGTATTAAAACTCGGGGGTGGAAGCGGCGCAAGCAGCCCTCAATTGAAATCCTTAGGCGAAGCGGTCGACGATCGGTCGGGCTTGTCGAAGGGAATATGCGGCTTCTCGGTGCGGCGGCCGTCGAGGTTGTGATAAGATTGTGGAAAATTTCGAGGCGACAACTTTTTTTTTTGGTAGGGACGGGAGACCCCGCAGTCCAGTGGGCGGTACAGTGCAGGGGTGCAGTGAGCGGCAAACGGTGGAAGATCCCAGGGCGCTCAGCGAGCGACAGGGCACATTGGTGAACTTCGCAGCCGTTCGCCAAGCATGAATGAAAATTTATAAGAAAAAAAAATATAATAGAAAACCGAGGGCTTTTTATTGGATATTCATTATCAGTTGTTTGAAGCTTTGAGGCTGCAGGTGTGGAATGGCGAGCAGTTGACACCTTGTCGTACCTGGACCCGTAGGTGCGCCATGCCACTGAGAGCATCGCCGCACGAGTGCCGATAGAAATACGGAGCAATTCGGCGGCGCATTGGCGGTTTCGGTGTTTTAAGAAAGAGCGGTGATGCCTATTGACGTCGATGTCTTCTCCAGTGGCATTGATGCTACAGATCACGTTACTGTTCCTGTAGGCCATCCTCTGTCTGCATCGATAGAGTGCGTTGCAGAGTGTGGTGATGGCGCTGCTCAACTCCTCCGTTACAGGTGATGAGGCCGCTCCTCTCCTGGTCCTTCTCAAAACAAGCAAGACCACTCATCACCGTGATAACCAACATACAAGAATTCACTCCGCCCGGCCCTGCATCGTCTCGCTGGAGGTTGTTGTGCGACAGTCGGCGGGAGTACAGGGTAAGGCCGTGTGCTGTACGCCGTATCGGAGGAATAATTCCGTTCCGAGCCTTGCAGCCAACGGCCTACCCTGAACGAATTGGGGACCTTGGTGCGCACGGACCAACTTCCCTTTTGGCGATGACCACCCATCGTGTATTTTTTCCCAGCTCTCCGGCTTCCACCACGCACAAAGGCCAACGACATCTCGGTCATTGCACTCCGACAACCCTCTCTCCCCCATCCGCCCCATCACACCAGGCAGAGGCTCTCACTCCCTCAGCACCTCAGCATCCTCAGTCGCCTCTCCGCTTGCGATACCCCCGTCTCCCCTGACCTTTCTCGAGCCGCCTCCCAACGAACACCTTTGTCATCAGGTGCCGACGACCCCATCCGATTTCTATCACCCAGAGCCACACGTTGCGACGTCTTGTGGCCCAATCCTTTCCAGCGACTTCAGAATTCCTTCGCACCGATACCCTCTTTTCGGCGCGACTCCGGCTCATCTCATTCGTGCCCTCGTTGTCCTAGAGCGCATCTCGAACTCTTTCCACGTCCTTTACCTTTGCGCAGAGGGCAATCATGGCGGCGAACGGTAACTTTGGACACCAGGAGCAGTACAAGAGCTCCACCGAGCAGTATCCTGCTGCACCAGCCTCGGTCGATGCCGCGAGCAACGCTACGGGAAACAGCAACCTCTCCAAGGATGAAGTTGGCTGGTACTTTGTCGAGCAGTACTACACTACCCTGAGCAAATCTCCCGAGAAGCTTCATGTATGTCTCATTCTGCATTCCATCTGTGCCCCACCACACAAGTGCCCAGCTAACTTTCTTGTTACCCAGCTCTTCTACGGCAAGCGCTCCCAATTCGTCTACGGTCTCGAGGCTGAGGTCGCCAACGTGTCCGTGGGCCGCCAGGTTGGTCATACTCGTTTGCTCCAGTTCCCCATACTCCGCGCTGACACCTGAAATCTCAGGCGATTCAAGAGCGCATCAAGCAGCTCGACTTCCAGGATTGCAAAGTCCGAGTTTCCAATGTTGACTCCCAGGCGTCCTTCGATAACATCGTGATCCAAGTCATTGGCGAAACTTCCAACAAGGCTGCTGAGCCAAAGAAGTTTGTCCAGACGTTTGTGCTTGCGCAGCAGCCCTCCGGCTATTTCGTTCTCAACGATATCTTCCGATACATTGATGAGGAAGGCGACGATGAGATCGTCGAGCCCGCCGCGGATGCTACCGAGGAGCCGGTTGTCGCTCCCGCTGCCACTGCTGCCCCCGTAGTTGATGCGGAGCCTGCGAAGGAGATCGTTGACACCGACTCCAGCAATTTGGACGCTGATATCGTGGACCAGAAGCTCGAGCAGGTCAGCAAGGCCGAGGTCACCATCAACGGAGGCGATGTTCACGCCGCCGAGGAGACTAAGATGTCTGAGAACGAGGCCGAGAGCGTCCCCGCCGCGGACCCGGATGCCACCGCTCTCGAGCTTGCCGAAGAGGATGCCAAGATCACCGAGACTCCCCATGACCCCAGCCCGACCCCGGTGTCGAAGCCGGCCCCCCCGGCTGAGCCCGTTGCGTCTGGCCCGCCGGCACCGGCCAAGCCCATGACCTGGGCCAGCCGCATTGCGGCAGCTGCTGGCCCAAAGCCAGTTGTTCCTCTCCCGAAGACTGCCACTCCCCCTGCCCAGAGCCAGAGCCGAGCGCCCGCTCCTGCCGCTGCCCAGGCCCCGGCTGCTGCGGCGGCGGCTGCTCCGGCCACCGCTGCTGCTGCGGTGCAGCAGAGCAGCACATCAACTGCCGAAGCCCCTGCCAAGGAGTCGTCTGGATGGCAGACTGCAGGTGCCGATTCGAAGCGCCAGAACCGACCCCAGTCGATCTCGGGCAACATTGGGGAGAAGGAGGGCACGATGGGATACGTCAAGTATGTCACCGAGAAGGTCCAGGACGCGGACCTCCGAGCTGCCCTGGCTGCTCACGGCGAACTGACCTACTTCGACATTAACCGCCAGAAGGTAATAGATCTGCCTCCTGCTCATGACGTAGGCGAAGTCCGCTGACCGTGGCCTCCTAGAACTGCGCATTTGTTGAGTACAAGACCGTTGAGGGTTACCAAGCCGCCGTTGCGGCTAACCCTCACACCGTCAACGGCGAAAATATCGTCGTAGAGCCCCGCCGACCCAAGTCCACGGCCTACGGAGGCAGCAACTACGGGTCCGGCCGTGGTAATGCCTCGGGACGTGGACGAGGTGGCTTCGATGGCAACCGCAGCGGAGGACAGGGTAGCGCACGGGGCAGCTTCTCTGGCCAGAACCGGGGCCGTGGCGGCGTGTCGCGTGGTCGTGGCGGCGCTTCGCAGGCCAGCGCTGCCTAGATGAAGCATACAACATCTACGGCACTCGCAAACTGGGACTCGATATCGTCAGCGACTGGCGGCCAGATGATCAGCTGCCGGTCGCGTATCGGTCACTTGAACGAACAGGCGGACGTTATTAGTCGCAGCCCTCGGACGAGATGAGGAGAAATAAGGCAAAGAAAAAGACAAGATAAGTGGCATTGGAGTTTTGAGTCGGGGCCGGGGCCACGTTTGGAGCCGGCGCCGGCGCCAAGGTTGGGATTTCATCAGGGTTTCATTCTTGCTGTTGTTTTCTCACTGCATTGCGCTGCTTCATGTGCATCTAGTAACAGGACAAGCGGGCCAGCTCTTGGAGAGAATGCCCTCGGGGAACGAGCTGGTCGAGGGCCACGGCTCGAATTCAGTAATGAGAGGGGGCAGTGTGGGATAGAGGGATGGAGTGTATATTTTCAACCTGGTATGAGGGACGATGACGAGGAAAGGATCACGTCGACGCAGATGCGCCGACGAGGTGAAAAGCAACGAGCCCATAGCTTTAGTGCCTGTATTTCATGGCTGTAATGGCATTGGTGGAGCTTGTGTAGAACAGATTGACGAGCGTGTTGGTGAGGCAAGGTCCAGGTGCTAATCGGTATTGTAATTCATGTACTCCGTATTATTGAGACGACTCGGTAAGACTGCGGCAGAGAGTGCCTGTACTGGGGAGCGTGTACTCCGTACTCCGAACGGAATGGACATGCACAAGTGTACATACAGTACGGAGTAAGAAATCACGGAGTTACGTATGAAAGCTCGGCGTGGCCGGGGGCCAACCACGACGGGACTGACAGGCCCGGAATGCGTTGGTTACGGCGGCGACGACGGAGCCCCGAGGGGGCCGTCTGACCACGAAAAAGCCTGCGGCGGCGGAGAGGAGACGCGGGGGCGAGCAGGACCTTTTGTTTCCTGGCTGTACACTCCGCCGGCACGGGGCTGACGGGACGCCATGGGTTGGCTGGCTGGTGATGAAACGAGAGGCGGCGCAGTGCAGGGCATGATGACATGGCCAGCGCAGAGGCTCTTGCACTGTTGTCGTGAAACAGCCCTTGCAACACTAGATTACGAGTATGTATGTCTCTCCAGATCCAACATCTTACTCGTACCCATAGGGCTGTGCCGTGAGAGAGGGTCAGAACCAACAGCTTACTCGTAGTTGTCGTACTCGCGAGAGAGGGTCAGACGGATCCTTCTGATGCCATGTCGGCCGTCGCAACGGCGGCCTTCTGGAAGCAGTGGAGCCCTGGAATAGCGCTTCAGCTCCCCATCCTGGGACCCCACTAGCCGCCCGCCAGGTCGTGCTTCAAGGCATGCCCACGGGGTTCCAGTGGCCCTGAGCATGGCCATCGGGAGGTCATGGCCGGTGTGGGGGATAGCGAGACGGATATGAAGCGCTTGGTGGCCTATCCTTTGGAAAAGACGGCGTGCCGACTATCCGTGATCAGCTTGTAAAGAGCACTTGAGGGGGGATGAGGCGGTCTTGGCAGCGTCAACTAGTTGGAGGAGATCGCTGTGCCTGGGACAAAGGACATTTGGCGGAGACCGCAACGGGGAAGGACGGGGGTGCGGGAAGAGGGCTGCAAATAGTAAGCAGCCGACGGCATGGGCACGAATCGCCCTCCGCAAAGTGGATAGGGTGGGGGGTTTCTCGGAAACATTTGCAAGGCGAGTGACCGGCAAAAGAATCGACTCTACGAGTGGGAGCACGAGTAGGGTAGCAGGGTCGACGACATCCATGGATGCACATTCAAGGGGGTGCTGCCCCCGATGCGGCCTGGGAGGACAGCCGAAGTCGTACAGCGGCCGGAGCTGCTCGCTGAGTTGGCCGACAGGCTAACCCTGGTGCGCTGTCGGCTTTTTATGCTTGTTTGCGCCTCTGCCTGGCTGTGGCGCTCGCGATGTGCATTATCGCACCGCATGTTATCTCGGCCGACAGCATCTCGCTCTTGGCCAAGCAGATCTCTCCGTGCGCCAAGTCGGCAGACGTCAGATGCACATGGAGAAGCGGACCGGAATTTTGGGGGTGCTGGCCGTGCCAAGGCGAGCGCACGGCGGCGACGAGCACGCGGTGATCCGTAGCAGGACAGGGGCAAGCCTGGGAGATGGCGGAGGTCGTCCCCGCGGTCCGCCATTGACTCGGACTCGACCTTGGACTTGTGGCGGTCTGCTCTTACGCGCACACTTGACGGCCGGGAATGCTTTTGCCGGGAATTCCGTAAGCAACGAGGCGTTGGCCGATCTGCTATGTGGGTTTGGCGGAGGCTTATCAGATGTGCCGAGCGAAACGACAGGATTGCTGGTCAATTTTGCGTGATGTTGTGCTTGGATTGTACCGCGCCGATCGAGTCTTCTTGAGAACCCTGATGGACTGGGTGATGGCGTGAGCTGCTTCTCGCTCGAGGAGTCAAGGCAAGCCCGTGTCGTTTCGAGAGAATGAGACATGGCACGGTCTCGTTGTAAGCTTTGCTTGACGGGAAGTGCCAGATCAGTCCACTTGGAGAACGCATGTGTCGCACAGCATCCGTCGATGTGGCCACTGCCGTGAAGATCTGCTGCTCGCAGCGCTGGCGCGCACTGTCGTATTCCAGCGGCTAAAATGCCATATTTGACCTGCCTCTGGCTCAGGGCCCGCTTCGGCAGACAGGAGAAGGGCAACGCAAATACGAAGAGCCCGAGAAATACATACTACCATACTACCAGGCCCCCGATGTTTGGAATTGATCATTCGACGTCCTTGTGACGCCCCCGCACCGCTCGGAGTAATGCTACAAGTTAGTTCGCGCCTACACGTACGCTGTGCTCGTTGTCGTGTCAGACATAGGCTCTATCCTTGCGAATGACGCGCCGCAAAGGGAGCTCACGCAGGGCCTCTGACTCGCATCTCGGTGCGCGTCCATATTGCGGCGTAGGAACGGGAGACGGGCCCGATGGAGCGGCGATGTTGCTGATTCGGCCGGCCGGGAGGACGGGCGGCGCAGCCCTCTCACGGGATTACCCTCTCACGGGATTAAGCAGACAACAATGGGGGAGCAGGGAAGACGGACCAAGATATCAAGCCACCAACCTCAAGGAGGAGGCGTGGGAGCCCCCCCCGTCCCTCCCCACCGCAGGGGTGGGACGTGCATCTCGGGGGACCCGCGTGGGATGGCATGGGCTGGGCTATTTTGAATCGCACGCGGCGGAATAGCCAAGAGATCGGGCAGGCCGGGAGGGCTGCTGATGCCATCCCGCGATTCCTCCTGCAGGCCTGAAGATCTCCGCCTTCCGAGAGCAGCAGCAAGGGGGAACAGGAGGGTTACAAGGCGTCCTAGGAGAGCATGGAAAAATTTCTCACGCGAAGCAACCTCATCTGCCGCCCGTTTCGCCGCACTCTGCTACCCAGGTGGACGCTGCACATAATAGCCCATGCAGCGGCAACGCGCAGCAGCGCAGCAGCCCAATCAGGACCAGCAACAACGTGCGGTAACAAATTGCTTCGCAAGGGCAAAAGCCGTCGTGTCTGCTCGCGCGCACCAGCAGCAGCCCACACAGGCCACATTTCAAAGGTGCCAGCAAAAGTTCCGGCCCCAGAGACAGAGGCTCCGCGGAGGCACCAGCCAAAGGGCCTCCCGAAACGGCTCCGCCGCCCTCGGGGCCACGTTTTTGCGCTCCTCCAGGCTGGGGCCCGACGGTCCTTTTGGGTTCTTTTGGCGGCCTTGGTACGGAGCACGCGCGCCGCAGAGAATGCGATGGGAGCCTGCGGTCCGTTTTGCTCATGCGCGTGTCGGGCGTTGTCAGGAGACAATGGAACAATTGCAAGGACTTTTTGCTGCGCACCGCTCATCCGCAACGTTTGCTTCGCGGACCTGAGCCGTCAGGAACGGGGCCGTTTGCGAGTCGTCGTGCAAAAGGTTCCTTCTGTTTAGTTCGTTACGTACAGTACACCAGCCTCCATACAGTAGGAAAGAGCGGCGTGCAGGCATCAACGCTACCATTTTGCGACTCAGCAGCACCATCAACCTTTCTCACATTCCGATGCCGAGGGACAGAATCTCGCCTATCTGAACACAAACAGGCACGAAAGCCAACTCCTGCGCAGCAGCTGCACTTGCTCTTTCAGATTCGCCAGACGGCGACGACTCACAAACACAGCAGCTCCGTTGCATCCGCCAGCGGTTCCCTCCACCTCCCACACACCCCCCTTGTCTTACTGTGCCCTGGTCGCCCATGACCGGCGTGCCACCTACCGGCTGGGGCTTAGCGCATCGTCAAAGTAGGCGTCGGGGGACGTTTGAATGGAGGGCGCAGGCACCGTCGGGGCCTTGTTTGGCCCATCAGTGGAACTTTTCGCCCTGCGCGAATGACGATGGGCAGCGGCCGATTCGGGGGTGGAACCGCGTCGACGGTCGTGCCACACGCCCCTTAAGGCAGTCACAGCATTGCAGTGTGGGAGCGACGCAGAGAATGCCACTCCAAACCTATCGCCGAGTCCGCTCCAAGGGCTGCCCTGTGTCGGGTTCCAGAACCGTTATGCCGCGCTTCGATGGGCGCCGCCAAGTCCCCCATCGCCGTAGCCACTGGATCCCTCTCCCTTGCTTACGAATTCCGCCACCTCTCAAAGTCGACTACATCGTCGCCGATTTGTATCCGCGGCCGCCCTCCGTCACCGCATGCGACCGTGAATAACGCCGTCTTGTCAACGTCCCGGATATAGCGGAATCCTCAAACTCATCGCCCAAGCGGAGGCATCTAACCTACCTTGGTCCGGGAAATCGTACCCGTTTATCAGAGCACCTGTACGGACTACTACGCCGCGTCATTCGCCGATCCGACTGGAGTGACCGCTCACGAGCCGCCTGGTTCGACCTCAGTACCTATCCAACGCACGCCCTTTTGCGATTCAAGGCTTCTGAGGCTCCTGGAGACCCTGGTCTGTGGTGTTTGAGCTCCACAGCTGGCATCACCTGGGATCGTCGAGCGCTGCGGGTAATCCGTCTGCGAAGACGTTTCAGCACAAGGCCGGCAATACTCGGCCCCTACTGACTTGGTTGTCCGTCTGCTTGCCTGCCTGCTTTCTGCCCATATTCACACTCTGTCATCGTCCGCGCACGCCCCTCCCCCTGGTAGCTTTCATTGGGGCGGGATTTCTGTCCATCTGCCGTTGCGGCGCCGCTCCTCCCGCTTTCATTCACCAGTGCTGGATTCTCTCTCACTCACTTACGAGGACAACGAATCTCCATCTTACATACCTGCTGCCACTCCCCACCCCGACCCAGCGACTGCAACTTTGCTTGCCTATCATCACCGGCCGGCTACACTCTATTTTGCGGATGCTTGGAGTCTCTTCCCGACGCCGTGCCCACCCTTGACCCAAACCTCTGTGGGTTCCATCGGGACTAGCAAAAGAGCCTCCGCACTGCAACCACGTCCCCCTGGGTCACCCATACACCCCCCGTTTGGCCAGCTTCTCGGATACCGGGTCCTTGTTCTCTTTCCTACATCCCCAGGACTCGCTCTCTTCCATCGACCCATCATGCTGTGAAGCGGGTCGTTATGAGTAACGATTTCGCCCTGGCTCCATCTACGGGGACTGCTGTTGGAAGAGGGTTTGTTTTGAGTTACACGCCCCGACGCTAGCTGTCAGACGGCCCTCGTCTGCCGCTCCCGTCACATCTGGCTGTTGTTGCCGTCTCGACTGAGGTGGCACATATAAGCCGGCCGTACCCATGGATCCCCGTGACGCCTCACCCGGAGAAGATGGACAATCATCACCCACAGCCGCGCCGCCTCTCCGGCGGCGTTACTCTATGGAGGAGGACATGTACTACAAACGCATCATGACCGTTCCTCAACGTCGCCCCTCGCAACCGCCACCCTACCAGCCCAGCTCGAGGGATTCTGAAGGAGACGGCCAGAGCCCGGGGCAGGAACGGAAAGCAAGAAAGGGAAAGGAAGCCGTTTCCTCTTGGCAAGAAAGCGTCTACAGCGAGGATGACGAATTGTATGCCGAATCATTACCAGGCTACCAAAGCTCTGTCAGTATCGAGGGAGTCTTTTCTAAGAAGCATGAGATTGAGCACACGACCAAGAGAGCGGAGGACCGTCAGTGGCACACCGTCTTCGTCACTCTCAACGGAACTGCTCTCAACGTGTACACCGTGAAGAAGGACTGGGGATGGGGCAAGTCCCGAGACGGACCGACGATCTGCCCTGACAACCCCCCGTGGGTCAAGAAAGCAAAATTGGAGAAGAGTTACAGCCTCTTGCATGCCGACGCCGGCATTGCTGCGGATTACAGCAAGTAAGTAACCAGAACACTCGGGCTGCAGCCCCTTTCCGTCTTTACTCCGTCGACTTCGGACTGGTTAGTTGAGGGTCGGGTGTGTTGGAATTTGGGGTTCAAAGCTAGGCAGCTTGCTGGAACTTGATTGTTGACATTTCATTAGGCGTCGCTATGTTATCAGAATACGGGCCGAGACGGACCAGTTTCTTCTGTCCTGCATCGAGCTCAGCACCTTTGTCAAATGGCTAGAGTGCCTCTTTGCGGCCATCGACGTTGCAGCTCCCATCGATGACCGGGACTTTCCTCGTGACATGTCCATTCCTCGTGTCCAGCGGATTCGTTGGTACCAGGGGCAGTCGCCAGCCCTCCCTGGCTTCGCAGGTACCGCAGTCACGGAAACCGAAGGCCAGGCAGCGGAAGAAGGTTCCGCGGCAGATTCTTTAGCGGAACCATCAGCACAAGAGTCTCAGGAAAGGTCCGAGGCTGAACCCACATTGGCGGAAGGGGCGACTTCACAATTGCCCCCTCAACCCTCGCGATTGGCATCTGGACCGGGGTCGCAGATCCCATCTGCCGATGCGTCGGTAGTGCCTCCGCGAATCGAACCACCTCGTCGCATGAGCACGACGACGTACCCCAACTCATCCATCGACCCGCACACAGGGAAATGGTTTCCAGAGCACAAGTGGTCGAGCGCCCATGATCTGCTGTACGCCAAGCTGTGTTACAGCAACCTGCTCTTCAGGAGCCCTCGCAAGTCCAACTACATCATCAGCAAGGGCAAGCAGTGGTTCGTGGACTGGGGAACCGGCAGGATGGTTCGGGTTCTGCCGCCGAACTACGGAGAAATCGACTACTTCGGACCATGGCAGGTCATTCATACCGAAAATTCGAGAATTTAGACGACCCTCGTGTCGCAGGACCCGAGATAAGCAAGGTTGCTTGCTACAAGGCATTACCTTGTTCGGCGCCCTTGCGGACCTGCAAGAGGAGGGCTGCGGCGCTCTGCTCACGATGCTGCCATCAGCAATATGGCTTTACGAATGCAGATACCCCCATGAACAACTCGAAAATGAGTATTGCAAGATCAGCAGGACGCCATGTCCTCGCTCCCAAATCTCGACGGAGGTTTCGACTTGCCGTTACGGCTGAAAGATTGGGTAAACCCAACCGCCGATTTACGCTGCACATCCTTGCGGCCGGGCCCTCGGATCTTACACACGGTCGTGGTAGTGCACGAAGGGCCCCAAAAAACGCATTTATCAGGGTGCATATGGTGCGGCGCTTTTATGAGAGCATTATCATTGTATACATTTGACGGCGGGAGCGACATTCATGGACGGAGTTTAGAGCGTGCGCGCCGGCACGCTTCCTGTTTTGTTTTTTCTCCTCGGGCAATTTCGTCGTCGATTTCGGAACGATTGTTTCTGTAACGCGTTGACGGAGGGCCTTTTGTATGTAGGTTCTGGCCAACGGACCATGTCGGCTGTACATAGCATTGAATCAATGCGCATGCGACATGTCAAGCATTGAGAACAGTGTCTTTTATGAGTGAGTGAGTGACCTGCTCAGCTAAATCAAGCCTAGAATAAGGGTATCATTTCCGCGCCGTGAGCGTCCCAGCTCAACTCCATGTAATTAATCCCCTTTTTGTCATCCCGCAGCGCAGGAAGGTGGCAACACATCAGGCGCCATATAACACGTTTAACGTGACCACGCAAAGTAACGAAATGCCACAGTCCATTCCCAATCCATAACGTCCCCGTGGCGCGAGCCTCGAGCTCATCAAGCCGACCTTCACACGCCCGCCGCGCGCGACTCGTCGGCCAGCTGGGCGGCCACGCTGCCGAGCGCCGCGTTGGCGCCGCGGACGTCGTCGACAGCCGTCTCGAGGCGGTCGAGCAGCGCGGCGATTTCAGCCCGCTGGGCGCGGACAGCGTCGGCGAGCAGTGCGTTCTGCGCCTGCGTCGTCTGCAGGCGCGCGTTGAGCTGGGAGCGGTGCGGCGCGAGCGCCGGGGCGAGGTGCGCGGCGAGGAGGTCCGAGGGGGGCAGCAGGTGCGGTCTGTTTTTGTGTTGCTTCGCGTCAGTGACTGGGACGGTATCAATCTGGGGAGGTTTCCGGGACGACGTACGGCGTGGGCTCGGGTGCGTCCTCGCCGGCTGACGCGCGCCGGTCGCCTGCGTCGCCGATGAGGCCCTCGAGCTCGTTGAGCTTGGGGACGACCTGCCTCGCGACGAGGATGTTCTCAAACTCCTTCTGCAACACCAGCACCATGGCCGTCAGCGGAAACGATCCACACTTTTACCAAGAGACAGGCGCAGCAACGCACCTCACACTTCTCGCCCAGCTTCTCCACCATCTGTACCTGCACCTGGCGCAGGACGCCCTCGGCGCGCGCCGCGACCGTCGGGTAGCAGCCGGCGAAGTTGTCCCAGGCGGCCACCTTCGCGAGGGCGTGGTGCAGCGTCTCGCCGTAGAGCTTCTGCAGGCGTGCGGCGCGCGGGCCGGGCGTCACGGGCGTGTGGCGCGTGGGCAGCGGCGGTGAGGCGGGTGCTTCTTCCTCGTCCTGTCCTTGTGATTGTTGAGGCGGTTGCTGCTCTGCTTGTTCGGCTGCCGCCGCTGCTGCTGCCGTGGTGGTGTCGGGTTCGGGGTGCGCTTCGACGTCGGGCATGGGCGCGTCGTCGCCGCCGCGCGCGTCCGTCGCCATTGTGCACCGGCTTGAGCCTCCGCAGTCGCCTGCGAGGTGTGCGATGGCTTCGATTGTATGCTCTCCGCGATGCGAATCGGCAGGGTGGTTGAGGGAGACGCGCAACGCGGGGCAGAAGACGCGACGGGCGGGGGAGGAGAAGCGCACGCACGTGACGGCGATGCAGGTGGCTCGTCGAGACTCGAAATAGACCCGGGCAATCGAGGTCCAGGCCTTGTTAGCAGATGTTTGTAACAAATGAATCGAGTTCAAATCGATCGGCTGTGTCGCCTGTGATGTCACGTAGCCTGTCCCTATTCGGCCATGACTATGCAAGATGGCCAGCCGGACATGCAAGGTCCCACGCGTTGCTGACGACTATGCAAGAGCATAACCAACAGCATACACAAAAGGACCACGGTCGACCAGCATGCATACAGGATGTTGTAGCTCATTCGCGCATGCTGTTGGCTACGGATATCATACTCGAAAGCGTATTAGTGGCTTTCTTTGCACATATAGCTGGTTGGAGTCAAGGCTGCCTTGGATAAAGTGATCCTATGCATCTTCCTGATGCACTGTAATCGAATCTTGTTCAGATTTATATCATGCGAATGCTGAAACCAAATTTCAAATCATGGAGAAGACAAACAGTTTTCCATCCTCATCTTCGTCTGGCTCGGCTGAATCTATAGCAGCTGAGCTGCCCCCTTACTCCGGCCCGTCTACAGTATCACGAACAGTAGAGGGACAAATGGTTCGGGGAGCAGCTGCTACGTCCGTCGAGCCTCGCTATATCGGCCTGCCGAGATGGATCATAGTCTCTACTCACCACCGCTGTTCAAGCTATCGACTGATTTCAAAGTACTGTCTTCTAGAGCTAAATGCCTATCGACAAATGCAGGCGCTCTTGCGTCGCTCATTCGAGAACAGTCGTAAGGTGCCGCCGAAGCCACAGCTACAGGTCCGAGGTAGTCGAGGCAGTCATGTCGACTTCGATATTCGACTTAACCTGATGAATACACTGGTTCCCAGCGACGAAAGAGACCGCATGAAATATATACGCTGCGTGGGAGACGGCGAGGAAGCGTTTCGCGGTGGCACACGGCCAAGACGTGCTTCCTGAGGTGGGAGACAGCGGGCTGGAAGGATGGTGTCGTCGGTTTGTGGACGACCCGGCTGCCGTGAAATCCTTTGCCTTAGAGCGGGATGTGACTAACCTTGACGTTGGCTGGATCGAAGGGCAGCTTCGCAGATTGGTCGCGTCGCTCAACTATCGCGGCGTGGTGGAGATAAGATTGCTGATGACGCATAGAACGGTACCGATCCAAAGGGCAGAAGGGCAGACAAGGTGAATCAATTCTTTACAGATTTTTGGCCGCCTGTTCTCGGGTAACTCAGGTGAGAGCAGGTAGAAGTGGTCAAGTCGGTGTGGCCATTTGCTACGGCCCAAAACGTGGAGCCGGGGCGTAAGTGCGTCGTGCAGAGCGAGGAGGCGTGGTGGGCGGAATGGAAAGATGCCATCAAGTATGTCATCTCACAGCAGCGGCAAGGTTGTGTGACGGTCGAGGATAAGCTGGAAAGTGCCATGGAGGCCCAGGGTAACGAGGCCGACACTGTTGATTGGGGGATTGACTATTGGACTTGTTGATCACTTGAGGGTTGGAGGGCAAGAAGCATTTAGTTGGTTTACAAATCAGAATTGTGGCATCGATCAACACCGCATCCAGGCCGTGCCTCATCTCCGCCGTCCCGTATCCAAAGTCTAAAGGGTATCGTTCCCAAGGCCTCCTCGGGCCTCTTCCTGTCTATCTAACCCCCGTCCCCGGCGAACCCGCGCGCCACGCTCTAGTTGGCCGCCAGTATCGCCGCCGCGTCCGCCGCCGCGAGGTTGTCCGACTTGCCGCCGTCCCTGCGCAGCCTCTCCTTCTCCTTCTTCCTCCTCTCCGCCTCCTTCTTCTTCTGTTGCCCCACGTAGGTCGCGTACCGCAGCACGCCCAGCGTCACGATGGCCATGAAGATGATGCCCAGCACCGACCGCCGGATCAGGATCCACCGCACGCCCTCAATCTCCGACTTGCTGTCGCTGCTGAGCATGATGCTCATCTTGTAGTTGATTTTTTGGATCTGCTCCCAACTTAGCACGCTACGAACGAGCGAGGTGGGAAACGCAGTGGGCAGCGTCGACGTACCGCGCTCTCGGCGGCCTTTTGCTCCTCTCGCACCGCCATCTTCCTGTCGTTGAACATGCCGCGGACGTTATCCGTCAACGTCAACAGCTCCTGGTTGAGCGACTGCGTCAGGATGTCCACCTCATGCTGGAGGTGCGTCCGCTGCTGCCTCATCTTCTCGTCCTGCAGCCGGCGGTTGTTCATAATCTCCGTGGCCAGCTCCGAGCAGGCCGCCTTAAAGAGATATGCCTCCTGCGATATCGACACGTCAGCCTCAGAATCCACCTCTCACACTTGAACATGTATATGCTGAGGACTCACATTTTCCACATTGCTCTTGCTCACCAGGCTCTGCTGGGCCACGTCCAGGTTCTGCGCCAGCAGGGCCCGGATCGCCTTCATGGCCGTCGTCGCGTGCTCTTGCGTGTAGCCGCCATCCTGCAGCTGCTTGACGAGGGAGTAGCTGTCAAAGTGATGCACGTAGGGCGGCGGCGACATCTGCGGGTGCTGCTTGGCAACCTGCTCGGGGGACCGCATGTGCAGCACCGCCTCGAGAGGGCCGCCTGGTCTTGTCTCTTTTCTCATCTGCCGAAGCCGCTCGTCTTCCTCTTGGCTGGCCTTGTCCGACTCGGTTGCTTCTTTCGACGGCGCGACGGAGAGCGCCTCGCCGGACTCTGACGGCGGCTTCACGTCTGTCTCGGTAGGTTCCTCGGGGCCGGGCCTCGAATCTGACGCCGGCGCCCGCTTCTCCTCTGAGTCCTTCTCGGCCCGGGCCGCCTCAAGCCTGTCGAGCAAGGGCTCGACGTCCTCTTGCTTGGCCAGCGGCAGGGCAGTCTGAGCCGTCTGCGACAGCTGGCCCTGCTGCGGCTCCCAGGACCCCGGTTCGACGGCCTTTCCAACCCTCGGCGCGAATGAGCTCTTGGCCCTCCTCGGCGCTGCCGCGGCCGCCCATGATCTGCTCGATCCGCCCGACCTCGCCGCCCTGAGCAGCTGCGGGTACAAGAATGTGAGTGGTCGGGCCGCGCGCATGGTCTTTGCAGTGCTATCGGTTCGGCGGCTTCATCGGCGGAGACGCTTGTCGGTTGGCGGGTTTCACAAGTAGACGGTTTCTGCAGCTCGGGATGTTGATGTTGGGGAGAAAAGGAGGAGGAGGGCGTGCTATTCCGTTACGTACTTCATACTCGCGACTCTCAAGGGTAGCGTCGGATCAGTGTGCGATGTCGCTCGCTGCTATGTGAGGCTAGACGTTTGGGGCAAGCGGGGACCTGGTCACTTCGGTACCTGCGCCGCCCGCCCGCGGCTCGCGTTGCCCGAGAGCCGGGATTTTACCGCTGCACGCACTCCTGCTCTCCCCCTACGGCAGCTGAACTTGTACCGTAGTCGTCTATCCGTACGGAGTACATGGCATTGGGCCCAGGTTCCACCCACGACATGAGCGACATTACGAGTCACTTAGATGCTGCGGACGCTGCTCACGCTGCTCCATGCCAGGGCTGGCTCTCGTCGCCGTCGCATAACCCGGACAGGAAGCACCAAGCACGCAGAACCTCTTGTATACGCCGTCCACGGGCATTCCCTAGACTAACTTGAGAGTGCTTCATCTCACTCGCTTCCAATATGAATACAGGCCCCCAACGCACCCCGTCACAACCCGCCGATCCGAATACCAGTGTCGTTTCCATCCAGCCTTCCGCGTTCGCTTCGATGCTCCGAACGCTAACCTCTGAATCGAGCAACAGAAGACAAACGCACAACTCAACCCGAGGAACCAACCCGAAGAGCTTCCCAAAAGCAAAAGAATACTCGTTTCCCAAGTCCAATTTTGTGTTTCATGAACCCCAAAAGATACCGTGAGAGGAGAGAGCGCCAGCGCCACCCTTGCAAGGCTTTGACACGCCTGTCTTGAGGGCATCAAATGCCGTGCAGTGGCTGGGAACCCCGCTTACTCCCTCTTGCCGTGTATTATAATAATGTATCAGTATGCCGTATATGTTGCCAGCGAAGTTTTGTAGTGGCTGGACGTTATCTATATAGTGCTCTCGCGCTAGACTGTTGATGCGTGCGAGCTTGTCCAAGTCTGTGTTCCACGGGGGTCGAAGTCGTCGTCATAATACAAATGCGAGAAGGAACAGCCGATTCCAGCAAGAAGCAAGGAGTTGAGCCGACCCGAGGGCTGCGACTACGCCTCCGCTTCCTGAACATTGGGCGTGATGCCTTCATCGGCAGTTTTTAAAGCCTTGTTGGCCACATCTCCGCTGGGGATGCCAACGGCGCTCACATGTGCGCTGGGAGGGCTGCTGCTCTGGGGGCTGCTGCTCTCGTGCGTCAAAAGAGGGGTGGCGACAGCCGAGTTGCCGTCGGCATGAGCTGGCGTAGCCTCGCCCTTGGAGCAGCCGCCGCCGAGACCAAGGAGTTTCTCCAATGCCTGGAGCTGTCTGGTGGCGCCGTTCTTCTTGAGGGTGAAGAATTGCGGCTTGATGTCCTCTACCAACGTCTCCCTCTCAGCGCCGTGAAGTTGGCCAAGCAATTTCTCTGTAGTCAGTTAGCGCCGTCCGGTCGTTTTGGGACCTTTTCGTTGTGCACTTACGAATGACGTAGTTTCCATACTGGTCTCGCATCATTTGTTGCAGCGGGCAAGTTCCATCGCTGCCAGCCGTGGTGAGCTGTTCCCGCACACTGGTTCGTTGCTCCGGCGAGCCGTACTCGATGCATTTCTCGACGACGTTGGACGCAAACTTGTGCTTCGACAGCGTGAGGAGTTGGGCCATGACGAGTTCGATCATCCGTTGCCGATCATCTGGCTTGCCATTCTGAATTACGTGCTGAGCGACGTAGTTGCCGTACTGATCGGTGATCAAGATCTGCGCCGATGCGTGCAGTTCATCCATAAGCTCTGCTTTGTCCGCCTCCGTTCCGTGTTCCAACATCCTTTGGATGACCCGGCACCCATAAGCATGCGAGGCCAGGCCGGTGACTTGTCCGCGCACAGCATTCAAGATGAAGTCGATGTACTGTCGCGGCACGAGCTCAATGATCTTCTGAACGACGTGGTTGCCGTTCTGGTCCCTGATGACCCTGAGGATCTCAGGCTCCAGCTCCTTGGTCAGCTCCGCCTGCTGTTCCACCAGCACATGTTCGAGAGCCTTTTGCACCACGCGGCAGGCATAGACTTGAACCGACAAATCCACCACTTTGCCCCTCATCTTCTCCGCCAAAAGCTTTTTCTGGACCTGGTTACCGTGCTCGAAGAACTTCTGCACAACGTAGTTGCCGAACACATCCTTCATCAGCTGGATGGCGTTGGGCTCGATTTCCCGAAAGACCTGTTCCTTCTCATCGCTGTTGGCAGTTTCGAGCTTCTGTTGAATGAACCGGGAGCCATGCTGGTCGCCGCTGAACTCAACCACGTAGTTGTAGATGTCCTTGAGTTCGTACCGCTTGCTCGATTTGTTGCTCAGGCGGAACTCGTCAAGAAGCGCGCTCCTCATGCCCTTTCCTGGGTCCTGGTCCCTTGACGGCCTGACCGGAGGGATGCCAGCCCCGAGAGGATATCCGGCCTGCATCGCTTGAAGACCATAGCTGGCCATCATGTGATGGTGACGGAAGTTTTGGGAGTAGGGATCAATGAAGTTGGCGGGGTATTGTGTTGGGAGATTGGCATATGGAGGGTACTGGTTGTGGAAGAAGGCAGGATGGAAGTTGGCAGGATATTGCTGGGCGGGGGTCCGCCGTTCGACGTCTCCAGCCCTGGGGCCACGAGACGAAGGCCTGCCAGCCCAATCGTCCGGGCTGGGCTGATAATTCCGAGGGCTGTTGTTGGACTCGAGTCGGTAGCTTTGTCCCGGCGAGATCCTACCAGCCGAAGGTCGCTTCATGGCAGCGTATTGAGCTGCCAGCCCATCTACAGAAAAATCCATGCCACCCGCATATCTCGGTCCACCGCCTTCACCCATCCATGGTTGCGACCCCGGATTAAGCTGAAAAGGTTGCTGCTGTGCTGGGTTGAACGACGTGGTGCCGTTCGAGGGTCCGTCCAGGTTCAACCGGCGGCCATATGGCATAGAGACCTCATCGTCGATCTGCTTATTAAGTTGAAATGCTCGGTGATTATGGTTCACACTCTGCGTCGCGTAGGAAGCCGCATGGCTGCTCGTTTGCCTCTGAGAATGGATTGAGGCGCTCGGGGTATGGCCGGCGCGGTAGAGCTCCTGGAAGGCGGGCGAGCCCTGAGACTGTCGGGACGGGGGCAACGAGGAATCACGAGGCTGTGAGTAGCCCGTGATGGAGTCCATGTATGTGTTCGGGTCCTGTACATTCCGCTTCTGCGACGAAAAGGCCGTGGCATAACCACTGGGGTCCTCAAGCAAGGACTTGCCAGCGAGACCGCCCTTCTTGATGCCGATGGGCTGGTTGTCGAAGAAGCCGGAGCCGTTGGACAGGGCTGCATCTCGAGTTCGGTTCGGCGAGGTGCTGACAGAACGGCCGGGGCGCTCGGTGTTCCAGGGATTGGCGCTCGTGGCCCAGACGCCGGCTTCAGAATTTGCGTTGAGGGCGCTGGAGCCAGCGTGGCCCTCATCGGCATCTGCAGAGTGCGTGAGCACGCGCTGAGACAAGGCCAGATCACGAGGGTCGGGCTGCACGACGTACCTTTAGCGCCGATGGATCTTTCTCGCGCGTTGGAAAGGGACGAGGTCCAGATGTTCTTGTTCGGATAGAGGTCGGAGCCTGGGAAGCCAGTGCCCATTGGCGGCGGTTGGGGTTTGTCGCCTGAAGCGGGCGGCATGGCGAAGTTGGCAAAGCCCCTCGAGGAGCGCGTTTGGGACTGAGGAAAAAGCAAAATGCAGAGTTAGCGACGGATGAGAGAACGAGAGCGAGCGAGCGACAAGATGCGATGAAGACGAAGCCCGTCGTCCTGCCAGCCTGTGGTGACAAAACCAAGAGAGGGCGTCGAAAGAATGCAGGGCAGGCGGTGCAGCGCAGGGCAGGCAGGGAGTGGGGAACCAGGACCCGTTTTGGCCTATGCTGGCCTGAGCCAGCGCCCAGAGGGGCCTGGAGACGGGACGTCCTGGACCCTGGGCGAACCAGGCAAGCCTCCTGCCGCGTGCGCTAGTTTGGCGTGTGCGACCTTTGAGACACCCTCGAGCCCCTCTGACGTCGGGGGCCGCTCGCGCCAGCTAAGCAGGATGGGATGAGTGGCGCTGGTAAGAGTGAGAGTGAGAGGGCGAGGGCGATCAAACACGACGGACGGGTGCAGACGACGACAAGAAAAAGCTGCGGAAGCAACTTACCACAGTCGCCATTGGGGTCAGAAATGTGCGTGAGCGTGGATGCACAGGGCCTGGGGTTTTGCTTGAGGCGCAGGCTGCAGGCGGGACGGAATTTTCCACCACAAGGTTCGCGGTAGGTGCCGTAGAGTTCGCGCGTGCGAGGCGGACGGGACGAGTGGCTGCGGCGTCGCGGCGTAACTAGCGATGGCGCCGACAGTTCAAGGGCCGGCTGGATGAGAGGCGGCGGGCGTCGATTTGGGTTGGTCGCGCTGTGCGCCGCTGCAACGACCGTCGGTGATGCGACGACGCTGCAAATTGCAGTGTCTACGAGCAAAGACGGATTCTCGGACCAAGAGGCGAGCGACTCGGGCCTGTAGCTTGCAGGAATCAGCCAACATGCGGAGGCCAGAGACAGCAACGAGAAGAAGCGGCACAGGAGGCAACACGGCCAGCCAGGGTCGTCCAGAACAAGCGCTAAACTCGGCATGGGGAGGGGGAAAAATCCGGGGCAGCCAACGGCTCTGGCTGGTAAGGCTGATGGCCAACACTAACAGAGGCGGCAGCAGGGGGCCAGGGGCCGCGTCGAGGTGGTGGGTGTGTGCAGACGTAACAGCCCGAAGGCTTCTTTGAGACGGACCTGAAGCTTCCACAGATGGGTACTCACCGACTGGACAAGGTTTCCGTGCTGGCTCGAGACCTCGGTCAACGCCCGGCCGAGAGCAAGTTTCCTCTGCCTTGGCTGACTTGGCAGTTCGCGATAGCAACAGACGGCGGCTCGTATCGTTGATTTTGTTATGTGCTGCGTCGGTGTTCATAAAGTGTCGATGCTCAAATAGGTACGTGCAGTATCAGACGGCATGTACAGGCGTTTTTTGCTTTCGGTCCCAAAAGAGCGATCAATGCACCAACGAAGACTTCGGTTTCGGCAACGTATTATTGACAGGCGGCACGAGACGAGTGAAAATGGACAGCCGATATGTCCACTATGTTAGGGGAGAAGAAGAAATGAAGGAGCCGCGAAAATGGAATGGGGGCGCGCAGGTCAGATAGATGTAGTAGCTCTACGCAGGGCAGCCACGGGAACGCGGCCCAGAGATTGTTGCCCGGAATGTGCGTGGAGAGAAGCCTCTCAAGCCCCAGGGGTAATATGCGTGAGGAATGACGGGCGAGACAGGCCTGTCGAGCCCAAGGGAGGCAGACAAAGAGATGGAAAAGCGGAAGATACGGGGCGCAGAGGAAAAAGGAAGCGGCGGAGCCGACGACGCAGGCCGCCGGTTAAAGAGGAGGAGCAAGGCACGACGACGAGGGAGGACGAGGAAGAGCTCGCGTGAGCCCGCACTGGATCTGATGGTACTGTGGGCGCACAGAACAGCGCAAGGGTGCCACGAGGAGGCGGCGGTGCGGGTGTGCGCGAGAGAAAACAGAGGGAGGGAGGGACCGAGGGAGGGAGGGAGAGACGGGACGCAGACGAGCAGAGGGGACGACGTGCGCCGACAATTGTCTTTATGCTCGCGCTGAAGCACGCTTACGACGAGAGAGTTTTGGACGACGAGGCCGGAGGCAGAGAGGCCCGGCGCCGCGGCCGAGGCGCAATGCGCAGGCACAGGCACGGCGCACGTCGAGCAAACCTAAACGAAACGGAGCGGAAACCCCCAACAACGCGCGCGCATGCACACACGACCCGGCGGGCGCACGACGAAGCGGCCGCGAGGAGGGAGTGCTGGCCTCTTGGGGTGATACGGCTTTCGTTGGGGTGTGTGTGTGTGTGTCCTCGTCCCTCAAGGTGCCAGCCAGCATTGGCCGGAAACCTAGAGGAGGTAGGAACGGAATATTAATACCTTAGTGTGCTGGTACTCGTAGGCAGTCAGTACGGTGGTACGAGCACGATACTTGATGGACGGGATGGGCGTGGGACGAAGCGTCCTGGCGATGCGCGCCTGCGACGCGGAGCAGGTAATTCGGGGTACCTCGAAGCCCTCCCTCCCTCACCTCAACCACCACCTCGACCACCACCTCACCCAATCCACAAACACCACCTCATGCAGGTCACGCGTGGGTGGAGCCGATGCCGCCCGGCCTCTAAGTCGCCTTGCTACCTAGATGCGCCCCGAAGCCAGCCACTGGGCTTCTGTGCAGACTACTCGTACGTACATATGTCGTCCTCGCTTTGCCTTGCGTTGCAGGCCGCATCTCTGGGAGCACTCCCAAATGCTCTCGCACCCGCCCTCAGTGACCGAGCCTTGCGCACGCCTCTTCGCCTTTAGTCGGCTCAGCGAGCTTGGCCATATCGCGTGCTCGCCTACGGCTTGGCCATGCGTGCGTCGCTGTAGACGCCGAGGGGGCAGAAGGGCCAAGTTCATCTCCACCCCCAATATCACCATCGCATCCATCGACGGACAGCAGACCCAACACGGCACCCACCAGCACCCACCAGCACCCACCACCATGCTGAGCTGCCGTCGCCGCCGGCAGGTGGCCCCTACTTTGCCTCGCTGCTGGTAACGGCAGGGTCTCGCACGGCGGCAGAGACATTCACGCTTGTTTCCTTGCCGTCCCTTCGAATCTCTTGGTGCATCACGCCCAGAGACTAGTATTCACTATCACCGCACGCATCCTGTCTCTGGCTCTCTGGGGCTGGCTCTTTGTGCCAGGGGAGCCCACGAGGAGACGGCGCGACCACGACATATCTCGACCGCCGTGCCGTGTGCATCCAGGTGCTCTCGCGGCCGCCCCCAGTCGGACGCCGCCCTTCGCTTCCTGCTTCAGTGTTTGTTCGCCAACGCCCCCATCTTTGGCCCCAATCATCTGCTTAGCACGCCGGTGATTTTTGCTTTTCCCTGCCTGCCTGCCTGAGCTTCATCAAACCCCAACGTCGACCACTTCCAGAGCCCCCATCGGTAGCACAAAACGGTCCGGACCAAGAGCCGTCTATCTGATCGATTCGCAGACCCGCATCTAACCACTGCTGGGACTCCTTTGCACGCATGTCTCACTCCCGGCCGTCCCCCCTGCCACCACCTCATGTTACCCTGTTGGACGAAGCGAAGGGCGAGTCGAGATGCGGGTTTGCGCCCTCAATGGCCCGCCCTTTGGGCCTGTCCGTATTTATTAGCTCTCCATCGCCCTCGAGGTCCCGGCGGCGAATGCTTGATCGATAGTTGACCCATCTGCCTCCTTCGCGGTCTCGCCCTTTTCGCTACTCGAAACAAGCATGGCCCTTGATCGGCCCGGTGCAGTAGGCCTGTCATTGGGCCAAGGGCTTGAAGCGCAAGTGCTTGTTTCGGCGACTGTGACAGCAACGGCCAGCAATGAAAAGCCGTGACCTGTACCACCTGCTGTCCTTTGTCCAGGGCAGTCGCCCAAGGCGCGCGGTATCATCAGGCGACGCCTTCGTCTAGTTGCAAGCGACATGGTCACAGACGGGAAGACGAGAAGTGCTAGCCGCCATCCAGCGGCATGACATTCGCCTACAGAGTACAGGCGACCTCCAAACGCTGTGAACTTCCCCCGGGGCTGTGGAACGCGTACGAGTACTCCGTGGTTTGCCAGAATCGCCACTCCCGCGGCCGGGCGGGCCGTCTGGAATGCTGAATCTCCTCACTGCCTACGAGCCCAACGACTCACTTGCGGCCCGACTCATCGTGACACTCTGACGTCGTCGTCCCATGCCTAATGACCAGTCATCCCGCATTTGGATGTCGTAAACTTGGCCATACTAGAGTCGTTGAAGGATGCTCAGACAGGCGGTATGTGAGCAGTGAAGGCAGTGGGGGTAAAACAGAGGTGAAGGTTTGCAGCCTTGAATGCAGGACGAGCCCACAAGATTGCAATACCTTCGCCTCGGCCAATGACCTCCGCTAGTCGCAGTTGCAGTCTGCCATGGCTTCTGCATGTAAGTGATATCCTACCTATCTGGGTGGTTTGTTTCTGCGCTGCTCTGTACATTGGGTTCCAGGCCATTCCGCGTGATTCTCAATGCTCAGTTCGAGGCCATTCTGCTGTTTCCCATGTCCAGTTCCAGGCTGGCATTCTACGCTGTCGTCTATGCTCGGCTCCAGGCCATTTGTTCAATTTCACCAACTCAAAACTCCGACGATCCTGCTGTAGACGTGCAAGGTCGCATGGTTGCACAGTCTCAGACAGCTGATAGCGGGTCTTTTCCTCCCAGCCGCATGTCACGACATGCACGACTAAGTGGTGTCACTGGATCCGACAAGAGAGGAAGTTGGCCTGTTTGTCGAGCCTGACCTCATCAGTTAGACCGGGATGCCTCGAATCCTCAATATCGCCTGGGAATCCCGATTCACTTGAACCGGAGGGACGCGAATGTGAGTCGTCCATCATTGTTTCTCCGGATCATGGGCTCAGCACCACTGGGGGAAGTCCCTCGTTGGGTCTGTGAGGTCATAAGGCTGCCTGATGGTAAATGACGACTTGTAGCCTTGTCAACGTCTCGGCTGCTGCAAACGCCGTCACCAGACAGCTTCACCCCCCAAGTTCTGTGTCATGCCTTCAGGCGACGACTCATGCCGTGCAACGCTTGTCTCATCGGCTGCAGACCACGTTGTACGCCGACAGCCGGTTGAGTTGCAGTTGGGTGGCTCGTGACGTCGGACCACTGCGAAGCAGCCGTTGCTGCGACGTTGCCGGTTGAGACTTTGCCGGCTGTCGGCTGAGCTTACACGCCGGAGTCGGTATGGAGGGCAACGGTCAAAGAAGCGCCGTGTGGTGTGTTGATGTCGCAGTGCAGGCCTAAAGGAGGGGCTTACTACCGACTCGCGGCAAATTGCCGACTGGTGACTGGACGGAGAGGTCGTTACCACGATGGTGTGGGTGGTGGTGAAGCCATCCTCTTGGACGAACGTGGTGTGCGCGCGCCGGCCTCGGACTGTGTGGGCTGCGCTTGCAGGATTCCATTGCAATTAAGCGCCAACGCAGTGGCTGTCGTCGGAGCGAGACAGACATGATGCAGCAAGCTGGTCTCGCTTCCCCAGCAGGACAGCCCCGAAGACACGAGGAATCAGTCGTCATCAGACGCAGATTGACTTTTGTTGGGGTGGCAAGCGTGGCGGTGTAGGACATGGCGAAGTGTATCTTGCACCTGCGAGGAGGGTTGCGAGAGGTCACGCGGCGTCCAGATACGGGGTTGACGCCCAGCACGCTCGACGAAACTTTTCGTTTCCCACGACGCCATTGTCTTCAACGTGCTCTTGGCCGGCTCGGTGAGCGAGATGGATCCTTGGCAGGGGTCGGATGAGGTGAGCTGTTGATGTGGAAAGACGTCCGTCCGCCCACACACACACACACAGCAGGCTGCGAGCCAAACCGACAGCCAATGAAGCGCGCTAAGGAGCTGCAAGCTCCAAGTTAGCGGCCCCGTAGAGGCCCGTCCGCTTCTATTCGTAGCCAGGGGCAGCGCGACGGCGATAGGTGCGCTGGGAGAGGCGGCGCTGGTTGGTGGCAGGGCCCGTCGAGGCGCCCTGCAGCGGCCAATGGCAGCGCGCCCGGACCCCCGCAGCGCCCCGTCGGCAGCACGCGACTGCTAACTTAGACGCTGCCCTCATTTCCCGCTGCCCGATTCACCTCTAGCGGGCGATGGCCGGCTCCACGCTGCTTTGTTGCTTGCTGCGCCCCCTGCATCTCCTCATTTTGCTTTTCCCTCCCGTCCGGCCTCGTTGGTTCGAGTCCTCTGTTCTTCAACATCGTCGTCGTCGATCGGCAACTTCGAGGACAGACGCATTCCGTGCGCTTCCTTCGCCGTCGTCAATTCTTCTTGCACACGCTCTCTTGATATCGCGAACCCTGCCTGGATCGTCGGCTTCATTCCTTCAGCCGACCCTCCGTCCAGTCCTTCCTCTCTGCCAGCACGCCTCCCTCCGGCCCGTCTGCAGACACAATCCGACAAATCGTCATCTTGCCGTCCATTGTCATGAGTCTTTGACGGCCATTGATCGACCTCTACTGCATCTGGCGCAGGTGAGTCTCTTCGATGCCTGCCCCGCCTGTGACACCTGTTGGCATGCAATCCTGCCCCTCGGGAAGGCTGGGCGTGTCACACTTGCCCACGCGATGCGAACTCCCTTGGCTCAGCACCGACCCCTCGAGGGAATGGGGGCGAAGTCGACTCGGAAATATTGAACTACGGAATTCATTTCGATGCAATGCTGACGATCATCGCTCGCAGACCTTCCCTTCATTCATTACGGACAACGGCATTTGCCCTTGCCATATATTTCAGCCCGCCATGGCTCCCACCGACTTCCTGCGTCGACCCATACTGAGTCCCTTCGTCAAGGGCGACTCCATTCTCTCCCGCGCCGCCGATATGCCCGCTTCAGACGCAATAGCCAAGCCCTGGAGGCCCATTGCCCTGCCCGGCGACAGTCACGTCGTCATTCCCTCGTTTGTAGAAATCAGTCGTCGCGGCTCCGACGACAGCTCCGAAAAGATGATCAACCTCATGCTCGTCGTTCTCGGCCTCGTCTTTTTCGCCTTGGTCATCGCCTCCCTCCTCTTCCTCCTATGCCGCCATCGCCGTCGCGTGCAGCAGCGGATGCACGGTCTGCCGACCTACAACGAGACCAAGCAGACGTCTAACCACCGCGGTCTGACCATCGAGACGAACCACAACGGCCGCTCGAGCGTCGTCTACATTGGCCGCGATGGCCAGCCCATGCTGCAGAACCCCAACTCGCCGCCTCACTCGCCTGACAATGTCCCCGAGATTCACATCACCTTCCCGGATGAGCACGACGACCAGGGCCGGACAAAGAGTGGCCGCGTCCTCGTCGTTCGTGTCGGCGACAACGCAACCATAGGACTGGAGCCTATGCAAGAGGAGCAGCTGCCAGCATATGAGAAGGAGGCCAAGGGGCAATTCCAGTCTATCGACATGGACCAGATTGGTGGCCTCAAGGAAAAGGACCGCACCATCTTCCAATAACGAATCCAGTCTTGGTTCTCAGTCTTTCTTTCATCGTTTTCCAGCCTCTACACACCTCTCCTGCCCGCCACCGTTCGGCTTGGCGACTGCATTCACGATCCCCCTTGGATATATCGCCGCCTCCCGGCGCGATAACGGACTGATGTTTTCGTCTGCGGAGTACGGTTGCCTGCTCGTCTTAGCGTGCAGTTTGGATCTTTGATCACTTTCTTTCTTTTCCACCAACATTCTTATGAACGACACAACACACGTCATGTGTACCCGGCATGTTATCACCCTACCCTTTGGGCATTTGTCGCGACCGTTGCCATGTCCCTCGGCCGGTCCATCGATGCGCATGCGACGCACGGCCTCAACATTCTGGAAGTCACGGCGAAAAGCAACCTGAAGCTGCTGTGATGCGAAGAATACAATCCAAGTGGGAACGGACACGTACATAAACTTAGCAGCCTCGCCACTGCAACGGATGGGGCCGATCCTCGGTCATGCACAAGCCACAGAGAGCGAACCCTTCTGTGCAGCGGTATGGTTGTATATTCAATAGTGTATAATTAAGGTATACGAGAGTACTCTGGGTTGCTCGCATGACCCTTCGTGTCTTCCACTCTCGCCCTCGTAGAATCTGATCGTCTGCTTGACGTGCCAAGAACGCTTCATGGTGCGGGGGCGGGGTGCATGTCTGTCAGAGGTTGTCTTGTCAGAGGCTGGTCCGTACATTCCAGTTCACCCATCATCCGGCCATCCGGCCAGCCACCGCGCGCTCTGTTTATCCTGCGTCATGATTTACGCGTGCAATACACAATGGCATTCAGCGGTGAACCTGTGGCCCCAGACATGTCTGCGGTCCACCAACCTCCTGGGTTCGTGTGGCGTGACGCGCCAAGGCGAGATGGGCTTCCGCCAACCCGGGAATGGGGGCCCTTGGACACGGCGCACAGTGAAGCACTGACACGTGTGCAGTAAACCGAGTATTCGGCGGTGAAAAAAAGTGTCCTCGACTGTGGTATACAAGCTACTGAGTACACGCGAAGCATACAACGCTTTCGGCCAGCGATACTCCTCCAACGCCGAGATGTCCCATCCATACCCCATGCTTTATGACATATCCATAATACCCCGTAGCCATTTTCGAGACCTACCGCCGGACTGGCAACAAGAAAATCTGGTATCAGGTCTGGTTCAATACACGTTGCAATCCCAATCCAGTGGTTCCGTTTGTTGCTCCGAGCGTGCACTTGTTCGCATTAAATGACCATTCGCACCGCTCATCCGAAGCAGTCGGCGCGATCGATGATTGCCCCGTGCTGAGATCAGCCGGCGTGCTTCCGCCGTGTTTCTGCAACCCCCAACGCTGTGGTTCAACCACCGAACGGAAGGTTCCTTAAGGGCTTGCGATTTTTGGCTCCTCTACGGCATTCCATGCCGTTCAAGCAAGCCGCCTCTTTGGGGTGAGAGAGGCGTGAGATGTTTTCAAAACTGCGGCCGCGGTCTGGACGAGATTCTCGTTCATCCAAAGGGGCTCTGTTGCCCATAACTCTTCTGTTCACCTTGCCCGTTTGCGTACTGAGCTGGATATCCATCCATCAATACGCCCTGCTGCGCCATCATGAAGACCGGGCCCGAACCCGGCGGGGCTTGTTGATACATGGCAGGGTCTATGCCGCCGTTCATCTGCAGCATTGGCATGTCGTTCGCCGGCATCGGCGCGTTGCCGTCCGGTAACGCTCCCGTCAAATCTGCCAGCCCCAGCGTCGTGTTGTCGCCGGCATACATCGTAGCCATGTCCGATGGATCAGCCGCAGCTGTTCTGGCTTGGGCGAGGAGGATCGGTATGCCGGGCGTCCCCGGCTCGACCATCATGCCGCTTGCTTGTGGATTCGAAAACGGAAATACCTCGCCCATCGACGTCTGAGAGGAACGAAGCCAATGATCTGCGACTGGCGAATTGACGGTGTGGTGCCTCGTGGGTTCATCTATGAAGCCGGCAGCAATGCTCTCCAGTAGCGAATCCGACCCAAGCACGCGTTCGTGGCCGTCCATCGTCGGGGCAAGCATCGTGTCTGCAGGTCTCTGCTCGGCCACCCTCCCAGTCTTGTCAAACTCGTCCACGAGGGACTTGTTGTGATCATACTGAGAACGACAGAGTTAGTCAAACCGAAAGTGAGGCGGCAATAATCATGAACGCGATGACTTACCGCCAGCTGTGCTATCTTCAATATCCCGCACCACGGCTCCGTCAGTCGTTGAATCGACTGCACGAGGAATCGCATGTGGGCTTCGTCAACCTTTCCTGGCATCCTCCACAGAGGCGCGGTAGTCTCCTTGGTGATGTCGCGGTAGAGTTTATGTTGCAAGGCTATCAAGAGCACTCGAGCAGCGGTCGTCCCCAACTGGATCGTGGAATAATCGCCCGCCAGCTCAAGCTTCCCTGTATCAGTCATCTGGTCCACTTCGTTCTGCACAGCATCACAGAAGCGGCCAAAAGACATGGAGTGGGCGACGGCTTGCTTCTGAGACCTGGCTATGAACTCTCGAGGCAACTTTCGGAGAACCTTGACGGGGACCGCATTTTGGCTGGGCAAGAAGACTCGGTACAGGTCGATGTGGCTGCCAGCGAGATGACAGTGGAGGAAGACGTACCCGGGACGCTCCGGCATCGCCATGTAGCGCGAGACGCTCGCGTCGCTAAGGAGGACGTCGGGGGGTAGGGAGGCGTGGTATCTGGTGAGTTCGTTTTGCAGCGCGTTGATGTCGGCCATGACCTTGGACGCGTCGATGTGGCGTCCATCGCCCGAGCATAGGTTGTTGATGGTGCTGTTTGCCGTTAGCAAACCCCGCAGATCATGACTTGGTCTGCGTTGGGTGCAAAACTTACACTTTTATGCGATGCCGAAGATCGATGAGGCGGATCTGAAAAGCATGCAGGTTGATGGAGCTAGGGGGGTTGGCCGGCTTATCATACAGCCTCTCGGCAACCACGGGTCGATTCTCCCGGAAGGCGGCTTCGTCGCAGGGCAAGGGGATTTTCATATGCTCGGCCCGGCAGGATATGTAGCCTTCGAACCCATCGGCAAGGACACGATCGATGTGGAAGAAATGCCAGCCGATCCGGCGGAGTGATTCCTGCTGAATGAAAGTCCGACCCCGCGGCAGGACGTGCCAGTTGATGCGCAGACCCAACATGAGCCTCGATGCAACGCCAAAGCACTGCCAGACTTTGGTAATAGAGCCCTCGATGACGTTGTAGGTTAGGTTTAACGCAAAGAGAATAAGCTGGCCGTCGGAGAACTTGTGCAC
The DNA here is from genome assembly GCA_024339985.1 of Tolypocladium endophyticum. Classification (NCBI taxonomy): domain Eukaryota; kingdom Fungi; phylum Ascomycota; class Sordariomycetes; order Hypocreales; family Ophiocordycipitaceae; genus Tolypocladium; species Tolypocladium endophyticum. The sequence goes on along the minus strand of JALHBW010000178.1, from coordinate 1,476 downwards.
GTTATTGAAGAGGCACAGCTCGAGGATGGTGCTGCATCGCTGGCCGAAATCGCGGCCCTCCTCGTAAGGATTGACGAAGAAACTAGCGACGGCACATATGCCAGCCACAATGGCCGGATCGAGCGTCCCTTCCTGCGGTACCGTGTCAGCTGGATGAGACGGCCTTTGCAAACCGGAGCATCCTCACCTGGATCGCCCGACAAGTCTCTCCGGGGTGGATGAATCCTTGAGACGGTAACCAGTACATGTTGTCCATGTAGGCATCCACGTGCCGCAAGAGCAAGTCCTTGCGAGCGAGCAGGTCCCTAAAAACATATGCCGTCAGTATGGCGACCCCACGGGTTTGGCTGCTACAGACGTACTCGGCGGCAAGATTGGTAGTCTCCTTCAAAAAGGCAAAAGGCCCGGCACTGTCATTGCTGCTGCTAAGGGTAGGGCTGATGATGCCGTCTGATCTGTTGGCGGAGCCAGGCGTGGACGCGTTGTTCCCGCCCGACTTGCCCGAGTTCTGGATGCGGACGTTGGTAAACTTGCGCTTGGCGGGCGTGTACTCGCAGGCGAGGTTGGCCGCCTCGCACCGCTTGCACCGGGGCAAGTCCCCCGAGCATTTTGTCTTGTGAGAATGGCACTGGCTACAGGCCCTCTGGGCCCTCTTCCTCAACGTACCAGCCTCGGTGTGGCTGTGTGACGGAGTGGTCCTGGAGACTTTTGTCGGGCCAGATATATCAGTCATGGAGCGGAGACAATAACGAGTGAAAACCATGCGGCTTACCAACGGCCTCGTCTTCCTCCTCTGCGGCGGTGAAGTTGCAAGCCAGGTCAAGCCTGGCGCAATTCGTGCATGGCCCATTGCCAGGGTTACCAGAGCATTTCACCTGGTTAGCATTAGCGGAAGCCAAAGGCAATGAAAATGGACATGTGAGCGCAACGATGCCCCCTTGTCTCAACAACAAGTCTACTCGAAACAGGGGTGACAAAGCGTCGGACTTGTCGGACTTGAACTCACCTTTCGTAAGCGACAGGTGCGACAGCAATCGGTCAAGATGGGGGCTGTCCGGCGGCGTTTCGTCGGCGGCGACAAGGACCCCGTCGAAGAATTTGCCGCCAGAGCCGGCGGCCCGTCAACGTCGCGGGCGGCCGGCGGATCCATGTACGGAGAGGACAAAGGCGAGAGACCGGGTGAGGGCGAAGGTGAAGAGAGGCATCAGGAAGGGTCGACGGCAGCCCGGGGAGGAGGGGATGCGACGGGCTTGGCGGAGGCTGCGGAGACGGCACGAGCCTCAAGAGAGGAGAGGTGAGGCGAGGCGAGATGGGCGGGCAAGGTCGGTGATGGTTCGTGAGTGACGACGTCGTCGCAGAAGAGAGGAGATGAGAGAATGGCGGTAGGGTTCCAGCGGCCTGGCCTATGACTGGCGGGCTGATGGGGCCTGGCCGGCTCTCGCCCGACGGTACCGAATTCGCGGGAGGGGGGGGGGG
>JALHBW010000018.1:205401-270636 GCA_024339985.1 Tolypocladium endophyticum | reverse complement strand
GGGGGGGGGGGGCGCGGTAGCCTCCCGCAGGCCCTGCGGCACCATCTGGTCATCCGGGCGTTGCTGCCATTGCTGCGGGCCGCCTTGTCCCAGTTGCTGGCCTTGCTGCGGCTGTTGTTGGCGAGTAGCCATCATCAGCTGCTGAGGGTTCATCTGGCCGGTGAAGGGTTGCCCAAGGTGCGAGCTGGGCGGTCACAATCCGTTCATCTGCGCCTGCGCGGCAGCCATGTTGTTCTCCATCCCCTTGAAGAAATGCGGCGCCATATTGGGGTCGATACGATTGCCCATGAAGTTCATGGCTGGGTTAGGCGACTCGCGGGATTGTCTACCTTCGGGGACGGGTGAGGGAATTGATACTGGCTTAAAGAGATAATATCTTAGTCCTCGCCACATATTAGTTTCTCTTTATCAATGAATTACATAACTAGATAGCAATTGTAGTCTAAATAAGTGCGGCCGCAGACAAAACATAACTAATATCAGACAAGAAAAGCGTTATCAAGTAAAGGTCAGGTAGTATGCAGCCTCTAAGACTAGGAAACACTATCTTATGGCGTATGCCTTAAGTCGCTAGCTAATCGCACCCGTGAGTAGAGTATATGTACTGAGGAGAGAGTCGGAATGAAGCCGCCATGGATATCCCCCGTCCACCACTATACACTGCATGCCGACGCGGATGGCATGAACCCAGCACGCAAAAGTTCATTGCCCCCAGGGCCCCAGGCCAAGCGCCAGGTCTTCGACGGCACAGCAAGGTCCCGCAACGGTGTGGTCTGCTGCTGCTGCTGCTGGAGATGCTGATAAGGACATGACGCTTTTCTCTGAACATTCTGCCACATCATTGAAACAACCCCGAGGCCTCTCTGTTCACGAAGCAACATACATGTATTAATATACAAGTACCCAAAAGCAACAGAACAGTCAACGCAATCTGCTCAAATACCCGACCACCAGTACGTCTCCTCGACGACGAACCTCCCCCTCACGGCATTGTCCTCCCTGACCTCGCTGCTACTGCTGACCACGACCTCGTACTCGCCCCGTTCAACGCACCACTCGTCGCGCTCCTCGTCCCAGTACGCCGCCGCGTACCGCTCCAGCTCGCACAGCGTCAGCTCGCGCGTCTCGCCCGGCGCGAGGTCCACCTTTGCGAAGCCGCGCAGCTCCTTGACGGGGCGGGTGACGCGCGCGCCGCCCAGCGGCCGCACGTACATCTGCGCCACCTCGGCGCCGCGCACGGCGCCCGTGTTGGTGACGCTGAGCGTCGCGCGGAGCACGCCATCGGCGGTGGCGGCGATGGACAGGTCGGCGATGCGGAACGTCGTGTACGACAGGCCGTGGCCGAAGGGGAAGTTTACGGCGCGGTCGGCGAGCTCGTAGTAGCGGTAGCCGACGTACACGTCCTCGCCGTACAAGGTGCGCCCGGCCTCGGTGCGGTAGTTGAGGAAGGCGGGCACGTCCTGCAGGCGCCGCGGGAAGCTGAGCGGCAGCTTGCCCGAGGGGTTGGCGTCGCCGAAGAGCACGTCGGCGATGCAGTTGCCCGTCTCGTTGCCGCCGTACCAGGCCTGGACGACGGCCCGCGCCCGCTCCAGCCAGGGCATCTCCTCGGGCGTGCCCGTCTGCAGCACTACGGCCGTGTTGGCGTTGGCGGCCGCCACGGCGTCGATGAGCTCGTCGAGCGCGCCGGGCAGCTTCATGCTCGCGCGGTCGGCGCCCTCTGTCTCCCAGTCCGAGTTGAGCCCCGCGCAGATGACCACCTGGTCGTGCTGTCGCGCCAGGCTCACCGAGTTGGCGATCTCGGCTTGTGTGTCGAGGACCTTGCAGCCGCCGACGCGCAGCGAGCCGTGGCCCGGCACGGGGGCGTCGCCCTGGAGGGTGAAGGTCGGCGCGGAACCGAACTCGACGCGAAAGCGGTACGTCTGCCCGCCTCGCAGGTCCATGCGGCCGCGCTCCTCGCGCGTGCTGATGCCGATGAAGGCATCGCCCGGGACCTGCTTGGTGGCATTATCGACGACGAGCACGCCGTTGACGAATATCCTTGCCGTGCCTGAGACGGTACATCCGAGCTCGTACCTGCAGTCCTCGTCGGCGACAAACTGACCCTCCAAGTCGGCCCACCACACGTCCGCGATATCGGGGTGGCTGTAGTCGAGTAGGAGCATCTCCGTCTTCGAGATGACCATCTCGTCCACGGGGTCGCCGCGGCCAGCATCGCCAGGTGGATGGTTATACACCCTCCAGCGCATGCCGGGTGTGCCGTCGGGCGCCGTGCACTGCGGCCCAAGCAGCGGCAGGAAGCGGTGCGTGTATGCGCCGACCGTGTAGGCTGCCGGCGCGCCGAGCTTGGAGCTGATGCCGTCGTAGGGCGTGACGGCGTAGTACGCAGGCAGCGCCGCGGAGCCGCCGCCGTGGTACGTGGCCAGCTTTGCGTTGGGCCCGATGACGAGCGTCGTCCTATCCTTCCTGAACGGCAGGGTGTCGCCGTCGTTCTTGAGCAGCACGATGCTCTCGTTGCCGATGCGGCGCAGCAGCGCGGCCGTCTCGGGCGTGTTGGCCTCGCGCTCCGGGCCGTTCTCTTGGATCTGCGACGCCAGGGGCGCGCACTTCTTCACGAAGCGGAGCACCTCACGAGCGCGGGCGTCGATGACGTGCATAAACGGCTTCCCCGTCGACGCGTTGAACTTGAGCGCATCGCCGCGGAAGCGAGGCGGGCCCGGCATCTCCAGATCCAGGCCGGCGGCCACGGCAGCCGTGGTGCTGTAGGTGCCGTACCAGTCGCTCATGACGAGGCCCTCCCAGCCCCACTCCCTGCGAAGCATGCCGTCGATGTACTTTGTGTTCTCGCTGCACATGGTGCCGTTGACGCCGTTGTAGGCCGTCATGACGGCGCCGGGGCGGGCGTCGCGCACGGCGAGCTGGAACGGCAGCGCGTAGACCTCGCGCAGCGCCCGCTCCGTGACGATGCTCTGCACTCCCATTCGCCGGTGCTCCTGGTCGTTGCAGAGGAAGTGCTTGAGCGTCGCCTGCACGCCCGTGCTCTGGATGCCGCGGACGAGGGCGGCGGCGCCGAGCCCCGCGAGGAAGGGGTCTTCGCCGAGCGACTCGAAGCCGCGGCCGCCGAGGGGCGAGCGCTGCATGTTGATGGTCGGCCCGAGGACGACGTGCGCGCTCTTGGCGATGGCCTCGTGGCCCATGGCCCGCCCGGCCTCCTCAAGCAGCGCCTGGTTGAAGGTGGCGCCGAGCGCTGTGCCGCAGGGGAAGCAGGCCGCCCGCGGACCGTTGAAGAACTTGGTGCCCCGGACGCCGTTGGGCCCGTCGGACAGGCGCAGCGAGGGGACGCCGTGCTTGGGGAGGGCTTTTGTGTGCCAAAAGTCGACGCCTGGTGTGAGTGAGTGAGTGAGCAAAGGCGTCTGATAAGCGGCACGGAGTGAGCCTGAGGGGTGGCGACGTACCTGCCAAGAGGTCGACCTTTTCGGCGAGCGAGAGGTTTTTGAGAACCTCTTCGACGTCAATGTCTGCCATGATGCTCAACTCTCGAAACACAGCACTTGCAAATGGTTTGGTGTTGATGTTGGCGTGGCGCCTTGTAAGTCGTCGTATCGAGTCTGTCGACCCTTCTCGCTATGCACTCAATTCTGAAGTTCTGAAGCAGCCTTTCGACGACGAATGCTCGAAAACAAGCCCGCAGCTTCAAAACACGGTCCGGAAGCAAGACATGCGAGAAGCTGACAGGTGACGACAGACGTGGCAGCGGCAGACGTCTTTATATGCAGCGCAGCTGGGCGTCAACGTCCACATCTTGCCACGCCCCGCTTCAACGGGCCTCGCACCACGGTCACCCCGCGGACGGAATTTCTTACACAGACGCCTCCAAGTAGTCGCATTAAGCAGCCGCCTCGTGCTTATCTCGTGTAATCTTACGCCTTAGGCCCCGGCGGTCTCGAACTCAAAGTCTGAAGCCTCGTCGATGACCTAGATCCCCCCCTTTTATCTCTACGACTGCGCTCTCTTACCTCTCCTCCTCCTCCTCTACCCGTGTCTGAGCCGATCAATCCAAGCCCGTCATCCCTTCATGGCTTCGTCGTGGCGTTACCGGAATTACCCCCTAGTGGAGATTGCTGGGTATCGATAGGGGAGTGTCGCAAGTAGCGAGGTAAGCCACCGGCGAGCCCACCACGTTGTGCGCTGGTATAGTGGATCCACAAAAATAACGACCTAACAACGCGTAGATCAACCCATAACGATATCTTTAATTTATCAGCCATTATATTATATTAGTAGCTTAGATCTAGAGCTTAAGAATTCGGTTCTTTGCGGTAAAACGAAGTAGGTAATTGGTTCGTATTATATTACCTCCTAGTATACTAGAGAGATGCGGCTTCGAGATTCTCTCAGTTTGCCAGCTGAGGGGTCCCTAAAGTGTTACCGTAGCGTCTTGTTTGCTCTACCGCCATGTTTGTATCGCTAACATACTTACTCTGCTACCATGGTTACTTCACCGTTACTTTTGCTTAACCGGCAGTGTAGCTAGGCGTTTGCTCGAACAATAATCTGATTGAATTGCAGAACTCTGCCGCAGGTAAGCGTCTAATAGCGCAGGTGATCGCCGTATAGATGTAGAGTTTATTGAGCGTCGCTACATGTACCCTCCTCCACCCACCATCGCTCTATTCATCCTACGCAATCCCGTCCCAGGTAGCGAGCTCGATCAACATTGCATGCCCATGGAGCCCCCGCGAGCGATGCGTCCCCTCGCCTTGCATATTAGCACCGAGCACCTAGGACGTGTTTGTACTGTCTCTGTGGCCGACCGTAGCTATGGCACTTCACAAGCGTGCCATCATGCACGAGTGGGTTGGTGGATGGGCAAGTCAAGAGTGTCAGAACGGTGTGGCCTTGACCCATAGTGAGCGCTTCTGCAGATCGCCAAACGACAGTGCTGCTGGGAACAGGCAGGATCTGTCTGCTATTTGGCCTCGTTGCCCTTACTAGCGATCCCATGCTGTCGGAGAACGGGCCGGTGATCTGACGGATCGCGCTTTCAGCTGACTCCGCGTCTTCAGCACAATCAACGCCGAGGAACCGACCCATCGTGTATGTACAACATGTAGAAGTCGCTCAGCGTGGCCGGCCCCAGCGTAATTGCCACTGGAAGCAGAGAAAGCAATAGCCTTCTCACCTGCTGCACGTCTCCGCCAGAGCGCTTCACCTCCCCTCGAACACTATTCTCCGCCACAAATCAGCTTCGGACCGCGGCCGTCCCCAGCTGGCACCGTTGCCCCCCTTGAGATAGTTCCCAAATCAGACTTCCTACTCACCAATGAATAGTTGGCACTGATCATTCTTCTGTGCGCTTGGCATCCCTTTGCGCAGGATTGGAAAGAGACCTTGCAGAGCTCACACAGCATTTCGGCGTAGCTCAACTCCTAAGTCAGTGCCGTCAGTCTACTCTAGATATGGCGACCGCCCTGCTGAGTTCTTGCAAAACAGTCTCATGGCGTACCATATTTAGCTCTTAGCCAAGCGCGAGGGTCCTAAAGTGGCAGTTGAAGATAACGGGCGCAATACCCATCAGCTCTGCACTTGTCCAGCACATTTGGCCCTCTCGACGCTGGTGCGGTACACACGGCGAGATAAGGAAGCCAAGCCCCTTTTCACAGGCGATGATGAACGCCGGCCCATAGGTCTGCGCATGTCATGCGGTCATGCTGAGACTCGTAGCAACGTGCTCTGCACGCTAGCCAGAGCGCTCTGTGCGTCTCGTCGCCGTTGTCTTCTCGGCACGCCCAAGTGTCTCGTCCCCCGCTGAACCCGAGTAGTGCATTTTCCATCCCTCCAATTAACCACACAATCATTGCATCACCAACGCGACCGGTATGGCGAAAGCAGAACTTACCGCTCTTCAATAATGATCTCTTTTTCTCATTCTGCTTCTTTTCCCCTCGTTACATCGCTTGTGGAGCAACCAAAGATAAGTAAAAGAGAGCAGAACGAGGATCCACGTGACTTGGCCTGTCACCTTAGCCATGCATGAGTTTGTTGGTCGTAACGGCTGCGCCGCCAACAATTGGACTGTAAGCAGTCAAGGTAGCACAACATGTGTATATATAGAACAGCCGCCCCCGCTCGCCTTCTGACAGTTGGCACCTTCATTCCTTTCAACCACCGCCATGGTGCCGTTTCTCAGCTACCACGACCTCTTCGCCAACGCTCGCAAGCTGGTGCCTTTTCTTCCGCCGGCGCCAATCTCATCTCGCAGGGCTAAAGGGCAGCATGCGTCGCCTCTTTACGGTCAGCTCCCCCCGGAGCTACGCCAGATGATCTGGGAGACATACTTCCGGGGGCATGCGGTTCATGTCTTCCTAGATCTACCTACCTACCCGCCGAGGATTCGGAGGATTCGTGGTGGCAAACAATGGATGAAATATCTATCTTCCAAGAGGTTTCTTAGCGACGAATGCTTGGAATGGGACCCGGATAATTACTTCCGATCGGATCATCACTTAACTCTCTGTCATCGTGAGATAGCGATCCAGTGCAGCCATATATCGCTCGTATTAGCGTGCAAAGAGATGTATATCTCCTGTCCGTCTATTCACGTCCCTCTACTAATTTATGTTATTAGTTATTTCGAATGTATACATATTCTTTATCGAGACACCTTATTCGACTTCTCGTTTTCTGCGCAATCCATCGCGTTTATGCCTAAACGCCTTCCGGCGACTCATATCGCCAGCATTTCCCAGATCAACTTTAACTGGTTACTTACTCGCCCTCTCTATTTCGCGTCGAAGAAATCTAAGAAAGGCAAGGATGAGACAGTCTGGGTAGCTATTTGGGAGGCTCTGGCGGCTATGAAAGGACTTGAGTGGCTGAGAGTTGAAGTAGAGATGTATAACCCGCGTGACGCCGAGGAATATACATTACGCGAATGGACTTTTTGGGAGATGATCAAGAAGGTAACGCGTCCTTCTCATTTTGAGCTTATTCTTCCTTTCCCTGCTGCCGACGAGACGCAGGAGGAGATATTGCCATGTACTATTATCCGCCAACCAATACCGTGCAGCCAGATAATACCGTGGATAACCGACCCAACAGAGGGCTACGCTTACGTATCTTAACTCACAAATGCTCTAACGAGGCTCTAGGAAAACTATAAGATCTTCTATAGGGAGCAAGTTATCCTAAGTAACTACTGAATCTCAAAGCAACGTTAAAAAAGCGATCGTCCCTTCAGCCTTAAGGCATCGAACTGCAAGGCCCGTCTCTTTACTACGGCAGGCACTCGCGCCGGCTCGCCGTTCTCGTTGGGACTCAAACTACTCCTCATAGTCGCGCCTCCCGCGTTTCTTTCAACTTTTCCATCTTCTGTCACCTTAAGTGTCGTATCCGCACCCATCATTCCTGAGATAGATGCAAATAGAGCGATACTATCTAAGAAGAGGTATTAGAATTAATGAAAAGGAAGTAAAAGGTCCGATAGAAACTTACAGGCGTTTTTGTTTGGTGGATTAGGCCCTATACTTGTCTGGGTAGCTACCTTGTGACAGTTCTTCCAGCCTAGTAGATGTAGTGTTAGCGCCCTTTTCGTCCCAAACAAGAACAGCAGACGCCCCGGAAACATACCATAGCCGTCAAAATCTCCAATGTCTGTTGATTTCTCGCCTCGCCGTGTATGTGATAGCTTTCATCCCAGGTCAGTCATGCATTGCAGACGTACAACTGAGTTGGGTTCTCACCTCATGGACAATGACCTTGTCAAGCAGCTGGAACAAATCAATGGGAGTGTACACGAGCTTAGTCACTTTCTTATCCAGGTTCCATTTATCAATCATGGTAGCCAAAATACCAGGCTTGAACTGGCCTTGGAACTGGGCATCTTGATTCATGCCATAGTCAAGGAACCAAGGGCAGATCTGCATAATGTCTGGCTTGTCGGGATCTGTTTCCTGGTTTGAGATCATCGTCCATGCAAAGGCGGCAGTGCAATCAATCTTATTTTTGACTTTTTGAGAAACTGCTTGATCACTAAAAATTGACGTTGAATTCTTTTTAGCAGAACTTTCTTGAGCGCCAAGGAGCTGGTGAAGCGGAAGTGCTTCGGGGCATTCTCACCTGAATCAAAAACTCTTTTAAAGCCATCCGGGGCTGTTCACTCTTTCAGGCGCTTAAGCGTGCAAAAGACTAGCTGGCAGACTTCGTTAGTAACTCCAGCTGGTAAGGATTACCTGTTCACCTATCAAAAGGTATGGAGACTTACAACGTCGGTATCACTACGAACACCTCTTTCTCCTTTGGGTTGGCGGGAACACTTTTTATGTCTTTAATGTTACCATGTCGGCGAGGGTAGATTACGGAGACGGCTGTCAGGCAAGATCCAGTGCGATTGGCCCCAGAACGCCATTGGCCGCCAAGTGCAGGCCGGTTCCAAGGCACCGACGCGCAGATCGCAAACCTCTTTTCTTGTTCCGGGCCAAGCTTCAAGCAGGTTCTCCCTCAGAGGCTGCGCTGGTGCATTAGCAGCCCTCCAACTCCAGTCTGAGGGTGTAAGTAAACACCGTGAAACAACATGAAAGTTTACACATACATCGTGATCTTAATACTCTTCAAATTGACCAACGGCATTTACCGTCGTGTCCTTGGCCGTAATGGGGCCGCCTCTGCTTCCCACGATATCAGCGCGGGCTTCACTCCACTGCTGCTGCTAACGCTGAGGGTAGCAATCAATTTGGTAGCACAGGATCCACGGCAATAGTAGCTGCCTGGAGAACAAGGGGGATGTTTCAAGTATGTACGTATTGATAGTGAGTACCGGCCCCGCTCACAGGCCCAAGGCAGAAATCTTGGGGCCCGTTCAGTCCGTTCTTGGTTGATTAGACTACGCCATCGTGAGCGCAATAAAACGCAGTATGCACTAAATTGAGCTACATAATTCGAAGTAGGAAAGCCTCACCTGGGACGAGGTAAGCTCCGTATACGGCATTATCGCGCGTTACAGGGACTGAATAAGTTCGAAAGACCTTCCGCGCTTAGGGCGCCCGCGTATCTTATCCGAACGCGATAAAAGATTGATATTCCGGTGCATTAGTTTTAATAGGTTTATCTTAAATAGGGAGCTTCTCGAGTAGTCGAATATAGCGAATTTAATCCCGACTCTAACGCGATGTCTCAAGTGGCTATGACGCAGGGCAGAAAACAAACAGTAGAAGCTCCACATTAACGGGCAGCGCATGCAGTGTGGTAAATGGATCAGTCCAGCATCCCTGTTACAAAAGTTTGCTCCACGTAATCATAGATTGATAAGATAATCAGTTATGAGGGGTGTGGGTCCTTATACAGCGTCTTATGCTATCGGAAATACGATCGGCAGACCGACTAGTATCCTAAATCCCGAAGGAAGAGGTTCCAGTAGGGCAAATTTTTCCCCTCCTTTCTCTAGGACAAGACAATTGCTTGCGAGCTGTTTTCAGGCACACGAATCTCTTTGGCGAATGAGAATCCTATCTATATCGATTGACAAGATGAGCAACATGGCCATTCAGCAGTCCGACGCTACTGTGTACCATGTATCACCAAAGCCAAGTGAGGTCGGTCCTGAGCGCCAACCAGCAACTTCAGTTGCAGTTGAGATGCCAAACAAGTTACTCGAATTACCCATCTGGCAAAAATGGATTCTGTGGATTAGGTTCGTACTCCTTGCAAAATATGGCTTTGCCCACTCGAACGCATCATGGCTCACTAAGAAGGCAGTATTTTACTCACGAGCTACGCCAACGGCCTCGATAATTTTACAATGAATGTCTACCTGAACACCGCAGCGTCGCAGTTTCACGGCATAGTGCAATTCACTACCCTCGGCGTCATCCAGAGCATGATACTCGCCGTTGGCAAACCAATATTTGCGAAACTATCCGATGTCCTAGGCCGCGCGGCAGGGCTGGCCATTTCCGTTGCGCTATTCATTGTCGGCACCGTCACGATCTCGTCGTCTGGTAGCATTGGAGGTCTCGCGGCGGGCATGGTCTTCTTCTCGTGTGGAAACACAGGATTAAGTTTCACCGTGGCTCTCCTGGTCGCCGACCTCACTTCACCACGATGGCGATGCACAGTGTCTAATTTACTGACGCTGCACTTCGTCGTTAACTTTGGCGTCGCGTCGAAGATTACCAACGCTCTTGCCCCGGAAAATTGGCGATGGGGCGTCGGCATGTTTAGCATTATAAACCCTTGCGTTACCGGCCCAATGATTGGGATCCTCGCATGGCAGCAATACCAGTCCGCCAGAGATGGGATCATTACCAACTATCCTTACAAGGGCCTCGGTTTCTGGAGATCGACACGGTCTTTCTTCAATGACATGGGCTTAGCAAGTCTCTTCTGCTTCGCCGGTGGCTTTTTATTACTACTCCTTCCACTCACCATTGCCGAGAGAGCTCATGAGGGCTATAAAACTGGATACATTATTGCCATGTTTATTCTGGGCGGATGTCTCCTCGCTGCTTGGCCGCTCGTCGAACTCAAGTCGCCCCAAGCCATTGGAACTTTCCGGAGTTTCTTTGCCAACCCCAACGTTATTGTCCCCGCAGCTGTCTTATTTGTGGACCAGTTCTCTGTAACCCTCACCATGGTCCCGGCATATCAGTGGATCCGCATTACCCGTGGTTGGACTGTGGGTGATGCAACCTATTTCCTCTACACTCAGTCGCTGTGCCTCGTCATCTTCAGCATCATAGCTGGAGGTCTAGCAACCTACACAGGCCGCTACAAGTACTCATCTATATTTGGAGCATGCGTCCGCATTCTTGGCCTCGGCCTTATGATGAGGTATCGGGACGCTGGCTCCTCAACGCTCGAAGTCGTTATGCCGCAAATTTTGATGGGCCTTGGTGGTGGTCTCATGACGGCAAACATGACCGTTGTGGCGCAAGCATCTGTATCTCATCAGCAGCTGTCCACTGCTACAGGCTTTATTATGCTCGTTCTCCAGTTGGGTGGAGCTATCGGCAGTGCAGTTGTCGGAGCTGTGCAGCAGACACTCCGTCCTAGCCTCCACCACTACATTGACCCAATCACCGGAAGCAACGCTACGGTTGTGGACATGCTATATTCTCAAGGGAACATTGCTGCCGATAAGTTTCCACTGGGCTCACCTATCCGGGATGCAGTAACTCACGCTTGGGACGATAATATGCACCGGCTCATTATTGCTGCAATCACGCTGAGCGCAATCAACCTTTTGACCTGTGTGGCCCTCCCCGACGATGAGCTACGTGAGAATCAGCAAAACAACATTCAGGGCGGTAAAGTCGGGATCTTCGCTCCTACTTCTGTTGCTGGTGTGAGAGGTAGCGATGTTCAGGCTTAAACGCTACTGGTCTCTCTAGTAATAAGGTGTTAGACCTACGAGATAGTACTTGTAATAATATAAAACAGATAACCCTAAGGAGCTTTTAAGTCCGGAACTAAAGGCTTAGGAGCTGTTTAAGCCTAACTATCATTTTATAGGTAAGTATACGTTGACCTTCGCAGATGAGTTCAAGGCAGTATGCTCCCATTAACCCTAGCAATGCTTTATATTCCACCGAACCTAAAGCAGTGGCAGCTCAGACTATTATGAGCCCTGTTTCACTTGTTCTCGAAGCGCATGTAGGCTCCCCAGCAAACTTAACAGGTGAATCTTCTGTTTAAGTGATGAAGTGATGAAAGCCACAATCGGACAGCAATAAATCATATAAATAGCCGGCTACAATATGCTGTTGTCCGTCAAAGACAGGCGCAAGCGATTGTTAAGAAAGGCATTCTGCAAAGTCTCTTCGCCGCGACTCAAGCGATCATATCAGTCCCTTTATTCCTACGCTCCAATTCCGTTCTGAGCGAGCAGGTTCTTTGTGCCGCTATGCAGGTTTCCAATATAACCCTGTAGAGCATTATCCTGAATGTACTTGCACATGTTAGAGGCGGAGGCTTTGCCAAGACCCAAGAAGTATGCACCAAGTCCTGCGATATGGGGGCTGGCCATTGACGTTCCCGACATTGTTAGATAGCCACCGCCAACACGCGTGGACACAACGCTGACACCTGGTGCGTGAATGTCCACCACGCTGCCGTAGTTGGTGTCTCTAGCAGTGTTGTCATTGGAATCAACAGAGCCCACGGTGCAGACGGACTCTTCGGACGCGGGGGAGAATTTGCTGGCGTCAAGGGGATTACCATCTTTGTCGCCGTTCCCTGCCGAAACAGCCACAAAGTAACCCCTTCGGACCAGCGCAGCAGCAGCATCATTCACCGTCGGAGACATGGGACCTCCCAAGCTCATGTTCACGACGATGCCTTTGGGGCAGTTTCGGTTGGCAGCATCCTTGGCAACGTGGTCCATGCCGGCAATGGTAATGGAGCTTTCTCCGGTGCACCTGCGCTTCGGATCCAGCTCTAAAACCTTGATGCCGTAGACGTTGGCCTTCTTGGCCACGCCATACGTCTTGCTGGCGATGGTACCAGCAACGTGGGTTCCGTGAAGACAGTTGTCATTGTTATCACCGTTGAAGACCTTAACGAACCTGGCGCGGCCCTCGAAGTCCTAAGAAGTAGGTTATTGCAAAATCCCTCTCAACAAATTTGAAGGTCTACCTACCGAGTGCGATGCATCAAGGCCGCTGTCAATAACGTAGGCGCATACACCCGCTCCTGCACTCGAATCATAGATGTAGTCGGTTGAGCCAGGTTGCTGGTGAGAGATGCGACCAAGACCCCATGGGGCGTCATCTTGTTTAACTGTGCTATACGCTTCAATAATAGCATTCTGCTCAATGTAATCAACCTGTAGGATACGAATCAGATCCGAGCCCTGCATGTACGAACCTTCATCTTACATCAGGGTGAGAACGAAGCGCCTCGAGCGCAGAGGAGTCCAGCTTGCTAGTGAAGCCCTTGAAGATCGTGTCAAAAACTTGACTGGCGTTTCCTGGAAGTACATTCATAACGTTATCTAACTCTGCGTGTGAACTGTGTTTCTTGAGCTTGACGATGTACTCGTCGGGGATCAAAGTGTAGCCCTCGCCTCGAGGAATCAGCACTGAAGCGGGAACAGAGCGTTTTCCAGCTGGGGTTGCCCAGGCGATTGGCATGATAGCCAGCAGGAGCCAAAGCTCGGAATGCATTGGGCGATATGTTCCCTAGAAAACACACTTGTAGATATACTTGTGCCGGGCTGAGCGGCGAAGGGTGAGCGATGAAGACAGGTATTGAATGGGCGATTACCGGAATTCCAAGTTAGCACAGTCTCTTTTAATATTTTCGATGTTCACTGCGGACCTGAGAATCTACCTCATGGGTCGCTTGACTAAAAGCAGCTCAAACATGATCGGAAAGGCGCATCAAACTACTTTCCTCGTCGGGATAGTTGTGTGCAAGCAGGGGCCAGAATGGAGCCCGCATGCATAGCTGTACAATCTCATGACTCATTTCAACAGTACTTGATGAAGGAAGCACATGGCCAAAGCTTGGAATCAAGACGCTTACATTCATGTTCAGAGGATGCTTTTTTATCCGGTAATGTGACCTGTCGCCTCCCAAGGCGGCACTGCGCCACATGTGAGCCAGTATCTCCATGGCATATACCCACGTAACACCTTCTTCTCGCAGTATGGCTCAACCAGATTCAGAGCAACCTTGATAACTGCGTACTTACGTCCAGGCACCAACAATAAAATGATATCAAAAGGACCGGTAGACGAAGTTATTACTATATTAGGCTGTCGAGAAGGTGTCTTGACCTTACGAGTTAAACGGTTAACGCATTGGAGCGTAGCCAGGTGCGGCAGGCACTGAATGTGTGGCGGGATTTCCTAACCCATCGAAATTTACTCAACCGGACACACCCTGCTTCATTGCTGCTCGTAGTGGGGTTAGACTACACAATAGAGTTTAAGGCCTCATGCGACGGACTGGACTGCCACTGCGCCTCAATCTTCGGTTTCCAAAACAGGAAGCTCGGAGGCCAAATGACATGGATGATCCATACCGCAGTTTTAGGAATAACGGCATCGACCGCGGACCGGGTGAAGCTTCATTGCTTACTCGCCCACTAGTGTTAGCACGATAGAGGAAAGATCCACGCCGCGCATTTCTGGGTTTCGGAGGTGCTGATGACGCGTTCTCCGTGTGAAAAGTGCCGATTTCGAAGAGCCGATATCAGAGAGCTAGCGGGAGCTGTGAGCTCATGTAGTCGTGCTACATACGGAGCCCACCTCTTGCTTATCACATCGTTTGCACCAGGGTTGTTAGCCCCGCATAATACGGTCTTCCATGTTACATTACCCTCATAACGAAGGGAAAGCGAAACCTGTCAAGAGCATGTGACTAATCTCTAAGGTAGTCGTCAAAGCAATCGTAGCCATAGAGATAGTAATACCTAGTAACCCCTGACTAGGGACTTTGCACCCAGCTGAAGTCAAGGTGAGCGCCAGAAGTCAAGAAGGCTAGGCGCCTGGCTAGTCGGATGCGGGCCGAGCATGGGTGGGGAGCGGAACAGGCAAGGAGCAGCATTAGCAACTCAGTGGGAGGAGGGACATGCCGCGTGCATGGACGAACATCGTGTTGTTCGATAAAGGAACAAAGGGACACGAGGTCGCGCACGAACCAACTTCTGCGTCATTTAATAAATAACAGACACGACTGCCTAAAGTATATATATTATAAATAAAATAAGAGAAGAGAAGTGGAGAGAAGAGAAGATGAGAGAAGAGAAGAGGAGAGGAGAAAAAAAGTCAACACGCCGATCCAAGTATACCGCCCTAGTTAACCGTACTTTCTTACTGTTAAGAGCTATAAGCATTTAAGCCATCGCACTCGTGAGGTGCCCACATCTCAGGATCCATTGATCAACGTCAGGTGTGCTCGAACTTGGCTTAGCACATCTTTTACAAGCCACAGCCATCTTGCTCCTACTAGGCTTGTAACAAGCTTTACAAGCAATCTGCTTTGGCTTGAGTTGTTGATGGATATAGCCGAGCGCAGCAGTGACGCGATCCGCATATTGCATGATGCTGCTCTCCGAAGGTACCGCCGTTTCTGAGTAGCATATATAGCGTTTCCAAAGTTGTAGATCTGACCGCAGCAAAGGTTCCCCCGTACCCGTTCCATCCGCAAAGTTGTAGGCAGGCAGGGACCTAATAGTGTCAAGGGCTTGCATGTCGGCTTCGTTGTCTTTTGGCATGGCTCCTGCAGACACTCGGTCCTTGTACGCCCATGCATCTTTGTCTGCATAGCCGGTCTGCTGGCCGTTGCTGGGCTTCGTTGCCGGTTTCACGTCGCCCATGTACCACGCGGCCAGCTCCATTGCCTCTTCCTTGGCCTTTCCCTCCCAGGATGAAAAGGCGCCTTGGACGATGAGCTCAGCGGCTCTGTCGATGTCGCTCTGCTGCACGGAGCCGCCCCTGTTCACATTGTCTTGGACTTGGGCGCGGTGGGCGACGAGATTGGCCTCTGCTTGTCGTCTCCTGGTTGCTGCCTCCTTTGCCTGAGCCTTGGCTGCGTCGTCCGCCTGCGTTTGAGCCCAGTCGTCATCGGTTGGCCACTCCTCGTCACAGCTCGGGTTCCCACGCTCGCGGTCGTACTCTTCCCTGCCAGGTTGCACAGCCCTGAACGACTTGCACCAGATCCGCCCCATGAAGCGCGTCAAGGCTCCTCCTTTCGGGTGCTCCTTTACGGTGGGGTCCTGGCACTTCAACTTGGGCAGTTTTTGTTGCATGGAACTCGAAAGGTCAGAGTATAGATAGTCCAACGGGGCAAAGGTTACTCCCATCGTCTCGTTAGCCCACCAGTCCATACCGGAGAACTGCCCTGCGAAGTTGTTGCATGCCTTCGGGCCGGTGTCGCTGAGCTGGAGGACTGCATCTTTGCCGCATTCGTGCCAGTCCTGATTGAAGGGATTATTTCCTCTCGCGCACTCGAAAACCCCTTCAAGATACGTGCCAACTGTAGTGACTGGCTTGCCAGGTGTCTTGTCTAGTTTATCGAGCAAACCTCCGCCCCCGACGTTCAGGCTTAGCTTCTTGATTGAGGATCCTGGGACTGCTTTGACCTGACCAAGAAATTCCCGAACACTCTGGGACTCTTCGGCAAACTGGCTGATTTTGACAAAAGTCTCTTTATCTCATTATCGAGACTCATCCACGACGCTATGCCTGGACTCGTTCCCGCACCACGCTTGACAACTTTATCCTCGCGTTGGGTCCGCTGAGCCGGTGCTATCGGATTGGTGGCATTCGATGCGCCCGCGAAGGCCACGGCGGCAAGGGTCGATAGACGCATTGTGTTACAAGATATGCTCTAAGACCCAGATAGTTTGATAGTTATACAGGATAAGTAGCTGATGGAGAAGATAGATGATAGAGAATCATCAAAAGTTGCGGAAAACGGCTATATATATAGGAAGAGTGTATTGTTTTCGTCCTAGAGCTTCTACTAACCCCAACCTCCTAAAGCGGTATATTCAGGAGCATTGATTCCTGAGCTAAGCTGCCAAAACTGTTAACTATTGCCCTCAATCGAAAGGTCCTTATACTGCCAAGCCAGCTCTACTGTTGCCGAGAGCAGCCTGCTCGTCTCACTCTTTATAGAGAGTGATGTCTCGTGGCCTACCTTCCTACTCTTGGCCTCTTATTCAATTAACGTCCTCGCCTCCCGTGGCGTCCGTGCCTTCGTAACGTAGCTTGGCGCTCTAAGGTCTTCTTTCGCCTAACACTTCAATGTTAGGTTGCATCTAGCTATGCGATGGAGCTCCACGTGCCCGAGAAGGACGGTGTCGTAACTACTGCGCTTCCTCTCAAGCGACCCAGCCTCCATCTCAGGTTTACCAGTCTCGACGAAGCATATCGACTTCTTTTTATGCAGCATTAGTCTTTCGGTAGTCGAAGCGCGTTTGGCTTCCCCGCTTAATACCGTTATAGGACATGGGGACAAACGCGCGGGGACCGGAGACAAATAACGCCCAGATTGTATTGAAATGGCTCTCGGACAAAACTTATGACTTCTATCCCTATTATCCTTGTTTTAATTAATGTGGGAGAATCGGACTAGCGATCTCGCGCCTAGCCTTTAATACTCTTACTTTTATCGCAAGGTCTTATGATGTCGTAATCACCCCACCGTCCGATCCCGTCTTATTCTAGGGGTTGGCTAATTAATTATAGGGGGTTGCTCGGCACCGTAATAGATCGCTAGCACGATGTAGCGCCGGCTTGCACATATTTTCCCCGTCCTCGTATGAGCATCACCGAGATGTTACGACTTAAGAAGACGGGTGTAGGGGTGAGTTTTCGAAGCCAGCTGACCCTTAGTAGGGCGCGTGAAGGCCGCGAACTGATTGATTTCGAGTTTATATGCGGTGACCAGAAAATACCCGCTCACAAGCTCGTTTTGTGCACTCAATCGCACGTGCTTCGTCGTCTACGCTAAGAGCATGCAGAGGTACGGTGACCGGTTGGAATCAACGGTCCAATACATTCTGGCTAAACCATGATAGTGTAGCTCGATAATAGTTTGCTGCGTGGTGGGAGCCTCTGTGGTTCTGGTGAAAAGAATGGTGGAGTGCTTATACACCGGCAACTATTACATCGCCAACGATGGGAGGTGTGCTGAGGAACCATCGCCTGCTTAGTAGCATGCTAGAGTCTTCGCGTTAGCTACTCAGCTTCAAGTTGAGGGACTTCAGTATCTTGCAGCACGAAAGTATAGGAGCTCTGTTCATGGAATGGATGCTCTTGGCTTCCTTCGCACCATACCTGACGTCTATAATCGAACCCCTAGTCATGAGAGGGTACTCCGAGATGAGGCTGTGTACCCTGCGATCAGTATTCTCCCAGATGTGGCTCACACACCTGCAGTCAGACATGCCTACGAAACCGCTGTAGCGCGTGCGCCCGGACCGCCACGATATATTCGAGGTAAAGGCACCTCCGATAATAGGTCCTGTCGCGAGTCCTGGCCGATGCCCATATTGAGCCCTATGAAAAGCGGCTGTCTCTTAATTGGAAGGACGGCCGCAATGGTTGTTAGAGCACCGTTAGCGATCCCGGCAGACCCTATACTCGAAATAACGCGGCCAACGATAAACATAGGCGATGATTGGGCCGCTCCGCATATAGCAGACCCAACCTCAAAGATAAGAAAGAAGGCCAGAAGTATCCACTGCAAAATTTTTATTGTTAACATGAACGTACTTGTGTTAGATGGTAGGTAATAGGGGAAGAATGTACACCAGAACATACCTTTGTGGAAAACTGGCTATATATTTTGCCGCTCAAAGGCTGAAAAGGCTGCACTCCCAAGTTGATATCCCCCGCCATACCTGGCCGAGATGGTCAGTACTCCTACAGTGTGGCGCTCAAGACAGGTCAGCGTGTACTCACCAGCCGACATCTACCAACGAGTCAAACCGTGAGGTAATAGCAGGAGTCGCTGTGGAGATGACAGCAAGGTCAAGGAAGCATAGGAAATAAGCTAGGGTAACTGATGCCAGTATGAGGTAAAGCGGGAGCCCCGACGGATATTTGTGCTTGGGCTCTGAATCGTCACTGAATACAGATTTATCAGGCATTTCTTGCTTCTGCACCAATGTGGGCTGCCAAGAGTTGGATGAGTCTGCAGTAGGAGGAATCCCATAGAGGGCTGAAGCTATCTCAGGCATTGCAAGATGTGAATTTTGATCACGTGTTGAGTGTTGCGGCTGAAGTATGTGTTGTGCAGCTGGTGCACTGTTTTTATTGCGGGAGATTGTAATATATAGGGGGAAAGCGCCACAAGTTGGCATTTTACTTTATTTGGCCATTCCTCGATTACAAATGCACTTCACTCGCTCAGACCGGTCCTCTGGTTGCATTGTCATGATTGGGAGTAAAATTGATGCGTTCGGAGTGTTATTGAGCCGCAAAGGCGGGATGCAGCGAGTGGACCGCAGCGGAACGGAGTCCGCCTCCATCCGAGCCCAATCTGGAGTTCACCTAAAAAATCACGGCTGCTGATGGCTGAATTGAACTATGGCACGTAACATGGTTCAAGACGGCCTTTTGCCTAAACCCCACGCTTGTCATCTTCAGTTCACCAATTTGTCTTTTATCAAGGGACCCTATTTCTTAGGCGAGCGCATCCACCTCTGGGACGGCTGAACACAGTCAACACGATAGTTGTAGTCACGATTCATTGAATGGAGGCTTACTCGCTCATCCTTCTCTGGTAACTGTGTGCGGCCAGGGCGATAGCAATTGTTTCCCCAGTGTCGGAGGACGTAATTTTTATAGATCATGTCTTCCTACCAGCATTCAAATTTCGAACCTTCCGGAAAAGGAGGTTAGACAATAATGTCAACGGCCCTTCCGCTTGTTCCCCTCGAGGGACTACAGGGCTCCTCGGCAGAAAGTCATCGCGGATCGGCCATAGTAGACTTGCAGGCTCAAGTTGAGCAGGTGATCATAAATTGCACTACTTTATTTGTTTCATTGAGTGTTTGTGGTCTGGCGGTTGAAGTGCCCAGCGATGTTGCATCTTGTCCATTACAAAACCAAGCTCCCGGAGAAGTGAATCTTCGCGAATGGCTATTGTCATTTCTGGTACATGGTGCATGGAGCCATACGCATGTCAGAGAATTGCCGTCCCCAGGCTGGATTAGGAAGTCTAATAACGGCACTCTGGCTTTCGAGTACTGACAAGGCTATATATTGAATGTTGTCGCTTCCCTTTTGTAATTGCGGCCGATAAAGACGATTAATAGGGAGTACATAACGAGATTTAACAGCCCCGATTACTCTTTCGGACGCGAAAGTTTCCCGGTCGGCTGACTGTTCGGTGTAAATGCAAGCTGCAGAGACAGCGGGCGGAAGGGTCACCAAACTGTCAACTGACGGTCAGTGACCACCACGAGTGATGTAGCACGTTTTCATTCGGCGGTTACGAGGTACAGGGGATGCTCAGCTATATTTATCACCTGATCAAACAGTATTACATCGGCACCACTCGTTTCCTCATAATCGCATAGATGTCTGGGGCTGGTGTTAGGCTCTCGATACCGCATTTGAAACTCCAAAATGGGGACGTAAGACCCTGAATGTGCTTTTGTTGCCTCAAGAGCAAGCTGGTCACCACTGTAGCTCCTTGGCTGAACCCCATCGAGTCGTGTAGCCTCAGTTCTGGTGTCCGCGTCCATGGCTGCAGCAATACAAGCGTCAATTTTCTCGATATCAAGATCGTTCGTAGTAGGCAGTGGTGTCCAGGCTCGGAAAGCACCCCAGTCGCTGTATACTGACATCACGTCCGGACCGTGCTGGATACTGAATGAACACCATCTATCTACTTGGTTCCTGCTCTCACCAAATATCCAAACCTGCTTCCAGCCTCCTGCGCCAAGATAGCGGGCTTGCCCACTTCGACAATCTCTCCCATATCCATCACTGCAACTCTATCGAAATCCATAATTATTTCTAGGCGATGGCTTACGGCAATTACGGTGTAATTTTTGAACTCCGTCCTAATAGTCTCCTGCATGACGCGTTCCGTCTCCAGGTCCACGCTGGAGCTTACCTCGTCCAGGAGCAGGATGCCACCCAGATCAAAAGTTTCGCTGAACTTACGCTGTCGGACGGTGCGTCTAAGAAGAGCCCGGCCAAAAGATAGCAGCTGCCGTTGGCCAGTGCTGAAGCTCGATGCATCCATACCTGCGGCCAGGCCTCCTCTCTCCTGAACAAAGTCCCATAGGCCGATGCATTCAAGCGTGGCCTGGCACTCCTCGGCGGTGGCTTCCTGGGCAATGTCAAGATTGTTCTGAATGGTAGACCCATCCGGCAGAAATACGGGCTCCTGTGGCACTGCGATGATGCGCTGGCGCAGCACGGATCGGTCAAGCCGATGCAGCGACAGTTCGTCGATCATGATGTTCTCCGTCGTGGCAGACGTTGGATCGAGGAGCTTCAGAAGCAGAGCCACAAGGCTAGATTTGCCGCTGCCGGTGCGACCGCATATTGCAATCTTTTCTCCAGAATCAATTGTTAGCCGGATATCACGGAGAGCAAGGCTCGAGGCTGTGTTATCTTCATCTTCGGTGCTAAAGATATGATCAGCGCTGATTTCTAGCTTTTGTGACACAGAGTTGTTTTGTAGCAACTTACGCGTATTGTGCCGAAACCCCTTTCAATTGCACCACACCGTGTTGCGGCCACTGTTCAGGTACAACGACGTCTTCGCCATCTCGATCTTCGGGCTTGACCATCTCGTTGAATGTCTTTAGCCTGGTGATAGCGCCAAGCGACGTTTCAAGCTTGGTCCAAAACAGCACAATGCCGGCAAGGTTCTCTCCAAAGCTTAAGAGACTATATAGAGCAGCACCAGCGAAAGCTGAGTTGGAGTGGAAGCGAACAGCAAATGTCGTCAGCCCTACTGCCAACAACATGACTACCACGTTAAGCACAACATTTAGCCACTCTTGGATCATAAGGAGGAGATATGAAGGGCGCTGGCTAAAAGTGAGCAGACGGGCATTCTGGCGAATATCCTCTTGGACAAAGCCTATGTGCGATTGATTGTATCAGTAACACCCACAGCACGTGTGTACATAGCGGAGATGGTTTAGTAGGTGCTTACCAAATGCCCTCAGAGTTGTAATTCCCTTGATAATATCAAGGAAGAGTGAGCTAAGTATACATCAGTAACCGCCGCGATGATATAAGTGGCCCCAGTTACCGTCTTGCTTCACTCACTATAGCGGGCTCTTGGCTTCCAAGTCAAGCAATCGAAGTTGCCTCGACGTGCGTAGATAGAACTTTTGTAGCACATACAGCAGAGCTGCAAGAAAGGGGAAGGTGACAGCCAAGTAAGGTGACGCTGTAAGCATGACAGCCATTTGACCGATAACCTGGGTGACCTGTCCACCCGTATTAGCTGCTACGCCGCATTGTGTTGAAGAGACTTGTAATCTGTTAGCCTTACTGAAAAGAGAGTGCTGACCGTGGCGTCTGGGAGCTCAGTATCAATGAGGTTCAAATCCTGTGAAAACAAGTTCGTTGTGATGCCAACGTCGGTTTCCGCGAAGAAGCGAAGCGGTGCACGGAACAGCGTCTTCAAAATGTCCTCGTGCAGGTTTGCTCCGGCGCGTTTGATAGAGACGATCCAAATGGAGGCACCAAGTAAGAGGAGGGATATCAGAGCGCAGATCTGAAGTAGTGCGTAGATTCCTGCCCAATACGCGTACGAGTGCGCGGTATGTTGCGAACGTGCATCGTTGACCCAGTAAGTAAGCCCTATGTTGTTTGTCCCTATTAGGTTCTGAGATCGCTGAATCACTTCCCTGGTTAGGATACTTAGAGAACGTACAGACCGTAGAGAAGTTCAGGAAGAATCCCCAAAGACAAGCAGAGAAGATAGCAGACCCTGCAAGCACCCAGCCCATGCTCTTCATGTACTCTTTGTAGACGGTGCCATCTCCGATTTGCCGCGATGCATCCATACTGGCAGTAACGACAAGCTTCTCTACATTTGACTTAGCTGCTGGTAACGATGCTTGTTGTGCGCTCTTTTCGATAATGAGTTTCTCAGATCTTGTCTCTGTTTCTGACGAATCCCTCAACCGCAAGCCCCGGATATAGCCATCACCAGCCATGAGGGTGTCAAATGTGCCCTTTTGGCTGATGCTACCACCCTCAAGGGCGATGATATAGTCTGCTGACTGCAAATGTCGAACGCTGTGCGTGCAGAGCAAGACGGTTGTCTGGCGGCGTCTCAACAGTCCTTCAGATCCGAAGACTCTGCGGAACACTTGCTCTTCGGTTTCGGCGTCCAAGCCGCTGAAGACATCATCGAGGACAAGGAAGTCTGACTGAAGGTACAAGGCGCGTGCTAGGGAAATACGTTGCTTTTGGCCTCCAGATAGAGAGATGCCGTCGGAGCCGACGTTGGTCTCATCGCTCTGCGGTAGGGTGTCGAAGTCTAACGCGAGTGCCGTAGCTTCGATCACCTCTGCATATCGGTCATCATTGGCTAGAGAGTAGCCCACAATATTTTCCTTTATAGTTCCATTCAGAATAAACGCAGTTTGGTCGCAGAATCCAACATGGGGAGCCCTTTTGTGCAGCGTCAGTTGCCCTCTATGAAAAGGGATCTCTCCAAGTATAGCCTTGCAAAACGAGGATTTGCCTGAGCCGACGGCTCCAACAACGATGGTGAGCGATGATTTCGGTACCTCCACGTTAATGTCACGCAAGACGAACTTGTCTTCTTCCCAGCCGAAACTTGCATTCTCAATGACAACCTCGGGGCTGGAGGAGGATTCGTAGTCAAGGAATGCTTTTTCGGAGCTCATGTTGGATGTAGATGCGACTCTACGAAAGTCTTGATGAGTCTCGCACTCCATAAAGGCCTGAATCCGACCAATGCAAGCCAGACCGGAGATGACCTCGGGAATATTCTGGAAGATTTGCGAGAGAGGGGTCGTCATAAGGGCAAGAAAAGCGAGGCTGGTGAATACCCTGGATGAGTCGAGTCCATGCTGTGAGAATGCAAACGTCAGGGCAGGGCTGATGAGCAGCGGAATGAAGCCGAGAAGGGCTGCCCCAACATAGATCTTTCGATATCGGACTGCGGCTGTGAGCTCCTCGACGCGCAGCTTCTGTATGTATGTGCTTACGGCTGATGACAGACCAGATATTTTGAGGTTCTTCATGCTGGCAATAATGGCAGAAGTTAGACCGACACGCTTCTGAACAAAGGTCATCCATCTCCTCTGCGCCGTTCCAATATACCCCATGAGGATGGCAAGGCCAAGGAAGCAGGCAATCACAACACCGATCGGAGCAACAAAGACAATGCCAAGCCGGATATTCAGCATCCATGCAGACAGTGCTACCTGGATCAGGCTCGCCCAGATATCATGCAGCTGTCGGAAACCCATTCTGATTCTCTCAATGTCGGTGCTCATTAGCGTCAGAGCAGCGGTATCGTCATTGGTTCCTATGCGAGCCTTTGTAGCCGTGATGAAGGTCTCTGTGACGAGAATTGATCTGAGCATGGTGCGCATACGATGATGATAGTAGCTTGCATACAAGTCAGTGTACATGCAAGCAAATCACTCGGCGCTGTTGACAGACTTACCGGTGGAAAGCCCAGCTGACGACAATTCCGGAGTAAATGAAGAAGCTAGCGCCAATGAAGCCATAACCAACATTTGATTCGAGCTTGTCCTGAGAGAGATAGTCGAGCAGCCTCTCAATAAAGAATGGCTGAGCGAAGGTAAAGCCGAGGAGGGCAAAGCGGGGCACGATGGGAAGAAGAAGGGGTCCGATGAGGGTGCGGATGAGGACCTTGGTTAGACCAAACTTGTCGCCCTTCATCTTGGCCCTGTCCAAATGTCGAGAAAACTTTTGGTGGAGTCTTGTCGGGTCCATGGTGCCATCCAGGGCGTAGAGGTCGCTAATGGAGAGTACCTTGCTATAACCAACCCAAAATAAGCGGTTGAGCCAGAGGAAAACGCCGAGAGAGAAAATGCCACTGGTCTCCTCGGGACTGTGCTCGCTCTTGACCCAACGGACCCATCTGGATTTTTGCTGAGATTCCAGTAGCAGAAGGACAGCTTTTGCAGCCACGGCGGCGGTAAAGAGGTTGCTGTAGGCGCGCTCTGTAGACGCGGCCGATAACAGGTATAGCGTCCGTGACTGGGCCGCGTCGAGAAGAAGCGTGATTAGCAAGTAGCCCGTTAGCAGCATTGACGGTCGCGGAGTTCGAGTGTGCTCAACGATGCTCAGAGGCAACATAGCAACGGCGGCCAGGATCTTGAGGGCGGCCGCTACCATGAATATAGAGTCAACGCGCAAGTTGCCGGCGGCTGCCAGAATGACGAGTGCGATTTGAAGCACGCTGTACGCTGTGACAGCAGCCTACAGTGACATTAGCAAAGTGTCAGGCTAGGTCAGTCTAGGATTAGGGCTATGCTATGTGGGTAGAGAACTGAGAGAAGACGCAGGGGAAAATAGAACAAGAAGTGACACATACTGCTTTAATAAGTCGAATAACAGAAGCGTCGACGGCGGCGGGTTTTTGGGCCAGTGATGCGGCCCTCCATATTGCGGCCACGACGAAGAGAGCGGAGGGGATGATGGAGAAGAAGGCTTGTTCAAAGTCCATGTTGAAGTCGAAGTGCTCGCTGTTCTGCTCGAACAGCGAGTCACTTTGGGAGGAGAAGGTCATATTGGCGTGTCCAACAGCGACCAGACAAGACGAGGTCAAAACTAGAGAGGGAGAGCGGGAACGGGAGCAGCCGAGACCGCCCCTAAGCGCGCCCACGATTATCATATACTCGTGGTGTAGTATATGACCATGGTACGGAGTTTAGTCGCGACAAATGTACATGGTGGCGGGGTTGCGGAGTTGCGGAGCCTTGTTTTGCATGCTGAGAAATCAAGACGAAAAAGCATAAGGCCGCGAATGCCAGCAAATACAAAACCTAGCTACCGGAACGAAGTACTTAACAGCGCCGAAAGGGGGCGACAGGCATCTTACAGTAGGGCTGCCCTTATCTGCGTTAATAACACCAACCTGAAATGCACCAAGATCAGAGCCTCCCGGGTGATCACGCGTGACCAACGTTAGTCCCGAAACGCGGATCTGACGGTGGAGCCGGAGCCCCGGTCAGCCGCGGTGTCCCCGTCAGCCAGTCCTGTACTTTCATGCACCATATTGCCAACTTGGGAGGGACACGATGGCGATGAAGATACTGTAAACAGTTGGATCAAATGGGTATTGTTCCATCACATTAAATGTATGCTACTGCAGAAGAGGCGGGAGACGACACTGGAAGTTTAAACTCATATGTGCCGGTTTGTCGTGCTTGGGCTTACTGACCATCCATGCCGCGGGCCCGCTTCTGTCCAATACATCGTCAGCAACGCAATATTATACCAAGCTACAATAATACCATGGCAATCATAAATTCAACTGCAGAGACATGGAAAAGCCGGCGCTTTCTAGTCAAGCGGGACGACTGCCAAGGTACGCTTAAAAAGACCGGACTAAGTAAAAAATTAAAAGCCGAGAAAACAGCAAGAAGAGATATAAGAAAAAAGTATATTTGTAGAAAGGCTCATGATTCTATTCTCTACTGTAGCTCCAACAGAATCGTTGGCTCAATGGAACATGTCCACATCAGCAGCGGGCGTAGTGGCTGCTGCCTATTATCGTTGCATCAATCTGTTCTAATGTTAGCTCCTCTCTGGCTGGGGACTCCGAGGCGGCTGTCGATGCCTCTGGAGCGGTTCTAGAGACGATTTTGCGCCATCCATGGCGATGGCGTCCTCACATAGCCGACAATGCAGAGATTGCTGTCAAGGTGATTCTGACTCCTCGCGCTGGATACGTCTCCAGGAGAGACATTGTCCAGGTTCAATCACAGCACGGAGAGCTGGCCAAGAGCTCCATTTGCCTATCCAGCTGGAACCAACTTCTTCCTGGCTCCGTGTTCCCCCCAAAAGCTCGTTGCTAGCGCTGTTCGCCTCTACGGTATCAGCAGAATGAGTGTACCAAAGACAAAGAGCGGAGTGAGCTAACCAGGCCAAGGCAATGGTCCATATAGTCCCCAAGAATGAATTGAACTTTGACGTTGGGTAGAAAATGCGTGGGCTAAGCTGCTATTACCACGATGAAGGTCTAGAAGGCATTTTAAAGGTGATTTGGCACGAGACATCATCCGAGCAGGTGTGTGCATAAGACCTCAGCTCAGTCTTAGTAGCGCCCCAATACTGCCCTCCATAACATGACTGCAGAATTTAGAGCCGTTTCAAATATAGTTGCTTGACCGCACCAACGACCTGTCGCAGGGTTGGGTGGCTGCTCGGGTTGTGGAAAGCGGTAAGGGGCTGAGGGGTTGTTTGGAGGTTCTTTCAACAGAGCCCTTGGTCTAGATTACAACAATGCCTCAGCCACCGCACAGACACAATCTTATGACAGGTCACAGGCTACCGTGTTCGTTCCGGGGTACTTACGAGGATAGTACAGTACTAAAGCAAATGGTCCAAGATCAAGACTCTTAATCCTGCTACCCTGTCATCGTCTGACGCGTCAAAGCCATGACGAATGCCGCCTCCATGCGGGAGACTTTCGATCGTGTCGTCCGTTACATCTGTTACTATTCGCCTTGCCCAAATGCATCAGGAGCGTAGAGGCTTTGATGAGGAGAAGGACACCCTGTTCATCTCTGAACCACATCACAATAGGCTTGTGAGTGGGTTTGATGAGGGCTCGGCTGGGGGTACCAACGACAACTACTTGAGACCTGGGGGTTTGGTGCAAATGACGGCACAGCGCCTCGGTATGTGCTGTGACTGAGGTCAAATGATCGATGTGGAACGATGGATGGCTATCCCCGGCCTCTAGAACTGGCTCCGTGCGGAGACGCACAGAGCGCAAGTCTTCTGATAGCTCGCCACCCGGTAACGATACTAGCAAGTTATTGAAGCGCTTCTCGACGCGTGATGCACCTCTTGGATCAAGGTGGGACGAAGTAATACCCTTTCTCTGCGCTGCTCCGTCGCAGTGTCGCTATTCTGCTCGGTCGAGATTGGCCGACCCGGACTATTTAATATCTGAGAGATATAATGCAGAAACTCGCTAGATGAGGCAAATCGGCTCAGTGGCAAATTGACTGGGGAAGTGCTCAGCTTTATAATACCGTTACTGTGCGTTCTAGGAACATCTGACTCGTCTTGATTCCCACTTGCCTACCATACGAGATGCCATGGTTTTTATCGCAAAGCTCTCTGGAACTAATGTGCCGATTGTCTACTTCAGGCAAGTCTTCAGTCATTTTAGCGGCGTTTTTGCCGTGAACCAACCGTTACATTACTAATGAGTCGATACACTCCTCTGATGATCACTGGTCATAGAAGAGTGCTCGTGATTGCAACCCCGGTGACCTCCCCCCCATCCGTATTGTGGGAATCGTGGGAAGCAAGACTGCCGGCCTGATCATGTATCACGACGACTGTTCGGGATTTCTCCGAACGTGTACATTGCACAGCTTCCTCAATGTCACCCACATGTCGATCCAAAGCATGACTTCACCTGCTGGCTGCTGATTGCTACCTTGAAGCCGAGCCAATAATCCAAAAGCAATGTAGTGGTGTTAATAGCCGGAGCGTTTCGTCTTAAACCATGTATGAACCGAGCCGGCATACATGGCATCACAATTAGCATAGCGACAGTGGAGCCGGCGCTCGATCGTCGGAGGCAATGACGGTGTAAGAGGTGAGGCCCCTCGGCCTTGGGAACCACACAACGCCCACTCCACCACTCCCATTGACTATGAAATGCATTTGTGCCGCAGGAGGCCAGGCCTCTGGACTTTAGCCCAGCTTCTGTACCCCCTGTGACATGCCGGAGGCGAACGAATGCCGAACTCATCAGCCATGTAAGGGCTATGTGGGCTTGCTGTTGGTGCAGTACTTGCTGATGGCTTTGCACGGTGATCACTCTGATAGCTCTTCACCGATGCATAGCAGCTTCACGAAAGAGGATGGCTCAATAGGTGATCTTGAATTTGCCTAACTTCGCTAAAATGCGAATTACCACGCTCTGCGTGAGATGAAACGCACTGCATACTGGTATGGCATACGTATATTGGCGTTCACTCCGTGCGATGCCTTGTCGAATGCGGCCTAACCCGGATTAATAGCCTCGCCACATTGATCACAAAATTATAACTGGCGTATTCGTTTCGTACTTCGTGCCTCATCAGCATGCACGCCCGACGATTGAGTTGTCAATGGAGGGCAAAGCTATGTGCAAGGGTTCTTCGAAACCTGATAGGAAGCTACAACCTTGCGGCCGTGGAACACATCTGCATCTTGCTGAGATAGCTACGTCCCATATGCAATCCATATATACAGTCATTGCCGTAGACCCCAAACTTGTTTCTGCTCAGGTAATAAAACCACGTTGCTCGATGGGCCTAGAGCCGCTCGCTGCCCGGAGTCTCTATTGTCGAGGCTTCCGAGACAGAACTCCAAGCTGCATGTTCGGCCGTAGTTCTGGCTCTGTTGTCCGTGGACGAGAGTCGCTGCAAACGGGTGTCACAATCGCTTGCATGGGACGTTTGTGGATGATTGTTGTGCGAATCGTGCAGATCCTTTGTAACAGCGTAGAAGAAGGCGGCGTTGGCTACTATACAAGAGCATAGTATGTCAATCGAGGCCCACTACGTATGAATCAGAACTGAGCCGCGTCTCACATGTGTGGGCTTCAGATGCTAAACTCACCATGGAACGCAAGGTTGATGCAGGCGCTGCAGAAACGAACGCCAAACGAAGAATCGTGACTACGATGGCTGTGGCGCCAATACTGAATAGTAAGCCGAGTTGGATCTTGCTGATTGCGTACTTAGTCAAGGTGGATCCATAACGCAGGCCAGCTTGGGGACTTCCATACATCTTACGGCTTAGACGAGCGTGTTGTAAGAAGGGAAAGGGGAGTATTATTAGAGCAATGTCGGTCGTCGCATTGCATACACCCATGGTGACCAGATTTGTGGTGGCCTCGTGACAATGTGTGACTGCTTTTGCTGTTAGAGGCAAGGACGATCGGGATGAGATCAAGATTCTAGCATACGATATCCTTCGGATCCCAGACTCCAGGTCCTACGGCATTTAATACTCGATTGACATAGGGGAGATCAGATGACTCACAGCCAAAGAGGGTGGCAAGCAGCAAGAGTCGCCAGGACTACTACACAAAATGTTGTAATGATGGCCCACCAGACCATGTTCACAACGAATTTGCCCCAAGGAAAAACATATACAAACCGGGCGTAGAAGGTAAGGAGACACAGCTTCAGACACCACAAGCTATGAGTTATCAGCAAGTTTTTCCCTCCTGGGGATAGCTTTCTTACGTACAACATGGCATAAAAAACGCGCGCTGGGAGCAGCAATTTTAACGATACTGTACGATTGCTGTTCAATTTGTCGACTGACATCCCTAATGCTGCTGCTTGCGCCGGCGTCGCTACTGCCGAAGACTGCGTTGGGTTCAGCGCAACCGAGATCAAGATACAGACAGTCCGACCCACAAGTGGAAGTAGAGCGAATGACATGTATGCATCGTCGAGTTTCCACTTGCGATGACAGGACTGGTGTTTCTTACAACGAAAAAATATTCTGTAGACGCAACGCAGCACAATGAGAGCGGTGCAAATGCTGGCAATCGCAAGGTGAAGTGCCAGCGGGGAGCCCATGTCCGCAGCACGGCAGCGAGGGCGAGTGGGGTTGTTACGTGCGGAGATCGATGTGGTGAGCACCGGTATTTGTTGATGGGTCGCAATCGAATTATGTATGTAGGCGTAGCTTGTATATGGAAACTCGAAAACAAGCGCTATCGAAGTGATGTTACTGTGGAGACAAGAATGACTCGCCGACAACCCCTATTGGCACTGATCTCCCCGTGGCGGGCGCTAAGATGATAATTAGTAGGCCGCGCCTGTTACCGCGCCGTTAACTACTCCGAGGGGATTGGCCGAAACCTCTCTCAGACAAATGGCTGAACTCATTGACTAAGCCGCTAGAACTACCGCATAAGAGTGAACGAAGCGCAGGTACAAACGTCTAGTAGTTATACGCCAGAGCGTTAGACGGCCGTACAGTATCATCTCCGAACCAAAGCGCATCTGGATTCGAGATAAAACACATAATTTAGTCGACGCCCATCAAATGTCAATCACGACAGGCCCCTGAAGCAAGTGACAAGCTCAATCGCGGCATGTAGTTCGCGTAGGCTGCGCCCTACTAAGCTGATAGACGGCCTCAGTCAGCGGGCGGTGTTGTTCAGTACGATATTACCTGTATTTACCAGGTTGAAGGGTTGAAGGGCTTGAGGACGTCAGACTAGACGATCCGGACTAACTTCAAACTTCTGGGATTAGGGGCGCCACCCCCACGGGGTGTTCAAGGGGCCATGTGGCGGAGCGCAACTCACCATCAGGGCAACTCACCATCCATGCTGGAAAGGGCCAATCACAGGAGTTGTCAGTTACCGTATCAAAACTACCGTGGGCATTGGAACATTAAGGCTTAGCTGCGCCCCAGAGTGTCGGCCCGAAAACACCGTCTTCCCGACGCACTGCCTCAAAGGTATAGCTCCGGGCTTGCCACTAATACTACCTGGGTTTCGCCGTCGGCGTTACCGTAGCATCTTTAAAACACGGCATGACGATCACCGGAATAGATATCCCGCTGTAGATGACACAAGGCAGCGAACCCGAGTTGTGCATAAGGCGAATTTTCTCATCTACATAGCTAGGAGCAATAGAGATGCTATAGTAATTCCGAACTCGGACATGGAGTTATCGCTTCAGACTATCTGGAGCCAGGTCTTGGATGTTCCCGTTTCCGAGGTGTCTGGGTGACATTATGCTGTAGATAACTTAGATGCTTAATGACCTCTCGGCACGTCACAGTTAGTATAACTGCGCTGGAAAAGCGTAATGGCTGAGGGTCACGATAGATCTAATAGAGATCATAGAGACAGTCAAAAGCAGACTAAGTAGGGGTATTAATACGAGTATGATCCGGTGGGGTTTCGCCGGATACCATCCTTAGCGGTCGATCAATCGCGGTAAGCAATCAGAACAGAGGCTCACTGGAGTGTGCCACCGCACACCCCGGCTTGGCGGAATAGCGAAATACTCACGCACGGTGTTGACGCGATGACACACTTCGCCTGTCCCCGCCCGCGTAAGCGGCGCACTTCTCCAAAGTGAATGAATTCTGCGATCGTGGCGAGCCCAGACCTGACTGCAGGAGCAGACCTCTCCTCGATTGCTACGGAGAATTTAAAATGAATTGCTCACCAGAGTTCTTTGTTACCCTTAAGACTGGTGTTCGCATCTGCTACCAGATTTTCGGAGATCCTTCAGATCCAGCGACCGTTTTCATCCCCGGCCACAGCGGCTCAATGCTCGAGTGGCGCGATGGGCTGCTCCCATATTTCAGTCCTCCTCAAAACAGGCGCTACCTCATTCGCTTCGACCAACGAGATACTGGCCGCTCGACTGAGTTCCCGGTGCCTGGTGGTTATGATCTCGCAGATATGGTCACAGATGTCGAGGGATTAGTCGATCACCTTGAACTGCCGAAAAGAGGCTTTCACCTTGTGGGAATCAGCCTAGGCGGCGCCATCGCATACATGTTCGCATCCGGTCGATCGGATCAGCTTCGAAGCCTTACGCTCAATGTACACGTCACCAGGTGCCAGTGCAGAGCTTCCTCTCAATAGCGAATTCCAGAGGATTGATCTTAGGATGGGTCAAGACAGGGCGACCTTTGTTCACAATGGAAATGCAATCTTCAATGCCCTCGCCACGCAGCCGCTCGACGAAGACGAGAAGAAGGAGAACGCAGCTCATGTCGAGCGAGTAACGGATAGAGACATGAAGGGTGGCACCTTGTATTCCAAGAGTATTAATCACGGTGCTGCTGCGTTTGCTGAGCGTCCTGGCATTGAGTGTCTTAAGGACATCAAATGTCTAAGTACAGTCATTCAAGCAGCTAAGGATCAGGTTTTTGGAGTTGCTCATGGGTTAGCTCTAGCCGACGGCGTGCTGGGCGCTGAGTATGTCCTCTGGTGTGATGTTGGTCATGAGCTTCCGAGGCGCATATGGGGTCGATTTGCCAGAGTGCTTCTGAACACATGGCAAAAGGGTGATTAACAATGGAGGAGTTCTTAAGAGCCCCCCTAAGAGCAACTGCAATATCCCAGCAACGCTAAAAGCCTAATCTTCGCCTAGCATATGACTTAGCTGTGTTCAATCGCCACCAAACCCTCTACAGCCTCACTCATGCGCCTTCTGGGCTACGATCCCGGAGCCCAACGCACGACATCGCAATCTCACACCATCGCTGAGCAAAGCGACTGTTCCCGCGAACACATTTGAAGAATCAGTCAAGTCACGATAGCCAGTTGTTTACTCTCCTAGGCATCTAGTCCAGACTGCAGCTACTTATCCAGCGGCATCCGCGCCAGTATGTATGCCATGACGGCTTGTGTTAAAAAGGCAGATCCGACATGCTCCGTCTTTCATAAACTAATGTAAACCGACTGTATGGTCATAGAACATCACACGGCTGTTTATATGCACCGGTTCACCCTCATCAACCGTCTAGCGAGCTGCCTCATTCTGTTATTCCGCGAAGCTTCATCCAATCCTGCTCAGTCATAGAGAACTCGATGTCGTCATACCACTTGCGGTTGAACCAGAGCGCCTCCCTCCGTCGGCCCTCACGAATGAAACCCATGCTCTCGTACAAATGGGCTGCCCGCTCGTTATAAGATGCTGTGCCGATCTGCACCGTGTGTAGGCCGGCATGTTTAAACGCCCAGTCGAGCATCCAGTCAATGGCTTCTCTGCCGTAACCCTTGTTTTGGTACTCACGCTTGAGGGAGAGCCCAATGGTCGCCGACCTGTTGTGTCTAATAGAGGCCGGGATGCCACCTTCTCCCAGTGCCATTTCGCCGATGATGAATGGTTTTGCTGGCTCGTCGCTCTTTGAGTTGCTGCTATCTTCTGTGTTATGCTGTTCAGAGGGTAAGAGGCAAATGGCGACGCCGAGCAGAGCAGAGGACAGCTCGCCCATGAGGTAATCTAGCTCAGCATCACCATTAGGTCGCAGCAACATCGAGGTGGTGAGGGCATGCTCGACAGGGGAGTTGATGAGCTCTTTGAGGAATGCTCGAAAACGCTGATTATCCTTGTCGATGCGCACAAAGTGCAGCCGCGCTGTCTGGTAGGCGTTTTCCACGGTGTCGGTAATCATCTTGACGGTCTGCAGCTGCGCCCTGTGACGAGTCTCAATCAAAATCAGAGGGCGGAAAGCAAGGCGATTTGTACGCATTGATGACGGCCAACTGATGGGCGTTGTTCTAATCATAGCCTGTGAGTCACGAAGTAATCAGGTATGACGACTAGAGTTGCTCTTTCAACGCATGCTGTGAGTCATAAGGCATCTGACGACCGCCTCCGACGATCCGGCGGGGCCAACACACAAGGCGGAAATCCGCAGCTGGGTGCTAACCGCGGAAACGCTCCTCATTTCGCTTAATTCCAAATTTCCATGTGTTCCGATGGAACTAACTGGCTCCAATATGAGGCACAAAGCGACTATAGCGCTGATGTTGGTTTAGGGTTGGCTCCGGGGATGGAGTGGGAGCGCAAGCTATCGCATATGCCGTTCCTCAAAATCGCAACGGTGCCGTGGCAGAAGTTACGACCACGGCAGACGGGCGCGGGACGGACCGGCTGCGCTGTGCGGAGCTCGGATGCGGAGGCGGAGTCAGCCCCCGTTAATATCGCACGGCCATGAAGCACTAAGCACTGAACGAAGGTGTACTACATAGTCTTCCACTCTGGGGTAGCCAAGCGGCTTGCTCACTGGAGACTAGTACTAATAGGATATGGCTTGCTTGCACATGTCTCGCAGGACATATTGGTAATAGTAGAGACACCCCCTCGGACTGAGAACACCTTGCAGGGCGATGTATGTCTTTGCGCCCATTGTTAAGTGTTTTGCATCAATATCGCGACGTTGGAAGCGAAGAAAGGAGGAATTTTGCCTTATCATGTTGCCTGCGCATGCGCAGGTGCTTGCTGTTGAGCTATTAAGCGTTGTCGGCGTTGGCTCTGTGGTTCAGCGTGTGCTGTGCGATGCCCGTGACACCGGCGACGAGGAATTTTAATGGGCCATAGTACATAACGATTTTGATATAACGATGTGTGTGTACAGGCACGCATCAATTGGTCCGCGACGTGGCGTGCTGCCGACTACATTGATGCAGCAACGTCCATGGATGGTTCGCAACTATTAGTTCTGCATCCAGTATTGCCGAATCTATTGAGCGCCTACCAACTCACAGATCGTCACCTCAAACTCCTCAGGCTCTCTGCCTAGCACCTTGCGTAGCGTGTCGTCGACAAGAGCAGATTCCCCCGCGCGGATAGCGTCCCACGCCGTGGCCCAGGTCCGCGCGAGCGCCTCGCCATCACCGCCACCGCCAAACGCCGCCCGCACCTGCGGCTGCGCGACATAATCGTCGACCGTGACCTCACGGATGCGCACGCCGCTCTCGCCGCAGCCAGTGGCCTGGGACAAAACCCGCGCCGTCTCGGCGAGCGAGTATTCGCGCGGGCCCGTCAGCGTGACCGTCGAGTTGACGTACGGGAATGGGGACGCCTCTTTAGAGTCGTTGCCGCTGCTTTTATCCCCCGCTTGTGTGATATACTGCGCGATGAGACGGGCCGTCGCTTCGCCGAGCTCGTCACGCTTGACCCAGCTGATGCCGGGACCGGAGCCATCATGCGGGATGTGGATTTCATGTTGTTGTTGCTGCCCAGCGCCGGCGGCGCGGCGCACGTCGAAAAAGGCGGTGTAAATGGGGTACGACTCACTATACAGGCCCTCGCGGATGACCGTGTATGTGAAAGTTGAGTCCTCGCGCGCGAGCCGCGCCAGGTGTGCCTCGGTATCGAGGTGCGCACGCATGACTTCTGCACGGGTCGTTGTTCCAAGTTTCGCCGGCTCCGCTTCTCCCTCTCCCCCTTTTGCACTCTGGCTCCCACTTCCCGCGGCGGCAAAGGCGAGGGACGAGTAAAAGATATGGCGCACGCCGGCAGCGCGAGCCGCCTCCACGACAGGACCGTGCAAGCGTGTGCGGAGGGCGTGCTCGTGGCTCGCGTACGAGATAAGGAAGAGGACATCGTGGCCGGCGAAGATGGTGCGCAGGACGTCGGGAGAAGACTCATACGAGGCGGCAGCGGTGCGCACGCCGGCGTTGAGGAGCTCTTGTGGTACTTTTGCGGGGAAGCGCGAGATGAGTGTGACGCGCGAGGGGCGGATAGAGGTATCCGCGAGGAGGTGCTTGTAGGTGCTGGTACCGAGCGCGCCAGAGGCGGGGAAGATGGCGATGGACTTCATGGTGGTTGTCTTGTGAGAAGTGAAGTGGGTGTGCATGGAGTGCTTGATGATGAATCTGCCGTCGTAGGCTGCTGTGTGACTTATACGCGTGCGTGGGTTCACCGTTCTGCGGCATGGCCGGCGTCATTATTAATGAATGCGGCGCTATGGCCGCAATGTCCGGACCCGGGGTCGCGTTCCGTGGAGCCGGATCTTGACCCGCCTGACAAAGCCGGGAGGAGCCCAAGGGCCGACTGGGGCGCCGAGCCCCGCAACGGCAAAGGGCCGTGTAGCATTTCTCGTACGAATGCATGAAGAATCCTTTGGAAACGGAAGTGGTCTTTATTCGAATTCTTTCGCGGGTCGCCGACACGGCATCACCGATAAGTTGCCAGCATCGCGCAATCAGCTTCCTACGGCCCGTCTACCTACCGATGGTCAAAACTCCGCTCTGGGCTACCTATGCCACGTATCTTACTGCTGGACAGCGGTAGCGCACGCCTTAGGCACCTCGTAGCTACGGTTGGGGTCGGCTTCCCATATCGGCGTACCCCCTCTCATCGACCTTAATATATTTATACTCGATTTTCTTGCCAGCCTCGAGCGTCACATCTCCCTTCCATGTTGGCTTGTCAGGATGTCGGTATTCCCTGGCATCCAGTTCCACAGCCGTATACGGTTCCCAGCTACCCAGAATATCGGTTTCGCTAACGGTCTTTACCTTCTGGCCAAACCTTGTCGCTTCGCTAAGCCTGAATGTGACCTTGACAAACTTGGCAGTCTGGCAACCCTCGTCGCCGGATATTGTCTCACCTTGCTTTTCGGCAATCTCAAACTTGTCGAGATCTTGAGGCTTTAGCTCGCTTGGGTTTGCGACGCCGGGCAAGTCGTCGTCGTCAAAGAACACGTCATTGACTTTATCGTACCATTCGCTGTTGTCAAGCAAGCACCAGATTCGGTTTTTCTTGTCTTTCCTTACCTACACCGTCGCTTTAGCTACCCCTAGAGCACCGACCTCGCTCTTGATACATTCTTCAAGACCTTGGGGCTTGGGAAAGTCCTGTCTTGGAAACCCCGCCGCTCTCATCGTCAATCCAGTACGTACCCTTATCTGGGTTGTACCCCTGATTATTGTCGAGTGGGCACCATCTCCGGTTATTTATGTCTGTAATGAGTTTTTCGTTAACCTTAGGGGACCGTTTTCCGCCTTCTTTGGGGGGTTCTGGCTCCTTTTCAACTTCCGGGACATTCTCTTTATTCTGTGCGAGATCTTCAGCCCGATCTTCGTTTAGATAGCACTTGTTACCCTTCTCCAGAAGCTCTTCGGGCAACGGCTCATTGCAGTTTTCTAGATTCTTCGGTTTTGGTTTCTTCGAGTCTTGAACCCAGCTGTCGTTTTCGAAGTCGACGTACTTCTGCTCACGGATACCCCAGTATTCGTAGCTATCAAGCATGCACAGATGTTCAATCTTTCCAAGAGCTTTGGGGTTCTCTCGTCATCGCTAGCAGGCTTGGTCATGTCGACTTTTTCTATTGGCATTGGCAACGTCGTTGGAAACGATAACGAATTGCGCGTACGGCTCTCCAGCTCTGTCAAATATGGGGACGTCAAGCTCGCAACGCCGCTGCGGTGGGAGGTTGGCCGTGTTCTGACAAATGCCCGAACTGCGGGCATACCAAGTCCTTAATCCTTAATTCTTATTCGCGCTACTATAGGTACGTAATCTCTTTAAGCTAAGCGACTCGTAAGCGGATAGCTATAGCTTCCACAAGATCTTAACGTCTTAAGCTTACTAACAAAAAGCCACTGAAAAGATCGAACTACTAACGAGTACGTAGCATGAGACTCTGCGGGTCCGATGGCCAAACACACTCGGCGTAGCGAGGTAATGAGCCACGCACTTACACGGCCCATCCAATAGCCGCCCACCTAGGTCATAACATTGTTAGTTTATAACATTAACCTTCGGCCAACCAGGAATATCCTGGAACCAACGGCTCCTGTACACCTGCCCAGAAAACTTTATAGGGCTCTGTAGCCTCCCGCTAAAGACACGATTGATCTGGTACCCCTGAGCGGGGCCCCGCCACGGGGCCTGCACGTAGATAAAGTCGCCGTTGGATGTCAAGCTTACGCTCTTAACGTCGGACTGAGAAATTCGGTGGCCGTTCTTGCCGACGCGCTTGTCAATGGGCGCGAAACCTGGAAAATACTTCTCGACGACTTCCTGGCCGTGCTCGATGTTATGCGTGGCCAGGTCGAAAACGTAGAGGTCGAGATCCGTGGCTACGAGAAGTTTGCGTTGGTTAGGGATGCCCGTGACGTCGTGGGAGCCTTCTGACCATTCAGCCCAGCTCTGTTGGCTGGAGCCATCCCATTCCGTCGTAAGACTGTAACCGGGGCTGATGTGGAACGATTTTATTGGTGAGGTCTGGCCGAACAGCGCCTTCTTATCGTCCCACTTGTAGGCGCTCAGCTGCGGCTTAGAGCCAGCATGCTCCGGGTTTCCGTCGTTTCCGGCGGCCCAAAGTGTGACATCTTGGCGATCCCAGAGGAGCCCGTGGATGGCCACACTGCCTGTCAAAATTTGGACGGGCTGGGTGTCGTCCTTTAGCCCTGTCTTTATATCATAGATGCTGATGCTGTTGTTCGGATTGGCGTCATCAGTGGTAGCGATGGCTAATTTATGGCCCGGAAGCAGCTCCGCCGTATGACAGTTAGTCATGCCGGGCCTGATGCACGTTCCAAATGTAATATTGCCGTCGCTAGCCGCTCCCGGATGGTGGTTAATCATGACGACGGCGCCGTGGTAGATGGCGAGAATGCTCTTGCCGTCGGCCGCCCACTTAGCCTCGGGCATCCAGTCTGCGTTCCAGTTCAAGCAATCTTGTAGCTGGCTCGGAACTCCATGCGCACTGGCGTTGGATGAGGTCCATCTCCAGCTAATTTTGCCGTTAACGTCGTGAACCACAATTGCAGCAGGGCTGCCCGATGGGTCCTGCATCACGCCGGTAACGATGTCGAGGCTGGGGGCTTTATTAACGAGCGTAGTGTAGCTGCTGCTAGCCTGTACCGCGGGACTAGCCTGTACTAACAATGGTTGTGCGGCACCTCTTAGGAGAGAAATTATAAATAAGAGTCGCATGTTTTATATATATTCTTATTTTTTAGTCTTATATTGTTTTCTTTTATTTGTGGTTAATATGAGAGTGGTGTTTCTAAGGCGCGAGGTAATTAGGAGTAGTCGAGAAACCATAGTGTTTCGTCTGTCTCTATTTATACTTTATAAGACAGAGGCCTCGTAATAACATTTATACTAATACGGAGGTAGCGGTCAGATGCTATGTCTACGGGGGGGTTGCTTTTACGACCCTAGGTAGGCGGCTATAGGAAAGATATGAGGCTGCGAGCGCACGGCGCTGGAAGGCAGATCTTATAGGTGGAATATAAGGTATAACCTTAGCACAAAGTGCCGAGACTACGACCTCTGCATAACCTGCATGTGTCAGGAAGAATACTGAAGTTCGAGAATATTCTATCACGACCCTAGGTGGGCGGCTATTGGATAGATATGAGGCTTCGAGCGCATGGCGCTGAAAAGAAGACCTTATAGGTGGATGTAATGTGTAACCTCGGCACGAAGTGCCGAGACTATGACCCACAGATAAACTACATATTTAGGAAGAGTAAAGAAGTTCAAATTCTATTACCGCATTACTACATAGGTATGAGTAAGATATAAATAGAAGGTAGCAGCTAGCAAATGGCGCTATAGCGGTAATACGATACTTCCGTCTCTCGGAAAGCTACTGCCTTATAAGACGTGGTTCCCCGGCGAGGTCGGGCCCAGTCGACGCATATCTACGTTACTTCATTAGGCTCACGTAACTGACTTCCTACCTTGCTGCATATATAACGACCCATGTTACGCACCAACGAATACCACGCCTAACCTGGGTTGGATCTCATAGTAACAGGTGAGATTGGGAATAGTAGTGCACTGTAGACGTCGGGGGAGTAGCCATTAGCCGCAGGGCTGGGATTTTGCAGCTCAAACGTAACCAATGGGAGTCTGCAGGCGGTCTACCCCACAGGCCTACACCTAGCGCAAAAGGCGCTCCTTTGCGTCGCAGTATTTATAAGATAGTAAGGGCTGTAGAGGATTCGAGGATAGGTAGTGCTACGATCCCCCGAGAAGATAAAGTCATGTATATTACGACCACGACAACCTGTCTGGTTACGGGAAGGCCCAGCGCGTTGCGTAGGACCCATAATCCGTTGCTTACTATGCGGGAATGTAGCTCAGACAGCTCCCTTGTCTCTCTGATCCGCCTGCAACGTCTTCTTATGCGCCTCTCCGACGGTCTTCCTGGTCCAGAACGAAATGAGACTTCGTGTGGCATTCTAACTGCATCTCTTTACATGACCATGGCCACCGCTAGAAAGGAATGAGATGCTCTTGTCCAGAATCAACCCCCAGAAGTGGGGTGCAATGGTATGAAACAGCCCTGATGTACGTGTGCTCAGCCTCAGAAGTGATGCCAGACACCGAGGAATGGAACATTCCTTACAGCAAAACACCAAAAGTAAACGAAGGGATCGTAAGCTGAGGAGAAAAACCGGGATAGTCTCTCTCCGGCTGCACTACCATGGTGTTCTTTGAGACTCTACGAGCCGGCCATCCACATGCGTCCTGCAGGCAATACCGACGATCCGGTGAATTCAATTCACCGAACAGAAGCCCTCTGGGGCCTCTTACAATCGACAGCCAACGTTTTCACCACGTACACTACCATCCCCCTCGATGTTCTGGGCTCGATGCCTCTGGTGGTTACCGAATACATGTCCT
Organism: Tolypocladium endophyticum; assembly: GCA_024339985.1. NCBI lineage: Eukaryota > Fungi > Ascomycota > Sordariomycetes > Hypocreales > Ophiocordycipitaceae > Tolypocladium > Tolypocladium endophyticum. Next base: position 229,820 of record JALHBW010000018.1, on the reverse strand, counting down.
TCTCAGTCGTACCTTCAAGCATGCTCCTCCAGCTGGATGACTCTGATTGGGATGCAACCATGACTCGCAAGACCTTTGCGCTGCCTGCCAGAACCTTGGCGATAGATTTCGCGAAGGTGATCAGATATCGCAATCTCTTGAGCGGAAGCGAAAATTTGAAGACGATGGAAAATCGGTCATGGAAAATTACCATATGAAAATTATGTGGATTAAGCACTGGTACGAATCCAAGAGGTCGAGTGCACGTCCAGAGGACGGTGGAGAGGACATGGCGAATCATCGATCAGCCAATCGATCGTCCTCGTTTGCAACCATCGGACCAGCCAGCCAGTCTATGGACATAGATGATCAGCATTTGTTCCCGATACAAGACTCCTCAATAACGCCCATTGACTTGATGAAACATTTTGGCGAGCCGTTCTAGAACCGGCCGAAACAAACACTTGGACGGCTTAATGGGCTTTTATTAGGCTAGTATAAATGCAATGCGCATCAATTCCAATTGCTTTTTTGACTGTCATGTGCTTGTTATTTCGATGCCTTTGTACATACATGTAGGGAACCTGCTCACCCCTCCAAAGCCTCAAGAATAGACCTCACCATCCAGACCGCCAGAAACAGATTCAAAAAATCCGGAGTATCCCGTAACCTAGGGACCGGGGGCGTTTATACGAATGGAACGATTGTAGTGCATCTCAAATCGTCATCGCTAGTGCTGGCCGAGTGAGGTAATATTGAACTTATTTGTTGACCAGTAGCCACACTCTCGCCCTGAAACTAGGATAAAAATACAGAGCACTTCAAGGCAACAAAATCTATCACCTACGCTATTGCGATGAAATATGATAAGCACAGCGTAGAAGTCCTGCAAGAGTGTCCACACTTCTTTCGTACTCTGGCTTTTCGTTAGGAGGATCTTGAATGCGGCACATTCAATTGGCCCTGTAATTTGGTACCCACAAGCCTGGCCGCTATCCGTACCTTGTACGGAGTATTACGTAGCACATTTGCTCATCTCCCCTGAAACAACTCGTAGACTCAACACGCGCCTTACATCGCACAGTTGTCTCAATAGTCCTTCTGCAGATGCAAAATGCCGTCGCGATTATCCAAATGGCTGCGCAATAATAGTACTGGAAATGTGGCACCCCACTTCCCAGCTCTCCCCCTCCCGCGCCCCCGATCGCTCTCCACCACGGCTCCATCACCCTCCGCGACGGCCGACAGTGCCTTATTCCAGCAACTGCCGGCAGACATCAGACGTGCCATCTTGATCGAGGCCTTTGGTGGCGAGACGATGCACCTCGACCTGCGATGTGACCACCCAGTCAAGAAGAGCCGCCAGGGGTTCGTCAGCCGCCAACGCCATGCCAATATTCCTCCAGAGTCAGACCGCGACACGACAAAGCGCCGACAGTGGCAGTGGCGCAGTAGCGTGTGCCACAGGCCGGGCTTCTCATGGCGCAAACCCCCGGTCATGGCATCCGGCCTGTGGGATCCGGTCACGGACAAGTGCCAGACGGGCTTCTCCACGTACTGCGACCTTTGGTCGGGCGAGGTCCCGGACAAGTGCTTCGTCGGCGCGACGGGCTGGCTGATGTCGTGCCGTCAGGCCTACCTGGAAGGCGTGGATGTGCTGTACGGGACGAACCGTATGCATATCCAGGGGACGTACGTATTGCGGCGGCTGCCAGAACTGCTGCCTCGCGAGCGACTAGACTGCATCGTCGATGTCGAGCTATTCTGGGAGTTGCGGTCTAAAGATTACGAGAAACGGATGGGCAAACTTGTTCCGGAAGATACGTTGACAGCCGAGGACTTTTCATCCCTCTTGGCCGCTCTCCCCACCATGTTTCCCAATCTCAGGCACATGTACCTCTCACTGCAAGGCAGGCTCATACCGCCCAGCCTCTCAAGCCAGGATCTCTACGCCATGACAGAGTCTCTCCTCGAGCTAATGGACTCTATGTTCTCTCAAACCAGGAGCCTCGTCGAGAGCAGAATCGCCCTGCCGTCAAGCTCGTTTTCAATCCGGAAGCAGAGAGCAGATTCGGCTGACACAACGGCGCAGGGCCGAGAGACCTGGGACCCAATCGCCGGAGCCATATGGAGACGATTCTCAACGTCAGGCCGCGAACGAATACACGAGGCACATCAAGGTGTCAACGGCTACTGGATTTGCGAGGGGGCGCGAGACATGTATCAAGGACTTATACCAGAGCTGTGACATGGTGCAGCACTACGCGAAGGCCTCCCTGCAGGAGCTTATACATACAGTCAGTCTATTATTTACAAAATATCTAACTCAAGCGCTGCAACGCATGTGTCATCATCACGTCGGCTTCGCTGGCCCACTGGATATCGTCGTCGCTGGCCCGGTAATACCAATGCAGTAGTAATAGTCTGGCCACAGGCCTTTGCAGTCTGCCCCGACTGCGGAATTCCACTTGGCAAAGTCGCTACATTCATGTCAGCGTGTTTTATTCTACTTGTGTCGTAGGTAATGTTACTAACTTCGGGCTGATGCCAGCTGCTGTCGCAATGGCCCAGCAGCCGTCGTCTTTCTGTGCTTTGTAGAAACGGCGACAGCCGGAGACCATACCGTCCTGCGGAAACAATCAGCGAGGGAAGTTGTCGTCGTAACACTTGAGCCTACGAGAGCTTACCTGGACGGGGAGTGGCGTGCTGATCGGCGTTCCTGACAAGGTTGTCGTTGGCTCTCCGGTCGTCGTAGATTTGTCTGTCGACGTTGTCCCTTGCGGGGTCGTTTTCGTCGATTGACCTGGCTTGCTCGTGGTCAAACCGCCGACTTGGACGCAGACATAAAAGTCTTGAACAAGGTTATCGCAGCTCGCCTTACCCACGGCGGGGTTCCACTGGAGGAACTGATCTTGGGTGATGCCGTTTGCCTTTGCAATGGAGTCACAGGTATCAGTCCTGGAGGCCACGTCAGGATGCACTTCACATTACGCCTCAGCAACATTCAGCATAATCTTTTACTTACGGGCTGACGAGCCACAGCTTGCTGCAGTTGCCCGCCGTGCCGCTCTGCGTGGGCGTCGCCGGGTTGGACGTAGTAGGCAGGGGCTTCGTGCGAGTCGTTGGGGTGCCGGGGACGCCGACGCAGTACCAGGTTCCGTCGATGACTTTTTCGCAGTCCGACCCCAAGCTTGGGTTCCATTTGATGAAGTCTGCACGAGAAAATGTGCCGAAGATGGCGACAAGGTCGTTGCATGACTCGCCGTCGCGCTGATACCAGCTCGTGCAGTCGGCTGTCTGCCCGGACGGCATGCTGCTTGGCGGTACGGTCGCGGTGGGAGGCATGGCGCTGACGCCATCTGGGCCGATAACGCAGTAGTAGTAGTTAACCCAGAGGCCGTTGCAGTTGCCCTTGAGGACGGGGTTGAGCTTGTAAAACTCCTCCTCGGTGAGGATGTTGCCATCGACAATGGCCTTGCAAGTATCCCCCTGAGGTGGGTATTAGCATATGATTCAGGCATTTAGCTTTATCTGACATGTTAAAGAGTGCATACGTCCTGCGCCTGCCAATACGCCTGGCAGTTTTTGGTTGTGCCATCTGGTGTCGGAGTTGGCGTAAAGCTGGGGTCAATGGTAGGGAATGTCGTTGGAGTGTAGTTGCCCGTAAACGGGGGGATGCTGGCCGTCACCGCCGTTGTCGTCCAGCCAAACGAGACGGTAACGTTCTGCACGCGATTGCTGGTGCAGAGCCACCAACCAGCATAGAGGCCGGAGCAGTCGCTGCCAAGTGTCGGGTTCCACTTCAACCTACAGCCGCGATCAGCGCGACCGTTGTTTTAACACTAGGTACGACTTTCCTCTAAACTTACAGGTCCCCCAAAGTTAACCATGAGCTGGACGCTACGATGGTGTCACAGGTGTCTCCCGGACTGGGCAGATACCAGTCGTTGCAAGTGGCTGGCTGTCCCGGCTGCGTCTTTTGCGGCGGAAACGTTGACTCGACAGATGTGGCAGTGATATTTTGGCTGGTGACGGGGTATCGTGTGGAGTACGGCTCCGTGTTGGGAGGCACAGACGAGCTGCTCTGACTGCCGCTACCACTGGCGGTGCTTGTGGCCTTGGAAGTTGTCGACGACGTCTTTGGCGTGGTCGTTGTTGGCTTGGATGTTGGTCTTGTCGTTGGTTTACTCGGGTCGACGCCAACGCAGTAGGCATATCCTGGCCAAAAGTTGGTTCCGCAGTTGTTTGTCACGTCCGGATTCCACTTATAGAACTGGTCCAGTGTGATACCGAACGATTTCGAGACTGTGAAACAGCTCTCGTCTGCGCCTGCCTTTACGGTGTGGAACTTGTTGCAGTTGGCCGCAATATTGGGCATGGTCGGCCCAGTGGGCTGTGAGTCCTGGGATCGCGCATTCCGCGTGGCGATGGAAACGACGAGCAACGCGGCTCCGTGTAGCATACTCGATGGCGACGGCATCTCAACGTTGCTTGCTGGGAGCCCGACGGAAACGTCTTGTGAAGACGCCTACACGTCGATGAGCCGTAGACTGGATATGGGAAGAATGGAAAGCAAGCTGTTTCCCTCATGGGAGTCAGCATAGCACGAGTACAGAGTCTGGAGTGCATTGTGGCTTACACGAACCTGGCAGAGATCCACTTAGACAGGCTTCGATGGTACCTCTGGAGACTACTCTCCGCACCTCAAATGCGCCGCCCTAGTCGTACGACCGTGGTTTGATTTGGCTTTTCGAACTGCAAATCAAAGAGAAGGAGTCATTTCGCAAGGATATAGCGGCGAATGCCCGGGGACCCGAAGCGGTATACCGCCGTATACTGCAACCCCTCAAAGAAGCCTTGGCCATGCGAGTTTGCGGAGACCAAATCTTGTCCCTGCATCAAAGCCTTAAGCACAGCCGGCATGTTCCAACTCCAGTCGATTTCACGAGCATGGCGTGAAACACAAGTCTCTTTGCGGGCCGGTGAAATGCCGTTCGTTCCGTGGAGTTGACGATATCCCAACGTCAGCCCTAGCCGAGCGCTTGGCCGGAAGGTCCACTTTGGGGGAAGGGGGACGGTGTTTGACGATGCGATCAAATGTCATTGGCCGCGCCAACAACGGATGCTTGTCATTGAACAAATAACTCAAAGCGCTCATTGTTGACGCATCGTCAGCGCTAGCGCTGTAAGATCGGCTATGATCGTCTCGTCCGGCCGGGTACGGTGGACGGTAATGCGACATTGAGGCATGTGGCTCTTCGGTGCCTCCAGAATCTCAACTTGGGTGTTCTTGGCGCATCAGGTACCGGTACTTGCTCCTCGGGTCCATCGCGAGATGGTTCCTGGATTATGGGTCCATTTAGTTTCCTAGGTGGGTAATCACGGGGCCGCCTCTTGGCACCTTGCTCTAGTGTCATAGGCGAGTTCAGGATAGGCAACTGAGTCGTTCCCAAAGGCCATCCTGCCAAGCTCATCCAATAACTCTTTCTTGCCCTCAGGGATTTCTAGTTAGACTCGAGTTACATCGCTTACGAAAACATGAGATGAGACGGGACTCTTGAAGCTCAGTTCCGTTGCAACGACTGGGTACCTAGCTTCTCCGTAAGTAGACTAGTGGTGGATGTGATAGACATACGCCCCTTCCAACTCGAGCAGCATTTCTCGGTGTCTCCATTGCCGATTCTACGAATGATTGCTCAAGCCTGTTTCTTTCTTAGTCTCATCCAGTTGTTGTACCTTCGTGGACTCTCAATCATCTGACCACTTCAACGGCATTGATGATGGCGTCAATCAGGTGTCTAAGACGCCTTGCGGTGATGTGCCTGGGGTTGCTGCCGCAGATGTTTAGCGGAACTGTCCTCGCCGACAGCGATGTGATGCAGTCCTCGTCGCGAGCGCAACAGATGAGGGCTTTTGCCATCGGAAATGGCTTGGCCGCTGCAGCCGCGGAGCCCAATCCAGATTATATCTGCTCCAAAACCAAAGGATGCAAGCTTGGATGCTGTGGCTCCGTGTAAGTCGCCATTTCCCGCAACGTTCACCATGCAGGTTCTGAACAGAGAGACAGTGATCCTAAAACTGGACAAGGAGTCTGTGGGCTTGGTCCCGAGTTTTGCGGTAAAGGCTGCATCTCCAGTTGCGACGCAAAGTCTGAGTGCGATCCTGGCTGGGGAATCCAGTGGTCACAGGCCGCCAAATGCCCCCTCAACGTGTGCTGCAGCAAGTTCGGGTTCTGCGGAACGTCCGCTGACTTTTGCGGTGGCAAGACTGTACCGTCACCGCAATGCCCTGGCGGGAAGAGCGCTGAAAAGAAGCTCATCGGCTACTACGAGGGCTGGAATGTCCATCAAAGGCCTTGCGGCAGTAAGACTTTGTGTTCTTTGACTTGCAAGAAATTTTAGTGTGCTGATTGTGTGTGCTTTGCAGTCATGAAGCCAGAAGACATCCCGCTCGGGTGGTACACTCACATCAATTTTGCCTTTGCCCTGATTAACCCCAAGACGTTCCATATTGATGCCATGGACTCGGAGACCGCGAAGTTGTACGAAGATGTCACGGCTCTCAAGGCGCGGCAAAACGACCTCGAGGTGTGGATTGGTATGTTCACTCCAGTAATTCGACATGGGTCTGACATCTGACACAAACCGATGCAGCCATCGGCGGATGGGCTATGAATGATCCAGGCCCGTACCGTACTGCCTTTTCTGACATGGCCAAGTCGGAGGCAAACCAGGACGCATTCTTTGAGTCCCTAATTACGTTCATGCAGAGGCACAACTTCGACGGCGTTGACATCGACTGGGAGTACCCTGCGGCCGATGACCGAGGCGGCATTAAGGAGGATTTTGACAACTTTGTGAAGATGCTTAAGAGGCTGCGACAACGTCTGAATACTACAGGAAAGAGATACGGAGTCAGCATTACACTGGTGAGTCCAGTATCATTTATCCATGATTTTAAAACCATCCTAACCAAGTGGAAGCCGGCATCATATTGGTACCTCCGTGGCTTCAACATCATCGACTTGGAGCCCCAAGTCGATTGGTTCAATGTCATGACTTATGATATCCGTGAGTCCTAAAAATCATCCGGAAGCTATTGGTTCTGACCACGGACAGATGGGGTTTGGGACGGCACTGTCAAGTCCATGGGACCCTACGCCTTCGCCCATACCAACCTGACCGAGATCCAACTAGGACTCGAGCTGCTCTGGCGCAACAACATCAACCCTGAGCGCGTGGTTATGGGTCTCGGCTTCTATGGTCGCTCCTTCACTATGAAGGACCCTAGCTGCATGCACGCGGGCTGCCCTTTCAAAGATGGCGCCAAGGGCGGCCGCTGCACAGGCACTCCCGGTGTGCTGTCTGCCGCGGAGATTAACAACATCATCAAGAATGGCGGCAAGGTGACGGTTGACAAGGACGCCGCAGTCACAATGGTCACCTGGGATACTGACCAGTGGGTGAGCTGGGACAACGCCGAGACGCTCAAGATGAAAATGGCGTACGCCAACCAGCACTGCTTGGGCGGCACCATGGTTTGGGCGATTGACCTGGATGACGGGACGCTTCTGGATGCGCTGACTGGTGGGTTGTCGCGCAAGAAGGAAATAATTTGGGACAAGATTCCGAGTTATGCTCCGGACTTTGAGACGCCGTGGGAACACAAGAAGTCTGAGTTGTAGTGTTTCGGTGTGATATTTTCGTACCAATAAATAGAGCTGGGAATATCCGAGTACTTTAGGTGTGATGACCTTGGGAACTAATATCATGTACCTTTTACACGGACACGTCTTGTCTCTGCAAACTACGTTGAAAGAGTGAGGCGCGGCGACGATATGCGTATATCCATTGAGTGAAACAAGAGTCAAGACGCCACCGATGTGCTTACCAACGATGAATTATGAGAGAGCCATGAGAAGTTCGGATTCAATTGTATGATGTGGTAACAGCCTGGCGTGCTAAGACTGGCGTGCTGATTACGTTTGTTCCTTATCCTCTTACACACAGCCCGAGTCCTTGTCTTTTCTACGGACCTTGTCAAACATAGATTTGAGCGAGTTGCCCTTATCTCCCAGAAGCCTCGACACCTTACTCTTAGGCGCTGAATAGACCTTTCGCAGACCCTGGACGTCCTGCAGACTTGGCTTCGAAATGGGAGAAATGTCTTCGCCGTTGGGCTTCTTGAGCAAAATCTTCATCTTGCCGGCGTCGTCGCCTTTAGCACCAGACGTGCTGGGGTCTAATTCCCTCGTCAGCCTCTTTGACCCATTTCTAGTGCAGCAAAATATCAGAACGGGTCTTACAGATCATGATGGAGTCGTAGTCGGGCTCCTTGCGGGTGTTGTCCCATTGCACGCTCCCGTCAGTAATAGGCAGGAAGTTGAAACCGCCAGTGAACTGGTAGTGGCTGGCGGTCTCGCGTTTGATACAGAGCTCCTTCACAATTCTCTCGACCTCCCACGTTTCTAGACGACTGTCGCTGCGAACTCGCTGTTCAGCCGCATCATAGTCTTTGAGGTTCTTGCAGTTCCAATTGTTGGTGCCGAAGAAGTACTTGTCGCGGTCGGTGCCAGAGTACGTCGAGTCCCACCAGGTCGGGTTCTGGTGCTCGTGGTGCATGCCCCAGGCGTGCTGTTATGCACCGTTAGCATTTCATTTAATATGTTCGCCCATGAGGCGCCGTTGCGAAGGCACTCACCCCCATTTCGTGCGCGTAATTGGGGACTACGTTTTGCATGCCCATGTTGAGCGAGTCGGAGAGCTTCATACGCGCGCCCAGCTGCTCAAATGTGTTGGCGTCGTTGCTGGCAGATAGCTTGGGTGGTACGCCTGGCGTTGTAGCCATCTCCTCTACGCCTTCACCTGCATACTGAATCAGGAGATTTTCGTGCCTATTCTCGCGGCTTTTGCACCATTCCTTGTCGTCGATGATCTCAAATTGAAACCAGCCGTCCTTGTCGTCGAGCCCCGCGTTGCGCCAGAGCTCGCGCGCCGTCTCGATGTCGGGGCGCAAAATGTCCTCGGCGGACTTCTGAGACCCTTTGTGAGTGTAAGTCTTGTCTTCGAAACAGGCCTTGATGTGACCTTTGGGCCAGAGTTCATTGTAGTCGGCCCGGGGCTCGATCATGATCCATCGTTTCTGCTGGGCATTGCTGTTGTTGGCAGCGCTTCTGCGAGTAACACTTGTGCCGTTGGGCTTGACGTCTGGCATACCCTGCGGCGTGACAAACTCAATTTCGTGCCGGCTTGTGAGCTTCAAAGTCGACTCCCATGCGCGGTTGCCGGCCTGCGCGAGGGTAGCGGCGAGCAGCACGCACGCTGCGATCGAATTGGTGGGCAGCATTGCACGTACGCGACCAGCTAAGACGCGAGTTTGACTTCAAGATAAAGTTCAGTTCTCTTGCAAGTCCGTATGATGCATGTTCGCAACGAGGGAGCACGAGACTGCGCCGGCGAGACAGAAGGTGTGTACGCATCATTCATGGGTGTGTGTGCTATGTTCAGACATCAAGCAAACTCCGGCAAGGGGAGACCGGGTAGGCTCCGGTAACTTTGTGAAACTAAGCATTCATCTCATGATGTCAGGGCTGTCGGACCGGCCACGGTGGGGTCCCGGCTATGATCTCGGCGAAAATTAATGATTCGCGGCATAGAAAACCAACGTATGTAAGGTATTTGTCATTCTTCAAGAATTGGCATATGTCAGCAAACCCCAATGGAAGCCAACTACGAGTACAGTTCTGGGGAATAGTGCGTGCAGCAGGAGATGAGATGTTACATCGGAAGAGGGGGACGTTCTTAGTGCAACGGCTTGGCTTCGTGGGTCCAAGCGAAAGTCGTCAGACGAAAGCCGTGAGAATCCTTCTAGATATCGGCGATTGCGTTCCACTAAGAACCACCTCCTCAAGGCTTTTCGAATTGGTCGAGGCTTCTGGGCTGGCAACCACTGGTCAGGAGAGAGAAGGCAGCAACAAGGGTCATGCATAAAAATGCTACAAGTGATTAACTCACATGATAATAAAGGGATGTACCGGTACTTTGCCCCCGCCAAGAGTAATGAGAGGGGCAGTGCATGCATGGCGCGCGCATAGCGGAGCGGGAACCACATGCAGGGCTCGTACTCATACATGGTAGAGCGCAGGTTACGCGAGAATCCTTGGGACGACGACGAAGCAAGGGAAACCTCGGGTTGCCTCAATAGCGCTAGGTCGTTTGTCGGGGTTGACGGAGATGGCTGACGAGGTGCAGCACTGACGATGGGAAGTGCAGTGCCCAGATTACCCTTCCTCTGGGCTGCATTCGGCCTCTGTTGTCGCGGGTCTTTACCAGCCTTGCTCGTGTAAGTCGAAACCCAGTGGGCTGGCTGCGCTTTGTTGGAGTTCCCATGTGCAGTCGTGAACTGTGCCTGGCCTTTCTCACCACTATCAGGCTTGGGAGCAAGATTCTTGCCCATCCACTCATTCACCACTTTTCGCATTGTTCGTTCATTCCTTCGTTCGGGGCTCATCGCTGTTTGCGCGGTGCAGCCTTCTCATTCACATCCACGCTCAATGCATTCGTTACCAACTGGAGGATGGCCCAGGTCGTCGACGCTTCTCTCTTTCCTCGGCCTCGTGGCTCTGTCGCCATATTTGGCGTCCTCTTATGTCATTCCTTCCAATATTACCTACACAGAATACCTCGGCGGCCCTGCTCTCGAGTCCCGGGCAACGCTCGACGACCCGACTGTTTTCAGCTGGGTACGCCGCTTCGCCGCTGTGGGGGACAGCTACACGGCGGGCATTGGCGCGGGTGAGCGGCTGGGAAGCGTATTTCATAACTTTGGCGACTGGAAGTGCTCGCGGTACGATCTCTCGTACCCAATGGTCTTCAAAAACTTCCTGGGGTCGAGTCTGGAGGACTTCCAGTACCCTGCATGCACTGGTGATCAGACGTGGCAAATTTACAACCAGGTAGACAAGCTGTCCGGCGACCTGGATCTGGTGACGCTGACGGCGGGCGGCAATGACCTGTGCCTAGTCGACATCATCAAGGAGTGCGTCATTCTATCGTTTTACGGCGAAAAGACGTGCAATGCTATTCTGGACAAGGCGCAGTCCAACCTTGACAAGATTGTGCGCAACAATATCAAGCAAATTCTGATCGCGCTGGACAAGAAGATGGCCAAGGACTCTGTCGTCGTGTACAATAGCTACGCACGTTTCTTCAACACGGACAACGAAGACTGCGCCACCAAGCAGGACTGGTCGCTATTCCGCTGGGTCACGTACATCTGGTCTGACATGAGCCACGACTCCCTGCCCCTGACTGTGGCACGCCGCGAGCGTTTCAACAAGCTTACAACCGGGCTCAACGACCTGATTAGAGATGTCGTGCACGACGTCTCTAATGATGTCAAGTACAAGATCGGTTTCTCAAATTGGGACTTATGGCCGAGCGACGGCGTCAAGGGCCAGATGTGTGACCCATCCTCGACGGGCGCGTACCCGGATCCCAAGCAGCCGGATCTGCTCTTCTTTAAACCGGATACGCGCAACACGTGGTTCAAATTCCCCATCAAGAAGCGCGCGGAGGATGGCAAGGTCGTATTTGATCCTGCATCGTCGTCGGCCGGGCCAGAAGCGGCGAATCAGAGCGGCGATGAAGAAGTGTTTGGTCCCTTGGATGAGGAGCAGCTCAAGGCTCTGCGGGAAACCCTACCTCCGCCCCCACCGCGGGACCTGGACTCCAACGGCGTGGACCGTTCCATCTACAAGTCATCGCTCTGGAATTCTGTCGACCCTCGCGCGGCGGTACTCAAGCAGCTCGATCCGCGCGGCGCGCCCGACACACCAGGTTGCCCAAGCGACTCATCCACGTGGCTTCCCGGGCTAGGTTTCTTCCTGCCCGACTTCTTCGGGCGGATATTTCATCCCAATGTGGAGGGTCAGAATGCCATGGCGTCCTTCGCCGTCGCCGAGGCCATCGACCTGCGCGCCAAGGTGCTCGGCGTGCAGCCCGAGGTGTGCAAGTTGACGGACGAATTTAAGTGCTGGCAGAAGGAAGGACGCAAGGGCTACGCCACGGCAGATCGCCTCAACGAAAATTATAAGGACTTTTGCGATGGCGTGGAGGCGCCAGGCGGCGGTGAGACGGGATGGAAGCGCAGCAAGACTTACCACGATGGCACGCCCGACGAGCACGAGTTTGTAGTTGAGACGGGCGAAAACGCGGACAAGTATAACAAGGACGAGTGCCTCGAGTCGATGGAGCGCATCATCAACGGGTGTGATGGCAACGACCCCAACAACCCCATGAATTGGAAGTTCGGCGGGCAGTGGAAGCGCAACGAGTACACGTACACGGTCAACATAAAGCGTGACAACCGCCCCTGGCCGCCTATTAAGAAGGCGCATGGCTCGTGCGACGGCTCATATCACTTTCTTTACAGCGACTATGTCATCTATGGTAAGACTAACCCTGCATCCTACCGTGCTTGTCTTGTTACCCATGGCGAAGCCAATATATCCCGCTGCAGAATCGTCAATGCCAGCTTCGTATTTTACTAACTGGCGGGGATTATTATAGGCGCTGGCTGGAGCAGCTGGGACTACGGGCAGTCAACGCTGCTTAAAAACTCGCGCGGCTGCCTGGGCGAGGGAGTCACCAAGTGGAAGTTTGACTACTTCGATGAGCCTGACTCGGACGGTATGGAGTGGAAGTCGACGTTTCGGACGCCGGTGTTCGTCAATAACCGCTGCTACAAGAACAACAAGGTGGCTTTTGCCTCAGGTGGCTTTACGGACGGGTGCTCCGGCAGCGGGTGGGCGTAGTGTCGGTGAATTGTCGCGGCCTGTTACGGAGAAAATGAAAATGCATCTCGTTTTAATTCCGTAGCGCGGTTCGTAGACATCGACGGTACTCCAATTATACGGAACCTATTTGAGAATCGACTTGTATATCTTGCAACCTAGTAGCGAATCATCTACCTACTCAAGCTTAAATGCCCAAACTCGCAGCCAAGCCTTGTGCTTAGCCCTTTACACGCAAACAGAACCTGTATTCATCTTAATTGCCCCGCGGCTTTTACATCACGACTTGGTCTTTTCGCGGGGTGTTGAGACGTGTCTGTGGAAATGATGCCGCTGTTATTTCCAACTATCAATCTGACCGAACACTATTACGCAAATATAGTAGTAGAATGGTCGATTGAGAGTGGGTTTGCCGCTTGCGGCACACCAAAGCCTACGTTACATACCAAAGTCTGGTCCAATGTGTTATTGTCTCCTGTTTTCTTATGGAAATTTGTGGTACATGAGTGAGAAGCTGCAAATGTTAAAGAATCTAGGGAAATGCTGGTCCTCTTCGCCAAGCCCTAAAACGAAGCAGCTTAGGAATTCTCTTGAGCAAGCTTTGGCTCGCCAGCGAGCCGCGGCATGCAGAATTTCGTATGCTTGAAGTCTGCAGAATCCGATCATGTTCCTTTCCAACAGCACTCTCGTACACTCCGGATGTGCAATGCCCTTGCAGTCGACTCCTAACCCAACTCTCAAGGTGGTTGCGCGATCTCCCCGTCGATGAGCCTCTAGGCCGACGACCAGACCTGCAACGTGGGAATGATGTCGCTGAGAACGTCATTTCGATCGTCGTTTGGACCTCTAGTCAGGCTGCGTATTCTTGGAGACTAGTAAATGGCAACGCGAGATTGAGAAAGCGTAAACTGAGGATATTGAAAAGTAAGGTACGAGATCCCGTCAATTCCTTCTTCCTGGTGATCTGGCTGTCGTCTTTGGTAACATAGTTATTATCAGGCCGAGTTAGAACAATGGCACTCTGGTTAATTTGAGGGTTCGAAGATCGCATGGGTTGTTGAGCAAATGCAGTGTAGATGAAATAACGGCTCAAGTTGGAGGCGGAGACGTTAAGGGCTTGCATACATGTACGTTGGAGTTAAGGGTTCTCTGTACAATCCGTGGGAATGGCGATTTGGGAGACGGCAGTTTGACCGCAGCGATTTCTGGAACGACTACTTACAGGATGCGAAATCGCTAGCAAAGGCACAAATTAGATTGGGCCAAAATAACTAGTAGCGTAAACGTTATCCTTTATCTCTGAGCCCGATTTCAGCTAACTATTTCGCCTTCCCTTCTCTGCAAGCGATTACAAAGACAGCACGCTCGCAGCTGGATGTACATTGCCGCAGGGTAGTACTGAATACAGGCGAGACTGTAGTCGACATCAATATTTTACTTATCTGGACTCCATCAGAACTTCTCCGGGTTCACTTACATTACATGGCTTGAGTAACCCACTACTGCTTAACAGTCCGACAGAAGACCGCAGTTATAACTATTTGGTATCTTCCCTGCCTTCTTGCAGCAACTTTTGAAGCACGAGTTCATCTCGTGAGTTGACCTCCAGCAATGGTGGTTCGTGTTGGTATGGTAATATTTGTAACCACAGTTCTTCCCACAATCATAGGTTGGAGCGACAGGATCGGTGTACTCGAAGTCCGAGCAGAAGTAACAATGAGTATCTGCGGCAGCGGCGCCAATGAGTATCGCTGGCAAAAAATTGCGGAAGAGCATGTCGATTGACACAATGATTTATGTATGATAAACAGAAAAATTCAAGCCGGCCAAAATGCTCCACTGATTCCTGACGACAACTTCGCTACCAGACACTTATATGTCTCCTCATGGCCAGCGTCTAGGCGAATTTGGGTCGGGCGGGGAAATTTGGCGCAATAATTGGGTCGACTGCGGGGCGTCGTCGTCCCTGAATCATAGTAATACAATGCCAAGTAAGGCCCGCGAAGAAGGGCCAGTCGGGGCCACTGCATCCACGGGTAAGCGGGCGAACTTTTCGTCCGTAACAATGACCAATGAACTTATGGCAGCTCCAACGCTGGGAACATATCAAAAGACGACAGAGCAAGGGAACGACTCGCCCACAAAAAGGGCACCTTTTGGTCGTCGTCCTATGTTGCAACAAGCATCCCCAGGGTCAGACCTAAAATATGCGCTACCTTGCAGGGGAAGATTCCATGATTGCGAATAGTTTCAAATAGCGTATAGTATAAGTAGATGTTACTTTCCTTTTAATTCTTTGCCGGTTCGTTGTAGCGGATCGGAAATCCTGCGAAGAGAATCCAACCATTAGCAGTGACGGGCTACCGCTCATTGCGCGGCTTTTACGACTCCTTCGGAGCACAATAAGGTATGGAATCCGCCTCAAGACCCGTATTGGTCCCAAATACCTGAAACAGCTGCTGGTGTTGTCGTTGGAAGAGGGTTTACGCTGGCTCGCCTTAGAATAATGGCGGTGCATCCCAGATGTAACTCATATAGCTGCTTCGACTTGACTGCCAAGCTGTGCCGCAACAGTCTCGAGAATTTTCCTTGGCGACAATTGATAACTGTAGGGCACATTTGCAGCTAAAATTACGGCCATAGATAGGACTTGTTCCACTGGCCATCCGAGCTCATTGCATAACTCAATCTTTCATGAAGACGATCCTCGGAGCCTTGCCAAAATTCCACGCTTTCTGGAGCTACCGCGTATACAACCCACAAGGGATAGATGTCCTTGCTACCACTCTCCACGACTCGACGCGCTTCGTCGACTCGTCTGAGCAACTCCGCGCGATCCAAGTCTGGCTCGCTCTGCTTTGATGCAATGGCCATAATCTGAGACACCAAAGGGCGTGCGTGAAAATCCTTGGCGCAAACGCTTTCGGGGAGCGAATTTGCCCTGCCACGCACCCGGACTTGACGCCCAATGGCACTCCAGTAGAATGTTAGTGCCACGTGGCTATTGGCTGAAATTTGCCGTCCTTTGGGACTGTCGGCGTTGACTGCGAAATGCCAACCCCGGTGGTCGACATTTTTTAGTATCAAGATTCTCGCGTCGGGCTGGCCATGATCGTCAACAGTAGACAATGTCATTGTGTGTGGCTCTTGAACGCCCAAGCGTATCGCTTCATTAAGCCATAGCTCGAATGCCTCTTGTGGAGTCTCAGGGAACGTTTCGAACTTCGCTTTTAGGAGTGGACCCTTGAGAACGGGAAGAAGTCGAAGTGTCTCTTGTATACTTCCCATGGTAATTGGTTATAGATCGACTGATACTTTTCATCCCGTTTGGATGGCTTAAGGGTCGCGAGCTTCTTCGGCGCAGGAAGAGCGGTGAATGAGATATTTTTTTTGCAGTGGGATACTGTGCGATCACGTGTAGTAGCTGACCGAGATCGGCGAACGACGTGTAAAAAGCTCCAAGCCCTTGACGCTAATTCGATGTTTCTCGAGGCCCTGCAACCGCCGATCCAGTTTTGAGATCCGTCAATTTACGGATTTTGAGAGAATTTGCAATATAGAACAAGGTTAGTTGATCTAGGATAGCGTCCCCTCAACAAATTCGAAACAATCTGCTTCGTCGAAACCTTGGTCAGATCGGGGTTGTTCCGTGCCGTCTTACGAGGTGGCCGACCTGCTGATGCGGAGACAGGCCAGCGGCCACTGTCAGACCGGACAGATTGTTCTGGAGCTCGTCTTTGTATCTAAGGATCGCTGTGATTGGGCCAGCTGCGGGGCCGAACGGACCTCGGCTTATCAGCGTACTGAGCCCACGCTCACAGCCTTACCTTCGCCAGTTTCAACAACAGGTCATCTTTCGTACGCAGATCTCTATTCGAGCAGCTTGACGCTGAGAATCTGGCCCACATTAATATGTAAGAGTTTCATCAGGTCCAGAACCAGATTAAGGGTACATCATACATGAGGACAAGAAACAAAATTACCATAAGGTTCGCGGCAACTGCATTCAGCACGTAATCTGGGAAAATTGACTCCGCTAGTTGTGGGGAGCAGACCATCACCGCAGCTCTATCGACGCGCTGTCTCAAACCATTGGCATTTGTTAAGCCATTCAAAGTCGTAGCAGATCCCATATTCAGGTGGATGAAGTTGACCTGGCACGCCCGCGGTGAAGTGATTGAACACGCTTGTACGAGAGATGCTCGCATCGTGACACAACAGTTATTGCGACTGGTTCGGAGACAAGCGTTGATCTTGGACATGGTCTTGTTCAAGGCGGTGCGGTGTTGGGCGAGTCCGAATGTTTGGCGCGAGATCATAGGTATTAATACGCGCGTCTTTCCCATTGTTATTGGCGACGCTTACCCTAATCCCAAATTGTCTCCTGAGTTGCTCCTCTCCCGTTGAGATTAGCCACATGAAACTCGCGTCTTGAGACTGTGTAATTGTAGTAAGGAACGTGATTGAATGCTCACTGATCCTTTACAACCTCTCGTCTGTGACGGTTTTCGCGTAACCCTGCTTTGTTAAGCTCTCTTGCTCGTCAGAGAATATGAGCCGCCACTTATTTTTTGATGCTATAGTTATGTCGGCCTCGTACGCTGTATCCTTCACAATCAGGGTAGACATATTCATCTTGCCCCAATGTACCACACATCAAATAACTAATCTCTGCCGGGGCTGAAGAAAAGATGCAATGATCTTTCCCGCCGTCTTTCACAGCTGATCCCAAGGCACCGGCGTCGGACTTTTACACGCCGGATTTTCCGTCAGCGATGCCAGAGCAAACCCTGGCTCGTCCCCATCCGGAAACAACTCTACCAGCGACGTTGTGTTCGGCCGATACATGGGCATGTGGTACTTCTTGGGCAAGCCGCCAGTCGGATCTCTGATAAAGTCGCCAAACAGCCTCTGAACGAATTTCGACGCCCGCGGCGTCGTCGCTGAAGTGCGCTTCGGTGAAGCCATGACGCCGTACGTGCCCATCAGGATGGGTACGTCCGCTGTGCGTAGACGTCAGCAATTGGGGTCACAAGCTTGGAGTCGTGAGAGGTCACGCTCGTATGGATGGTAAGGAGCTAGCTTACGTACATGCATGGTAGGCCCTCAACCAGGGGAAAGTCGTAACTTCTGGGAAGACACCCTTCCAGAGATATCGCCAGACGGGTACGTTGTTTGCCGCGCGGAATCTAAGTCAAGCGGTCAGTGAACTTCCCAGCAGAATCCGGAGCTGCGTCCGAAGACTCACCCTGACTCGAGCTGTATGTTGCATTCGAACACCGTCTCCGTGACGATCCGCGAGAAGGACTGGTTGACGCCCTTTGCCGCGTCCCAGTTGAGCACCGCATCCCCTTCATGCGACAGCATCCCCATCAGAGCTGGCTACTTCCACAATTTGGTTAGCCATTGTCAAGTCAGCCTCTCGCATGAGTGTGCCTGCAAGAATGCAACTCACCACACGAGCAAACCTTCCTTCACTACCCCTTCTCGAATACTCTTTTTGTGTGAACATCGTCACGTTGTCAACCATGGGTGAACCTCCTGGCGGTGATCCAAACCGGTTCACTGTGTTATTTGACACTGCATGCTTCAACTTGTCCGCATCCACGTCCTGCATGCACCGCAGCTCTTTAACTCGATCCTTTTCGTCGGCACATCCTACGGCTTTCGCCACTCGCGAAAACTCCGCATCGGCGCCGTTTTCATGCGCACCGATGATCTGCGCGACTCCGCTTTGCAGCAGGACACCGGACACGATAGGGTCCTCGGCATACGAGTACAGCATCGCATGGGCCGAGTCCGCGCCGGCCGACTCTCCACCGAGGATGATGCGCGAGGGGTCACCTCCGAAGCCTGCGATGTTGTCGCGCAGCCACTCAAGTGCTGCACGTTGATCGCGGAGACCGAGGTTTTGGTAGTTGAGCGCGGGGGTGTTGGGGAAACCAAAAATGTTGAGGCGGTAGCTTTGATGGTACACGTTTGTGAGCATCCGAGTTGTCATTTATCGTCGTGGTCTGACACTGCAGATGGGACACGAGAACTTACTTCCAAGTCACGACTATGATGTCCTCATTCTCGGCCACAAACGCCGACGGGTCGTAAATTGGCACACTCGCCCCTCCTTCGCCGAACGCACCGCCATACGACCACACATACACGGCCATTTTGTGCCGATTGCGCTTCGGCATCGCCGTTGGCACATACACGTTCAGTGTCAGGCAGTCCTCAGACTCGTTAGATTTCGCCTTGAGCGCATCCCCCAGCACGGTTCTGTACCGGAACTGGTGGCACACGGGGCCCAGTGTGGACGCATTCTTTGGCGAAGAGGAAGCATCTTTAGAAGACTTGTTCTGCTCAGTCGCCGTGGGAAGCGGCTGCGGCGGCTGAAAGCGCAGGTTTCCGACCGGTGGCTGCGCAAAGGGCACACCCAGGAAGGCGTCGACGAGGGCATTAATCTTGACGCCTCGGATGAGACCCTGGTTCGTCTCTGCCAGAATATCTTTGGCGTTGGTGACTGTTGCGTGAGCAAGGCCAATGTTTATCGCTGAAGCAGAAGCGGCGTAAAGGAGAGTATAGATTTTCATGGCATTAGTGCACAATAAGAGATGTAAATGCGAATTGCAGCTGTATGCTTGAGTCGGTTCTGCCTGACTGAGAAGCCCTCCCTCCTGCCGCTTTATATCTTTCACGGAAATGCAGTACACTTACAATCCATGAGGCGGAGCGCGATGGTTCATCGGATTCATCGGATTCCTCGCATTCCTCGCATTTCAGAATGTTGTATCGTATTTGCCCTGGTTGCCGCCCTCGTTTTAAAGCGACACTTCGAAATAAAAGCTGCGCTGAACCACGTATTCCCGATTAGGCATATGGGTCGACCCAGTCGACCCACATATAGGCCTACGTCAACGTCGGCTATGGCTGCGGCTGCTTACGAGTACAATGACGATAAGGTCCTGTGGATTTCCGACCCGCGACCGGCCGGGCACACCTCTGACCCAGCAGGAATAGCTATCGAAGCGTAGCAACCAAGAACGAACACTCAGATAGTTGCTCAACAGGACGAAGCCGACACCCTGCTAAGGTCAGTCTAATCAGCTTTCCTGGAGCTAGAACCTGCTTTTGTGAAAATATGATCTGTTGTTTGCCGTGCACGCACGTCGATCGCAGACAGATCACTGCGAGAGGCCTACGACGTGCAGGGATGCGCGACCACCCAACACAAAGTGCATCCTGGGTGCCGATGTGGTTTCCCTTTGATACACCATACCCCGCACCTGATGGCAATGATTAAAAATTAGAATACATTTCTGAATGATCTGAATCGCAATCTATGTGCTCACATCATGATGCTACGTCTACCGAACGAACTCCTTTTAAGAATTGCTACGGAGCTAGAGTTTGAGAAAGATATCAATGCACTAGCTCGAACAAACTGCCGGCTCTATTCTTGCCTGGATCGATTTCTCTATTGCCGCAACATACAACGGTCCGGTAGCTCAGCGCTCAGATGGGCTGCCATCCACGGCCGAGAACGAACGATTAAGAAAGCGCTCACTTCGGGTGCGTCGGGCTTAGGTGAGGCGTTGATATTATCGTCAGAGAATGGACACAAAGGTGTGACAATGATGTTGCTCTCCATTTATAGCCCTGATGAAGACATGGAGAGTAAACACGGCCAAAGAGCACTTCTAGGGGCCACGTGTAGGGGCCACGAATCTATTGTTAGGCTTCTTCTGGTCTCAGGGAAGGTCGACATCGATTCAAAGGATAGCGAAGGCCGAACATCGCTATCGCAAGCCGCATCTAGGGGGTACGAATCTATTGTCAGGCTGCTACTAGACACGGAAATGGTTGAAATCGATTCGAGGGATACGTACAGCCGGACACCGCTTTCATATGCCGTTTCAATAGGGTCTGAGTCTATTGTTAGGCTTCTAATAGAGTCGGCAAAGGTCGAAATCGATTCAAGGGATAACTATGGTCGGACACCGCTGTCACAAGCTGTGTCCAGGGGGTACAGCTCTATTAGCAGGCTACTACTAAACTCGCGAAAGCCGAAAGCGATGCAAGGTTATGATTCTAGGTGTGCATAAGACCATAATCAAGCTGGAAAGTCACTGGAGCAAAGATAGCATTTGGCGAAGAAATTGGACATCTAAGTAAATTCATCGAAGCCTCGATAATCAGCCCCAATAGCGTAACACTCTGTCGCCAGTAGAGCGCCATCGTGTTGTTGAAGCCTCGGTCGCGCCAAAGTGCTAGTTACTCTCTTCGGTATCCCATGGGCTACGGGTCGCCTCGCAGGTCGCCTCTTCCGATGGAACAGCGCCGGTGTTGAAATATTCGGAGAGAATATCTTTGACGCATGGCCCCATGGCATTCAGTGTCACACCGTGGCCCGTTGATTCCAAAACCATGACCCCTGCGCCAGGGTGCCCTTTGGCCATAGACCGAGCGTTTCGTAGAGGAGTTACCGGATCCCATCGGGTTGATATGAAGAGGAGAGGGGCGGCAGGGCGACCTGGCTCAGGAGATTCAGCCGACTTAGAGGGCGAGGGCGAGGTGAAGGGCCCCTTAAACAGCCAGTTTGGACGAGCTCTCCATCCAGCACAGGAAATTCGAAGCGACGCCCAGAAAGGTCCGGCAAGAGTTGAGATGG
This sequence comes from Tolypocladium endophyticum, assembly GCA_024339985.1. NCBI lineage: Eukaryota > Fungi > Ascomycota > Sordariomycetes > Hypocreales > Ophiocordycipitaceae > Tolypocladium > Tolypocladium endophyticum. The sequence goes on along the minus strand of JALHBW010000018.1, from coordinate 208,386 downwards.
ACAACTGTTTCTGTACATAATCGCGCCAATCAGAGTTGCTCAAGCCTGTGGCGTCTTCACCGTCGACGCAAATCACCGCAGTCTGGGCGTCCCCTGGTATTAACGGGTCCTTGGAAGTATTTGAGCACGCTTTGTGACTATCTCGAGGAAGTGATACTTGTAGGAAATCTTCCATTCTGTTGAGCAGAGCAGTCGTGTTTCCGCGCATCGCGTCATCGAAGTCGCGCGCGAGGGCTTGAGAAAGGTAGACAGCGTCGTAGAGTGTCCATAGGAAGAGGCTGCGAATTTCACCAAGCCTCATGGACGTCCTATGGCCATCATTCGCCACCCGGACAATCGGATGCTCGTCAAGGCTACGAGCCCATGCCCAGAAGCGGGCGCTGATGTCGGCACCGGATGTGTCTGCGTCGCGATGCAGTGCGCAGACGGGCTGACCAGCAGCGAAGCAGCCCTGGAAAAGTCTTTCGACTATTTCGTCGGCGTCGTTCGTGTTTGTAAGCCAACCCTAGGAGCAAATTCATTAGCAGTGCGCTCCATAAAATGAGAACATGAGCCCTTGGGCAGAAGGATGGAGGTAGATACGTCTTACCAGGCCACTTGAAAAGTCCTCTGCATCACAAACCCCATCTAAAACCATCCGACCAACGCGACCAGGAAACATAGAGGCAAAGTAGTTTCCAAGAATAGTCCCATAAGAAACTCCAATATATTGCAGTCTGGGCACATCTTCATTGCCGTCCCCGCCTTTTCGAAGCTTACTCGAACGCAACTCGAGTCGGGCTGAGTCGTCAGGAGCGTACTTTACCTGCTTACTATTCTTACGTCTATCCTCATCCAGCTTATCAACGATTGCGACCATGTCGCGGGCGTTATTTGGCGTGCCGACGTAGGATAGGTAATCTCCATGGACCATCTCGCATTGGCGAGCATCGGCTTTAGCCCCCGCGACAGCGAAAGCCAGGGATGCAGGACTCAAGTTGACATCACCATTTGCTAAATGCTCGACGGAACGCATTACGCCCAGGACTCCCGGGAAACACTTGATGCGTGGAGTGCTTTGGCCGGTCCCTCTGGTATCAAAGGACAGGATCTCGTAGTGCTTCTTACCTGCAATATCCAACAGGTCTCGCATTTTGTGTCCCATTCTGAGTCCGTAAGATGTGCCAGATACTGCAGGTCCACCAGGTTGGGCGAATACCGTGCCGCCGAATGATGGATCGTCATAGCCGACTACGGCGGGTAGCTTCGTGATTGCAACGGCCACACTTCGTTCGTCGGTTTCGTTGAGCCAGTCCAGCGGGAGTAGCAATCGGGCGCACTTGAAACTCCCATAACAGTCATGATACTTGAGCTCGTTTGATGGAGTAATGCTCGCCCAGTCGAATTCGGCAGCAGCCTGGTAAGCTGTGGGGTTCGCAAGTGCGACGGCTTCAGCAGCTGCAAAAGCCACAAGCACGCTGAGCAACGGATGGTGTCGCTTCATGATGTTTGGTTTGATGAATTTTTTATTGAGCAAGAGTAACAGTTCGCGCATAACAGTCTCAAATGAGTTTGAACTGATCTCAAATTTAAAGAAACCACGTTTGCAGCCCCCGTTTGATGTCAGTTACGGGCTCAGTAGCCGAATCTGGACCAGACTTATCACAGAATGGTCAACAATCTCCATTCCACCTATTAGCCCGATAAACATCATGCGTAAGCTTATGGCTCTCAATGACGCGTAACCGAGGAGAAAAGCAGGTTTTTTTGGGGTTGGTCCGGCAACTGTTGGCTGCACAGTTGGTTGCGCTGCATGTGTGGGCTTGGTCGTTAACCCTGCCCTTGCAAAAGGCCCTCCAAATCCTAATCCAGCGAGATACAGGCGCACAGCTTGGCCGAGCTGCATGCATTTTCGGCCAAACGTTCACACGATTCTTCTGGAACATCTACTTCTCAGAGGTCAGCGAAAGCCGGAGGCCTTCGAAGAAGAGTCTGCCAAACCACAAGTTCCCGTAGCCATGGTCAGCCTTACAGACTTGTTTTGGAGTTATGCAATAAATTTTCCGCATAACGTAACTTCCTTCTATTCGTCACTTCTCACACTCGCGCTTTCTTGCCGTAGACCCCGCCATAACGCGGAAAATTTCGACCAATGATGCTAAGCCGCTCAAATGTGTGATGTACGTGCGGGCTTACTTGGCCGGGGTGCGGACCCGGCGACGCCTTGGATCTCTTGCGTGCTGCGTAGCCTCGTCGTCGCAGGCGTCTCTCTAGCCTCGCCGGGCCAAACCTCACAAGCTTCGATACGGGTGCAAATAGCCGAGTCACCAAGGGCATTGATCGGCGTCACATGATCAACGGTGACCTCCGGCCTTCTTCACTCAGAGAAGATCAGCCTTTAAGTCGGAATCTTAGAATTACTAAGATATTCAGGTCGTCGTGGCTAATAAAGATTCACTTACTGGGGAGGACCACTATGAGATTTTATAGGAGATAGCTAAGGAAGAACACTGAAAGTTAGAGTTAGTGGGAACCAGTATAGTTTTATGCACTTCAATTTCCCGGGTAGTGGCCCTACGGAGAATAAAAGAATTTATTAATAACGAGTGGACGTACCAAAGGCCAGGCGCAACGTCTTGCGTAGAAGTCCGGTCCCGAGGGTTCTGCCAATACAAAGACTATCCGTGCTGTTAGTAGCTAAATCTGTAAGACACACAGCAGCTTTGCCGCTCAAATTTCACTATGTACATATTTGGCAAGGAGTACGAGAGGTAACGAATGCCGTCTCGACAAGTGCGAGAGTAATAAATCCTTAAGTTGAACAATGAGGAGCTCATGAAAAGTCGAAAAGACGTGAGGAGCCATCTGATCATTGAGACCCTGATGATCCCTCTATGCCCACCAAGCTTTAATCCACCCGTGGGCGTGTCTCAGCGAATGTGGGATCGGGTATGTGCGGCTGTCCTGACAAACTGACTTACAATATGGATTAAAATTTGCTTCACA
>JALHBW010000018.1:123374-205311 GCA_024339985.1 Tolypocladium endophyticum | reverse complement strand
CCCCCCCCCCCCCCCCCCCCGGCGCGGGGCCCCCTCTCCAGCCCTTGTTGGTCCCTGGACGGCTGTGGAATTAAGGTAAACCTCTTTCAATCGTGGAATTCGATTTCCTTCTCAAAACTCATCTCTGGCTGCACCTCCTTTTCTTTATAAATTGGCTACACATCTTGCGTCGTTCGTCCTAGGCTTGACCCCTTCCACCGGACAAGCTGATAAATGCCCTGCATAACTCTTCGTTAGCATGTGGGTCCAGAAAGTCCTTTTTTCACCTTGACAGCAATAGAGCAGTCTTACGTAGTTTTTTAAACAGCCAGTGACAGCAATATAAGGGTTGCAACAAGTGACGTTCAGATTTGGGGACCACCAAGCGGTGAAAGACAAGGCAGTATTTGCCGCAGGGTTAAAATACTAGATAAGTAAATAGATGACCAGAGAGCAGGTTTCGGGTAGTATCTATTGAGGACGTCAACTTGGCTACATTTAAGAGAGAGAGGGAAAGAATAACTATGCGTCGATGAGGTATCGTATTTTCAGGGTTATGCAACAGGATCACTTGCAGAGCGTTAAGATTTGCCGCGTATGATCAACTCTCAATAGAAAGAAATTATATGCCGCCTACTTCTCTTGCTAAAGCGAAGCCAAGCAAATAGAACAGCACGCTCTACAAAGCTGTCGACCAGGCGGGCAAAAAGATGAACAGTAACACACCACTAGTGGCAAAAATTGCACCGCCAAACAAACTTTGCAAAACAATTTTGTGCTGAAGATGCCGCAGATGGACGTCTTTGACCCGGAATTTACGGTCGAAAATCATGAGGCGCGAGAGGATACGCAACAGGCCTGATCGCTGGTCTGCGCCCGTCTCAGCGTCGGTGAAACGCTCCCAGGGCAGCGGCTGGCGGCGCGAGAAAAGCAGAAGGAAGAAGCAACTGCCACGCAGGCCAGACATTACCAGGCTCATGCCAAGCCACCACATGGGCCAGGCAGCGAGCACGGTCCAACGCGAATGGAAACCGCGGTACGGCGTAAAAGCCAGCAGCAGAACGGTCAAGAAACCGCCAACGGTCAGGGTAATTCCGAGGCCTGTTGCAACGCAGATTGTTTCGAAAGTGCCATTAGAGACACCGAGGCGGACAAAGTTGCGGTGCGAGCAATTCCGGAGCAGCTGGTAGACGTGATCGGCGACTGGACGCAAGTGAGATGGATCGCGTGAGGTTTGGAGGCTGGCAAGGGTCTTGGAACGCATTGCAGGGGGTATGTTTAGCTCTTTGGGCCCTCCAGGTTTGAGAAACATGTGCGCGATTGCGTTGAGCTCTCTGAGATATCCGGTTTCGGGACTACTTAGGCTTTGAGTGCTGGCCGTAGCGAACGTGGGTAGCAGGCTGCCATCCTTTACAGAAGGCTGAAGGCGGTCAGCGCAAGTTAACCCGCACTTTGAGCCCCGTGAGCATGTCGCGCCGGCGCTAATGAGCTGCGCAATGTCGGCTAGAATTTGTTCGGCTGTATTTTGCATGTCAACATAATGAAGAAAGAGTAGAGAGCTCAGTCCTACCAGCTTCAAGGTCAACATTACCTTCGGACGTCTCGTATGAAGGAGTGAGGTTCAGACATGGGGCCGGATTGGGGGCTTTTTGAGCAAAACCTCCGTCGTTCTCATCAATCGCAGCAGCATAACTCCTCTCATAATTCTTGTACCTTGGCGACTACCTGTCAAATTGAATACACATTTCAAAAGAAAAGGATCGATGACGTACCACATGTAGAACTCAAGGTTCTCCTCGGAAAACTCTATGTGCTTGAGATACATATAGAAGTCATAAAGGGACATTGGACTGCCTAATCAAGAGCATTAACGATTAGCCTTGTCCTTCTGTCCACCATCGTGAGTAATGTTCAGCTACACACATGTCTTATTTTCAAGCACTCTCTCTAATTTGAGCTGATTCGGAATCATGCTGTTTCGGCCATCCGGGCTCGGGGAACGGCTTCCAGAGCCGACGGCAGCAGAGTACTCATTGATGTCGCGATACTCCGGCTTTTTATACCACGTTAGCCATGAGGGCCAATACATCGTGACTGCCTGCGTATTTCGGTAGGGGCTTAGACGGTGATGAGGTGTCCTGTTCGAGCTATGCTGTGGCCAGCGGAGAGGGCATTCAAATTTTCTGCTGGCCACCAGTAGTTGAATAGGCGGGAGTGAGATCGCGTAGCTTGACAATATATCAGAGCGCATACTCCCCGAAGCTAAAGAAATGAACCGAGTCCACTCCGCCGGGTGAAAGGATGGTCATATCAATAGCCCTTATGGTCGTCACATCAGGCGGTTGTCTACTAGTGCAAAGTCTAATCGTTCTTGGCACCGGACTCCAGAATTGGCATTTTTCCTGAGGAGGGGGGGGGGCGCACTACTAGAAACCTTGCAGAAATCTGACTTCTCAAAACATTCAGTCACGAGTTAGGAGCCCCTATGGCCTATCGGCTTACTACTCTTCTATAATTCATACATTAATATGTTTTCTGGATGCTAATGCGTCTTATTCCCCTAGCTCTCCGTCTTTGCCTAGCCCAGAGAACCAATGTGAGCCGAGCTAGCCAAGCTTTTCTCAGGGCGGTCATTGGCATCCTCGGATGCTAAGTATACGAGACATTCTTTCGTGTCATATCGAACTAATGGCCTGGAAATTTACACGTAGACGTAGCGGCTATATCTCTCGCTGCCGCGGGATTGCATCTCACCCTTTTGCTCGACGGGCGCTTATCGAGCTGCTCTCATGAAGTGGGCGCGTCAGCCTCCTAATGAGCGTCCAGCATTCACAAAAACATAACGCGAGAGGAAAATGCCCAGCTTGTCGCCAAGACGATGAATAAGTAGCTCTGATGCCATGCCATGCCCGACTCAGCAACACCACCCACACGACCACCCAAAGTCTAAGGTAAAGACTTCACCATTGTTCATGCTCTTTTTTCTTTCTCTCCATGTAGGAAAGAACCTTACTCTAGTCAAACAAAGTGTTGCAAGCGTACTCAATTCAAATGGCGAAAATTGTTTAATCCAGGATTGCAAAGGAGCGATGCCCGATGGCTCGATTGTGCCTGGTTGTGCGGGACGCGATCCACTAAACCCACATCGTGGCGCCTCCATCAACAGCAGCTCATATAGCCAGATAGAGGTGCGGAATAATTAGTTTGGAGAAGGACACAGTGAGTCGTACTCTTACTTAACCGACACTAACATCCGCACACCGCGCCTCAAACGACAGGGTGCGGCCATTTTCATTGCCGTGGTCGACCCTGAGGCGATTCGACAGCCGCCTTGACGTGTTCTACAGCAGTATGTCAGAAGCAGGGGTAATTCCGGACCCCTACGGACTGCTCCGGCTTCGGCGCTTGCTGGGGTCCATGATCATCATTGAACACTTTTATGGTCCGGTCCGTGCGCTTTTCTTCGACCCTCGAAGTCGTACGGCGGCTGATAGCTGGACTGGGCGTTTCGACCTTCATGTTCATGGTCGCGGGATCCGCTTTTTACTCTGCGACTCTGAGCAAAGGGGTGCTGAATCCAGCGCACTGCGTCGCAGAACCCCATCATCAGCATCTCCGCATGCCACTCATTGGTCTAACACTTTTCTGCTAGGACTTTGAATACGTGAGTATCGCCCGGATCAGTTATTACGAACCCACCAGCTCCCTAGGTAGGCTTCCAGCCAACAGAGGTTTGACAGCCTGCAAGCGGGAACACAGGTACTCCATCACGCGCACCATAAGACAGCGCTCTTTTGCTTTCTGGGCTTGCAGTGCGTCTAAAGCCATCAAGTCAGGAGCGCTCAAAATCTAGAACGTTCTAATTATATGCAGATGCGGGAACGGTATTGTTTGTATTAGGAAGGAGATTTCATGTAGCGATCTAGAGCCTGAACTAAGCCGAGGTACTTCATTGCCCCTCTCCTTTGAGCCCTCATACTTCTTTACAAGGTTTCATCGCCATGTCGCAATGTTGAATTGACCCTCTATTAATAAAGTCCTCTATCTTAGAATGCAGCTTCTAGACAGTCGGGCTTTTCGATGCTTTCTTCAGATCTGTCCGCTTCATACCACCGAGGTGGAGAACTATGTCTGGAAGGGGTTGGGTTCCCCAGAGAACACGAAATGCATTAATATATCTGCGGTATTATCTTACTTTTATGGACAATCAGCTTGCTCAGGCAGGCGTGATCCTTGGTCAAGTCAGGTCGTGTTTTGTGAAGGTCAAGCCACGAAAGGATGCTATGAATGCCGAGGGGCCGAGGGGAAGCCGGCCGGACGTTCAAACGCTATAATGTCAAATCCAACATTGGGGCTACTCAGATGCGGTAAAGAGCATGCAGGCAATCGTCCTTCAGTGACGTAGTACGTTAGACAAGTGTCCAGGGGTTTGAAATAGTTCACTTGTACCACCAAAAGCCATCATCACAGCGATTCAGTGTCAAAGTGGCCATCTTCTCCTCACACTACCTTCCTGAGAGCGATTATCTGGCAATTTTGTTGCTAGAAAGAACGCATTACTCATGGTGATAACGACTTCTTATTTTGGTGTTAGTTGTCGAGGTACTAGATCTAATGACCTCTATCTACGATGGCTGGCCCATTGCAAAGTCGTACAGGTCAGCTTTGTGTGGAGTCGTCCTAAGAACCATACGGCCCAAAACGGTACTGAACAGCAAACTCCTCACGTCCGAAAGCCATGCAATGTTATGTTAGCAGCTAGGAGGTTCGAAGCCGTTAAGTACGGGGCACCGGAATGCGGCACGATTTGCGCTGCATCAGATCTTTCAACGACATACACCGCTTGTTTCGCTATAATAGAATGTCCTTCATGTTCGAGACCAGAGCATGTGCTATTTGCATTTCCCGAAAGGACGAGACTTGCCTATTTTGTTTGCACGGGCCTAGACCGTCACCTCCGTCAAAATGCAACGAGATTTATTTGGCTAGATTCTAGAATGTTGCAATGACCAGAGGCCGTAGACAACAACGCAGAGTCACAAAAATTGTCACGTTAGCAGACAACTGTTCATTATGTGTGAGACTTCAGAACGAATGTGGAAAATGGGGATTGCCGTCCAACACTGGCCCCCTTGTCCACTGTAACGCAGAACGGGACAAAAGTTCCTCGTGAGCGTTGCATTGGTGTGCTGACGTCCCATTGAGCGTACAGGCCGTGCATGCTGATCCTACGATCGACATTTTACTTCGGCGAAATTTAATGCAAAACTCTCATGCCAGCAGGTGGGGCAATATCTTGACTGTTCCGTCGGGCTCGCCGCCTTCTACAGTCCAAGGTCACCGCCTGACGACCAAAACGTCATGTGCCTCGGTGGCTCCTGTTCAAGTCTTTGGGCTTTTGCGCGAATACTCACTACGCTACACATTTGTGCCCGCACGGATTCCAGTATGAAGTTATTTTAATCCATCGACCAAACCGGCAGCTGTTATATCCAGGGGTCCATGCATGCAACCGTCACTATCAGCCGCACTTTCTAAAATTATGCGTTGTCACCTTTGCCAACAGTCTCGCCCCATTGCTTTTCACTACCATCCGCACTGGCCTGGCTCTCAGCTTATGCGGAATAAACCATGCCCTACCGCATATCAAGAAGTCGCGAAGTTGCATCTTCTCGAGCGACGCTGCTTCTCGTAGCGTCCCGGGCTTGGACAGCTGAGCATTATCACCAGGTGCGGCGGTGGGACATGAGATCTCGGCCACCTCGGACGCAAGCCGTGGTCAAGCCAAGGGAGTAACTACGGGATGGCTCGAAAGCTGCCGATGTTGCCCCTCACGTATCTGCTCTGGGGCTTTTGTTTAGAATGAATGCCGCCACCTACTTGGTTTACTCTTTATACAACTCAACTCAACTCTTTACATCGTACTTCCACGATGAAAGCGATGCATACATATAGGAGTGACAGCGCGATGAATGGTCTGAAGGTAATCGAAGCCATTAAAGAAGTTCAGAAAGAGAAAAAAAATACAGGATGACCTGTTCTATAATACACATCCATCCAATGAAGCACAAAAGTGTGCCGGAGAGATCAATATTGATGCGGTGACTATACTTGGGAATTTGGGTTTTCAGAGGGTCCTCTGGGCTCCAAAATACTTGCAACAGACATTGTAGGTCGTGTAGACCTCCAAAATGCGAGGACCCTTGGCTTTGCATAAGCGCGTGTTGAATGCCGCTCCTGCAGGCCAGGCATCAATAGTCTTTTCCTGTTCAACTCTTAGTGGAATCAACACAGGGCTCTCGTCCAATGATCAACTTAAGCATAGTGGGCTTTGTTGGATCAGGAGGTTGGTTGGTATGGTTCAGATAGCCTGGTGAATACACAACTTGCCGTCTTTGGAGGAGGCGAACCGCGATGCAGTTGGCGCCACTAGATCCTACACAATGAAGTACTAGGAGGCGTTCTAGACCATCAACGATGTTATGTTCCCCGGACCAGACGACCATGGCCGCTGGGCAGCTGAGAACCTGCGTTCTGGCGGGTTTGCTGGACAAGCCGCCATGTATAAATTCATCCTTGCCTAGCCAAAAACTCTATGTGGGTGACTTAGATCCATTCATCAATTCCTCCTATCATTGTTTCCAGCAAGCTTTGAATCAGCGGAATCATTTCAGACGGAAAGAAGAGCCACACCCCATCCCCTACATTCCAGAATGCGCTTCTTCACTGTCCTTATTCCCTGGTTCGCCCTCGCCGCTGCGGCCCCGCCTCAAGCACGCAGCGATGCGCCACAGACAGTGAAGATCATCGGTATCAGCCTCCTTGGCAGCGGCTGTCCGGCCGGCACTGCCGATGTGCAGGTCGACGCCACCGGCTCTCTGTTTGAGGCCACTTTCTCGGAGTACGAAGTTGAGACAGGCCCTGGCACCAGTCCTGTCGACTGGCGCAAGAACTGCAAGCTCACTATCAACCTTGAGTTTACCCCTGGCTTCCAGTAAGCAATGCAGCAATGCATCAGGATGTGCCGCTACTTGTTTCTCCCATGATTGACTGACTTCATTCCTAGATTCTCCATCGTCGACACTGACCTGATTGGTTTCGCCGAAATTCCCGCCGGAGCAAACGGCCAATGCACAAACACCTTCTCATTCACGGGCAACGGCGCTGAGCATGTCGACTATTCCATTCATTTAAACGGGCACTACAGCGGAAACTTTGATTTGCAATCTCACCCCGGTATCTCGTCTTGGTCACCATGTCGGGGCAGTACCGCAATTCTGAACATGAACACTGCTTGCAACATTACGCCGACAGGCCTTCCGGCTCTCATCGCTGTAAGTCTGATCCCCGTGTGAAGATAAGATGGGACGGCGTTAATAAGGAATCCAAGGTCGACCACATCAGCGGCAAGCTGACGGTCAAGTTCTCCATCCAATGGCAACCTTGCCCAAAGTAATTCTACATGCGAATGCCTGGAAGTAAATTTCACATGACTAGAGCATTGGTGGAGAGACGTGGGTAGACTCAATTCTTGAGCCTATGTGGCTTTGTTCATTTAATTGGCCCAGCCATGTCGCTACCTCACATTACTGTTGATACTTCCTTCCTTCATAGCAACTGAATGTTTCCGCTATATCGCCCAATCGCCTTGGTCACGGACGGATCCGCCCCCAACAATCGCTGAACACTGCTATTGAGCACTGTTCCGCAACTTTTTCCCTTTTGGATGGATGGTGCTCAATTGCACTTTGCTATGTAATTTGCTTAATAGTTTCTGGCGCACATAAAACTTAGGAGACAATCAGCGCCGTGCTTGCTTGTCATCTCCAAGATGACGGAGGCTCTGCGCGCGGAAATATTGTGGGTGGATGCTACGGCGATGAAGCTATCGACTCAAAAAATGTATCTCCATAAACAAAGCCTAAGGTTAAAATAGTATGACTATGTACCCATCATCCACATACACAGATCTGTTTCAAATCAATATTAGACCAACTACCTAAAGTGAATGAGGGTGATCAATCTGGACTCCATGGTGCGCTACGCTACACTCTCATTTACGCCGTACGTCCGTTGCGATAGAGAGGCTAGCGAACAAGTGGCAATGCGGCCTTGACGACATGTGCGAAATATTGAAAGTAAATTGCACCTCAATGAAAGCTGAGGGAGATCGTAGTCGGCGCGAGGCATTGACGTGAAGAGGTGGTTTAAAGGTACCTGTAATCACAGTGTTTTCTTTGGGGCTCAAGATCGGAAATCCCGTCCTACCTAGGCAACAGATCCTCATTCGAAAAAGACTCAGGAATTTGATATGAATGCTCGAGCCAGTTGTTACTTTCCCCCTGGTGGTAGAAATGCCCGTGAGCCGAGAGAAAGTTCAGACCCTGCCATCAATTGACAATAAAAATGCTGTGAAACTACATACGTGCAATGGCAATCTAGCGACGGCCAATTCTGTCGTGCTGCGAGTGCGGGGTGAATCTCGCTCGCAGGCACTGCGTGCGCGTGGTGGCGGGGGAAAATTTCCGTCCTGTTAAGGCGGCGTTGGAGCAGCCACCGACTTCGCAAAACTCAAACCTTCTACGCAAACAGGAATCATGGCCAAATCAGCCAAGCGAAAGCGAAATGGGCAACTGGAAACCGCCCAGAAGGCTGCCAAGACCTCGATCGCTCCCGCCGCTCTCGAAGGCGCGATCTTTGAGCCCAAAACCTTGCAGACGGTCATTTCGGACGAGGAAATCGACATTACGGTTGAGACGCTGACGACGCTGGCGCAATACCCCAGCTTAACTAAATCGAAAGCGTGCAAGGACCTTCGCGTCGCCGTCTACAATTTCCGCCAGTCATGCACCACGGGCGTCAATGCTGCCGGTAGGCTGTTTGCATCTCCTCAGACTGGCGACTGGAGCTGACGTGGATGTCGCAGATGGCGCAAACCTCACGGCGCGAGTTTCGGCTGCGCTTGCCGACGAAAAGCACCTCAATGCGAAGATCCTTCTCGCAGAGATGCGATTGCGACGAGAACAACCAAAGCTGGGCGCGCTGTGCCGTTGGGTGCGAGACCTCGACGTTGTCACGCAGCCCAATGGCGCCAGTCTCGACCGCGCCGAGCGCACCGCCAAGGAGAGCGAGCTCCTCAGCGTACTCGATGCTGTTCTGCGCGTCGCCTGCCCGATCGACCGCAACGCAAACCCGTCCTCCAGCCCATCGTCTCAGATTGCCCTACAAGCCGTATGGGACTTGCGGCCGTCTGCAGCGCCGCACCAAGTCTACGCCGCTGTGCTCGACAAATCCATCCTGGCCTCGGGATCCGAGACTCTCCCTTCGTCTCTCCGCATAATCGAGACGACTCCCGGTCATCTCCGCAAACCGCCGAACCATCACCCCGCCATCCTCTACACATCCGAGCCCAATACCGTCCGACTGTCTTCGGAAAGCCCGCCAATATCGCACCACCTCCATCCCCACGTTCCCAACCTGAGCCTTGCTACGAATGTCCTATCCCCCGCGGAATGTAAGGCTATCATTGCGGCCGGCGAAAGTGTCGGCTTCCTTCCAGATACGCCCATCCGCGAAGGCGGTGATACCAGCGTACTGGCTCATAACTTCTACTGGATTGTTGATACCGCCTTCCATGACAAGCTGTGGTCACGCGTGGCCCCATTCGTCCCTGCTTCCGTTGATGGTCGCGCATCCCGTGGCCTCAACCGGCGATTTCGTGTGTACCGATATGTCCCCGGTGCCGAGTACCGGTGCCACATCGACGGCGCGTGGCCGCCTTCGGGCATCAAGGCAGACGACACGTATGTGTACGATGACTCGCCTGCAGGGATGAAGCGCAGCTCCTTGTTCACCTTTTTATTATACCTAAACGATGAATTTGAAGGGGGGGAAACGACATTTTACACGCCGTCATCGATCGAGGGAATGCTGAATGCGTACCCGGTACGGCCTGTGATGGGAGGCGTGGCCGTCTTTCCGCATGGCGAGGCCAGAGGCGCGTTATTACACGAAGGTACGAGCGTCAAGAAAGGGGCAAAGTACATAATACGGACAGACATTGAGTATGATGTCGAGCCTACTGGTGGGTCTTTGGCGGACAAGTAGGCCAATTTGCTGGTCGTCGCGCTTGAACCCTCAAGCAACACAAGTATTACGAGTATACAGGGCGTTTATCGGAATGTAGAGCAACAAGACATGACTCCTTATGCCATTTCCTAAAAGCAAGTCCGCCGCTGGCAGTAATTGCCGTTGCTGTACTCTTTGAGTGAGATCGAAGCAGCCGCAGCATTACCATAATCACAATACCCTGCCGTGAGCTCATCGAAACTACACACCGACATCATCTTATAGAAAGTAGCGAAATTTATCATGGGGCGGTTTGAAGGTGTAAGTCTCTCCTCTGACTACACGATCAACCTCTCTGCGCACGAAAGGAAAGATGTCCTGCCAGGCATTCCGGCCCATCCAGCAGTCCAAATGTCCATAGCCGGGTACCACCCGCCTACGGTACTGGATACCTGAGCCTCGACCTGCCGATACTCCAAAGGTATCACACAGTATCTCATACGTCTTCTCGGTGGCTATTGGGGAGAGGACATCACTATCCAGACCGCTGAACAGAAGGAATGGAATTCCGCGGAGGCGCTGTATATTCTCTGCCGTTGTCAACTCTTTGTATGTCGGAGCGTTGCCGCTGACGCGACCGTGGCGTCCCATGCGAGCCAAGAGATCGATGAGAGTCATATTGGCGCCATACATTATACGGTCAACGTAGTGGTGCGTCGCCTCGTTCAGGTTGCGATGGTTCCAACATCGCCCAAAAAGGAGTGATGTTCGGTGGCAGGCAGCGCTGCTGCACATCTCACGTCTGTCCCCCGGGTAGAATCGCAACATCTGATTCAATATCCGTTCGGCCAGGAAGTCGTGTTCTGAAGTACTTGTGCTGAGAAACGGGCCCGCCATCGCGTTGTATAGCCTGCTCAAACGCACAGGCGAGCTGGCCTTGATATGATTGATCTTGCTCCAGACAGGGTTCATAAAAACCTGACTGCAAGTAATGCCAAGTATCCAGTCCGTTGGAATGGTACCATCCAGTAGACCGCTTGCAAAAGCGACCGAGCCCATGCAGTGAGCCACGGTGTAGATCTTCCCTCCACCGAACTCCCGTCGGATGCGCTCGAGGCCGGCTTTGATGTCGAGCCTGGCATCGTAAGTTGTCCACGGTCCTCGTGCTGTAGCTAATCTGCCAATGCGGTGCACCGTTACGAAAATTCGGTATCCAGCTCGCGTAAAGTAATTCACAGCGTTGAACGGGATAGTCGGCAGCGCAAAGATGTCCTGGTCGACCGCGGCACCCGGAATCATCAGCAAATTCTCCACCTTCACGGAACTCCCATTAGCTTCTGTCGCCATGGCGCCAGTGTCAGGCTCCCACATGTACATCTGTGTAATTACACCGTCGCTTGCCGCGATGGAAAAGGACCTCGTTGGAGGCGTCGGGTTTGTATATCCTTTGTATCCTGTTGCTGGGTACTGAAGTGGTGCAAGCGGAATGAACAAGGAATGTGCTGATTGGCACGCAAAGTAGGATAGGAACTTGGTCACCTTGCTTGCCTTTTCAAGCAGATGACGTCCGGTTGGTGTGAGTGTCCAAATCTCGGACCATATGTCCCCAAGCTTAATTTTTAGAATGCCTACAGCGATTGGTGCCCGGTGGTTCAGATCTTGGTGTTGTTCGTCGTTGCATTCGTTGAGCCCATACTCTCTGTGGCTTTGCGTTCCGAGAGTACATTCACTGTCGTTCGTCTGCGATAATCTGAAGTCGCAGCTCGATGGCTCAAGTTCTGAGATGGTGATGTATAACGTCGTGGTCGACTGCCAAAGTCTGCGTGGGCTTAAGGCAATGGATGAATCGACTATCTTATACCCGTGGAGGTGAAGGCACCTCCCATTGGTGCCCGTCATGTCAAATTCGTACGTCAGCTTGCTTGCTTCTGGTGTAGTATCATCTGGTGTAAACAAGCCAAGGTCGCCTCCCACCACCATGAAAGGCGAGCCCTCGATTGTCGGACAGACAAATGTGCCGGTGAGAACACCGTGATAACGGGTTGCGTCCTGCACATCGCTTGACTCGCGGGCCGCGACGCTGAGAAAGAGCCTCGCAGCTTGGTTTCGGCCCTTACCCGTCCGATACGCATTTCTGTAGATCTCTTTGTCGTCGTGTCCCGTGCTGGGGACGTTATGGACGAAGCCGCACAAGAGTTCCGTGAAGTCGATATCGGTTCCATCGCTTAAGCCATTATTCGTGGACGCCTCCACGACTGCTCGCGAAGCACAAGCCTTGTCCAATTCAAGATTTGGAGAATGGGGGCCGTGCGCCGGTTGTCCGAAGAGATCAAGTTTGCCATTTTCCTCGTCGTCAATGACCAGGTATTTTCTTTTGGCGTATTCAGCAACTGCTCTCTCGGCCAGCGCTGCAATTGTCGCCAGCGGGTTCACTCCAATAGCGGATGGTATGGCCGAGCCATCAACCACGATGAGACCATCGTGGGTCTCTGCAGTGTCTTTGCCAACGAAAAGCTCGCCAACGTGATTCGTCACACCATTGAAACCTGTGTTATCTCGCGACATTTGTGCCCCGCTGCAGAAGGCTGATTAGATATAAGGGCAAATGTGCCAGAAGAGAGTACGAACTTACCCCAGGGGGTGAACTGAGATCTGCTGTCCCCCCAAGGCTGCGCTGAATGGGCTTTCTATCAAGGTTCCTCCGACGCCATCGGCAGCCCGGGCGAGTATTTCGTTTAGCCTTTTGATTTGATCGCTTTGGTTTGCCCCCAGATACTGCAAATGCGGCTGGTCTTCTACGAGGCGTAGAGTTGCTTGGCTGCCTGCGATTCGATTTAGCTGAATTCTTCAAATCAAGCGTGCTCGAACTCACTTACTATCGTGTGACATTACCAGGAAGACACAAGTCTTCTTGAGTTCATCAAAGCCCAAGCTTAGATTTGGACGCCTGCGTACCCACCTTTGAATAGCAGCCTTGCATCGATGCAACGTGGTACCGTTTCTCTCGGGATCATGAGACGGTGGCATGACTCTCAGCATAGCTCGCAGCAAAGTTGACATTCCTTGGGCTATGGCGCCTTCTTCCAGCACGAAATCGTCCAATGGATTATTGGACAGTCCTCGATTGTCGATGATGCTGGTGATTGTTGGTCCCACAGGGTTATCTGGGTTCGGACGGGAATTGCCGACCGCATTGACTTCTCTGTCAACATTGCATCTGATATGTCGTTAGTATAGCAGGCCTTGAATATTCAGATTTGTTGCAATATACCCGAAAGCCACCATGTCGCCGTTCCCGCTCATACCTTGACCCACGCAATCACTCATGCCTAAGCCCATGGCTTTACTTCTCAACAGAATTTCCGTCGTGCCGATAGCCCCAGCACCGAGGAAGACGGCCTTTTTGGCGTGAACCCACATAAGGTCCCCCTTGAAGTTGTCCCCGAATCGGCGTCGCTTGTGTCCATGCCAGGCAAAGTAGATCAAATATCCACCACGGGAGTCGGTAACCTTCTCAATGTACCGGACCTCGCACTGGCAGAACATTTCAGCACCCCAATTCCATGCGTCTGCCAAGTACGTCACCAAGGTCGTCGTCTTCGACCCATCATTGAGACCTGACGAGTCCATGCCGGTCAATGTTGAGGCCGACATGTCAACACCGCAGCTATTGGGCCCAGGCCGAAAACGAGTTGTCTGTGGCACTCTGTAATATCTGTCTTTCATACCTAAAAACTCGGCCTGTCGGGAAAATAGTTGCATCTTTTTCAGCATCGGCCAGTTGTCCGGGTATGGCTCAGGCTCAAGCATATTTCTGACTTTTTGATAATCTACATATTATTGATTCGCAAAAGTCGACTTCGGGTAGGGCGGCTGGTACAGAAAGTTCAAGGCAGGAGTCTCACTTACACTCATTTAAACACGCAGGATCTTCACGAATTTGTGGAGGCCAGAAGCCCATTGCTAGAGACCCTGGATCCGCTTCGAGAAACACATTGGCGTTGATCAAACTTCCGCCGCCCAGCCCTATGGAGAGTGTTAATGAAGTTCAGTAGATAAGTTTGAATAACTACGGTAAATTGACATCTCCGCTTACCATTGCAAACAATCGCGCTCTGTCCTTCGCCGACAACGAAATGAAACATCCCTGTCGGATTTCTATTTTTCATGGCCCTGAAGGTCCTGTTGCCGTGCGAAAGGTTTCCAGATGAGTGAAACTGCTGAGCTATATCCCGGAACTTGACTGGATATTCTCCTGGCCATCTCTCCTCGCCCCGCTCCAGGAGGCACACGGACTCTCCTGCTCGAGCCATGCGTGCAGCGGCAACTCCACCGCCGTAGCCCGAACCAATAACGACGCAGTCGTATGAGGTACGTATCACCTCAACATCTTCTGCAATACGCGGAAAGCGCCCTCGGTGTTGTTGCTGTGGCTTTTCACCGGAGTCGGCTGGCGGAGAGGATGTGACATCAACATGTAAGTCCTTACACGGCGTGCCAGGATACTCTCTCAACTTTTGACATCGACACGGGTGACAACATGTCCGTTGGGCTTTGGATGCCATATTTGCGGTATCGTATTATTGGCAATGGAGTATTATAGAGCCCGAGAATGCCGGTAGCAGTCGATAGCTGGAGATGGTTTCTGTTCTCGACAGTTAGGGAAGCTGATTTTCGGTATGGACGGTAATGTATAGATGTGACTTCACAGCTATGCACATGGCCGCTCCCCATGCGATGGTCGTACTTCTTTTAAGTAATGCTTACATGTCACATCATGCTCTAATTATGTTCCCCCCGCCCCCAAAACGTCAACACATCGGCGTTGGTGGCGATGAATCCTACGTAATCTTTGAATGAGACGACAATAGAACCGGAGTAGGCTTAGTTGGTCTCCGTGTAAGCCACCAACTCTTCAAAACTGCGAGCGTTTTCCAAGTGGGCTGTAGGCAGTGCATTGAACAGAGAGCGGCTTGTGGCGCCGATCTAGCGCGATGAGGCTTTCGGCTTATTTTCGACGACAATACTCCGCACTGGACGACAATATGTACTAGACGACAACGTTGGTGTCGAAACTTGACGACAGCACTGACCAAGTTAAATGCACGTAATTCAGGCACACTCCCCCAGAAAACTGCATCCAGAAGCCTTCTTATTCGATGTTTCCGGCGCGTTTGACTGCCATCCACCTAGGCTCCTTCCAAATTCGCACATTCATCATCCGTAAGGGCGTTTTCTCGTGGCGAATGAAAGTGTATCCCATTACTTCAAGTACTAGCAAGGATGGGGGCGGTTGGAGACCGATGCAACCCTGCCGGCGGAAAGGTAGGGGCGTTTTTAGCCATTTTGAAGCAACACGAAGCGCTGGTAGGGGAATGAAGCTCACGCGGTGCGCATGCATGATACGTGATGACTGTGGGGGCTTCCCGATCAGATCCAGCCCCCACCTACTTCGTGGCCTTGTCCTTCGGCTTGGGCGGGACTGTACCTGTTGGGCCTCGCTCTCGGAGCGTTCGCATCCCGAAATCGGTTTGCGCTTGGAACATTCCATTTCTTCCATTTGCGACGAATATTTGCATATTTCTGCCTACTTCAGAGGTTCCAGGGGGTCTCCCGCTTTGCGCGCATCGCGACAACTCGTCGGCGTCTCAGCGGAGTACGGCCTGGACTCATTGCTGACCATACAGGCTTCTGCATTCATCATGGCCACCATATTGGATTCCTATCCAGAGTACGGCATGACAGCTAAGCTGGACAAGCTGCGCGCCGTCGAATACGGCTATCTCGACGAACAAGGGCATGTGTACATGGACTATACTGGCTCTGGGCTCGCTGCCCGCGCGCAATATCGAGCGCATGTCGCACGCTTGGAAGCTACGACGTTCGGCAACCCGCATTCCGTAAATCCAACAAGCCAGTCGGCCACGAACCTCGTCGAGCTGGCACGGAAACGGGTACTGGCCTACTTGAAGGCGTCACCGAATGAATACAGCGTCGTGTTTACTCCAAATGCAACAGGCGCAGCGCGGCTTGTGGGAGAATCTTATCCGTTTGGCAGAAGTTCCCGGTTGATCTTGACCTCTGACAATCACAACTCAGTCAACGGATTGCGCGAATTTGCCCGCCGTGCGGGTTCTCGCATCGAATACGTGCCCATGAGAACATCGGATATGCGAATGGATGCCGCAACGGTAGCAGAGGCGCTGCCAGTCTGGAAACGGGGAATATTCGCAAAGGCATCCGGCAGCCGCGGAGGGCTGTTTGCGTACCCGGCGCAAAGCAATTTCAGCGGCGTGCAACATCATCTGGGCTGGGTAAGCCTGGCCCAAAATAGAAATTACGATGTGTTACTGGATGCGGCGGCTTATTTACCAACAGGCACATTGGACTTATCGACCGTCAAGCCTGAGTTTGTGATCGTTAGTTGGTACAAATTATTTGGGTTCCCGACTGGCGTGGGTTGCTTGATCGCACGCCGCGATGCATTGACCCGTCTCGTCCGCCCCTGGTTCTCTGGTGGGACTATCACAGCTGCGACGGTTGGCATCCCCTGGCACACGATGACACCCCACGAGGGTGCCTTTGAAGACGGCACCGTTAATTTTTTGTCGATCCCGGACGTGCATTTTGGCCTGGACTGGCTGTCGAGTGTTGGCGTAGAATTGATTAGAACGCGGGTGAGGTGCCTGACTGGATGGTTTATAGATCGTTTGGCGGTGCTTCGACACCGCGACGGAACTCCCATGGCTATAGTTTACGGACCGACCAACTTGCACGCCCGTGGTGGGACCGTATCTTTCAACTTACTGGACGCATCCGGAAGCATGGTGGACGTTTGCATTGTGGCGGCGGAATCCGCTGCGGCAAGGATCTCCTTACGAACAGGTTGCTTTTGCAACCCAGGGGCTAGCGAAGATGCATTTGGCATCGACGCTGCAGATCTACGGCAACTTCTCGAGATCCAACAGCCCTCTTATAGCGAGTTCCTTCGCATTGCCGACGTTAAATCTGCGGGTGCTGTGCGGGTGTCTTTCGGCATTGCCTCCGTGGCCTCGGATGTGGATTACTTCTTCAGGTTTTTGGAAAATACGTACCGTGATCGCGTGATTACGAGAGATGAAGTTCCGCATCGAAGCTGCGGTTAAGTACGGAGCATAGCTGCTTGCGATGTTCATTTACGAACGATTTCGGAAGAAGTTGAAGCACCTGTCAGTGGCTCTATCGACTTGACATGCACTCAACATCGGAGGTGTCTGCCCATAGAAAAGATTTTGGTGTACATGTTTCTGGTGTGCATAATTCATGGATGCTGGAATGCCAGATGAAACTGACGATGGAGTTCAGTGGAAACTCAAACCCCATTGGCGATGACACAACCAATTCTGGCACGACACTAACTTATGGCTTATATCTATAATCAATGCAATATTCAAACACCTTAGTTCTTGAAACCTACCTTGAAATCCTCAAGGACTTTAAAAGAAAATGCGTCTTTTAAGTTTCACTGCCTGAGCTTGGAACGAGATTGGGTGCAGTGCATCATTGCCTGCCAGGCTGTGAGCCTGTAAATTGGGTGGCGTCAACATTTCCGCCAGAATATGTCGTCAAGTACGGGCTCATATCAAGAAAACCGTACTACAGACCGTTCACAATCACAATCTGGTCTGAGCACGCGAAGGGTCATGAATCCTTTATCGTGCGCCGCCTAGGAGACCCTTCTGGGATCTCAAGTCACGGAAATGAGAATGTAGCTCTCGAATAATGGTCCCTGCAGCATGTTAAGGTGGGACAAATTCTTGAACTAAGTCGTATAGTGGCCCAGAATGCTAAACTTGTTTGCAGTACTCATGCCCCTTCCTTGTATCCAACTTGGTATAAGTTGATCCGCTGTATCGGGTGCAGAATGCACCATTGTGTCGTACTACAGAACTAGGGCCGCCAAAGCGACAGCACCGCCGGCCAGGCCGACAACGGCTGGGCCCTGGGTAGGCGCGGCGGCAATGTTTGTAGACTTCGAGGTAGGACCAGTCGGGCTCGCCGCAGACGCTGAGCCTAGGGAGCTGACTGCCGAGCTGCCGGGAGTTTGGCCAGCCAAGTCGGCTGCCAGACGGCTCGTTGCGGCTGGCAGATCTGTCGCACTCGTACCCTCGAGATTCCAGATCCCGCAAAGGGATCCTATGGCCTGCGAGAAGTCTAAAGGTTGCCTTAGCCAAGTATCCACGAATATTCATGTTGAACCTGAGGCTGGCACAGGTGGTTTGAGAAGACAATAGTGAAATCTCATGGAGGGGAAGGCCATAACGAAGCCAATGCCAGAGCTCGGTAAATAAGCAGAGAACATACCCGCAGAACAGTGAATTTCCACCTCGCGCGTTACTGTGATCACAATGCTGCTCATATGTTTGCACATGCAATCGAAATCGCCTGCGTCGACGCCGGTCGTCTTGCAACCGGCAACCGACATTCCCTTGGCAAGAGCAGAGTAAGCGCAGCTCGGGATATCCCCGACATAGCCAGAGAGGCTTTCCAAAGCAGTGGCTCCGAGCGCGTTGGCGAAGATGACGGTGAAGAAAGTAGTGGTTTTCATTTTTGTTGTCAAAGACAATTGTCTTGAGAAATGTGCAGGATACGGACTATGTGACTGATAGGGTTGAAAATACGAACGAGAAAGTAGGATGGCTGGGGAGGTTGAAGAGAGATCTATGGAGTACTGGATGTCCTACGGCAGACTTTCAGCTTACACAGTATATGTGCCGCGCAGCCGAAGAAGCAGGGGCTCGATTCAGCTCCGCACCCTGGTTCACATCCGCCCAGACGTTAAGGTGACGCGCTGAAGAGCCAGGCGAAGGAATTTCGGATGTCTTTCCCGGTCAGACGTGCAAGGTAATTTATACATGCACCTTTCGGCACGCAAAATTGAAAATAGACAGAAATTATCACATGGCCTAACAAGGATTGAGGTTGCATACTCAACCAGGGGAGGAAACTGTCTGCCATGTTCGGGCCGACGCGACAACTCATTGAGGACTTCGGGACTATTTTGACACCGCACCATCACCTTTGAAGAAACGATACAGAATGTATATATCGACATACTTTGGTGCTGTAAGGCACTGCCGCGCCCACCTGGGCACGTCACTTAACGGGACGGGACCGTGTGGCTTAGCCGTTGGTAAGAGGGCGGCTTTTGGTGCTGCGTTGAGTCCGCGCGAAAAGCACACCAAAAATAGGACATGTGTTCAGCCGTCGGACGAGTTTTGCATTTCTGCGCTTGTCGGACCGAGGCACCTGCAGCAGCTCGAGGAGCTCATTTTGCAGTTCGGTACGCAGTACTCCGTACGGAGTAATGCAATTGTATCACGCCACTAATCGGCGTGCGTAAAGGCATCCATGCAAGCCACGGCGGCAAACGGCCGCCAAATGCCTGCATACCTACTTTCATCCAATCACCTACCCATTCGACACGTACAGAGATCCTCCAGCTTCCACACTGTGGTGAGCGAAATTGAACTCATTTTTGCCATCTAGCTCCACAAAAGGCTGGCAATTTCGCTTTAATGGCTTGTAATCTAGACCTGATAGTTGGCGACTTGCGGTACCTGTACTTGTCGATTTCACATACTAGCATCAGATTGCTTACTCTTGGACAAGCCGAATGAGCAATTTGCATCCCGTTGGATATAAAACGAAGGCTTAAATTCCTACATTTGACTCCGGGTAGCGCTTCTTTCAAAAGCATCAAAGCTTCGTTTGATTGATGTGGGGATGAAGACAACGCTTCCCAGAGGTGAGTTCAAAGTTATGAAATGCGCGATAGTCTCCCATATGGTTGGTTCGCCTGCTAGTGTTTTTCTTCGCGCTACTCATGTGTGGGGAGCTTCCTAATCAGTTCGTGATCAGATAATTTGGTCCATCGGATCCATCTTGGGCATCAGTGAATTGAGACACGTCAGTGCGCCGCCTTGATCTACAGAGTGGAAACCTGCTCTGCGGTGCAGAATCCCTGAAAACGGAACTGTTGGCAAGGCCTGACACAGCCTGTCGTTGAACTTTGACCTCAAGCAAGGCCCAAAACACCACGTATGCAGGCGAACATCAACGTATCATTTGACTTCCTTGCGCAACCATGCTGAATACGAGTCAGTGAGGTACACAGAGCCCTAGCTTCCTGTGCGACAGTCTTGCAGGATATTGCCATTTCGTCGAAAAAGTGTGAGAAACAAGACAGCAGCAGTCCAGTCTGTACGCGAGTATTCATAACGTAGAGTGTTGAACTGGCAAACTATGTAACACGCTCCAGTGTCTTCCTCTTCTTGAATATTCTCATGTTTGTCATTTCGAAGTCCAAATGCTTTCGACGCTTTAAACGTTCTTGATGACCGCATTTACTGCATCCGCACCAGCAGTTGCTCCAGCACCGAAAGTCACCGCATTGCCGACCTTCTTCGCGAAGTCTTTGCCGTGGTGCTACGGCTAATATTAGTCATTGTGTCAAGAAGCCAAAGGACATGAGAAGGAAGCATCGATTGACGAACCTCTTCAGGTTTCTGCTGCTGTTCGCCTGATTGCTGTGGCTGCTGCTGGTCCTGTTGCTGCTGCTGTCCCTCCTCGTGGCGATGGAATAAGTGATGCTTTTCAAGAAAACCTTAGTGAAATTTTGAGAACCACGATTTTTTAAACATACAGTTTTTTTATCTTCCATCTTGGGTGTATGACTGTTGGCTGTCAATTACTCGTTTGTTAGATTCGCAGAGCTAATCACAACTGTAAATTGAACAAGACCATGTACTGCCTCTGTTCAAGGGAGAGTGGTGTTCAAATTTGTTGCGACTTCGTGGCACAAAACCGTTTTTATGAGAGGATTGCCGCTCTGACGCCACCATGACGCTGACATGTTTAGTCGTTATGACGATTTTAGTGGCGCACTGCGTAAACCTTAAAGTGCCGATCAGTCGTTCATTACAGAGCTTTCAACCTGATTGAACAGGCACAAATATTATAATTGGGACAAATATCTCCCTTGATCATACAAACATCGCAATGATGCAGCTGGCGAGAAAAAAATTGTACCGTTTCTAGGACGCACAGTCGGACATCGCATGGAAACAGGGCGATCCCACTACAACCTCATGAAGAAAGCTCGAGATGCGTCTTGAGAACCACATCATGGGGGGCATAGCAGATGGTCGTGATCAGAAAAGGCGCACACTATCACAACTCGCAGGACCATCCGCTAGGATAGAGTTTGGGGTGCCAAGGGGTTCTTGGGCGACACAGTAACAAATTAGCAGCAGCCTTGGGCGTTGCGACGCACACATGCAAACAACAAACAAAAGGAACAGTGGCCACCTGAGGCCATATTGGATCAAACGTATCCAAATGCACTATGGTGCCTTGTGATGTGCGAACCTGAAATTTGGCCTCGCGATACCCACTCTAGATGATCAGCATCTTCTCCTGCTTTTCAACTCGCAATCGCATTACTCAATCCGTATCATCAGCTACCATGAAGCTTACGGCACTTGTTCCAACTTTGCCTCTCGCCACCGCTGCAGTTGCTTGCCCCACTGAAGCCGAAACCGACCCCTAGAACCACACCAGTCCCAGGGAACAGGACCAGAACGCAGCAGATCGCCACCTAAGAAGATTCAAAATGGCCAGGTCCCAACACGCAGCCAGATTCATGACGAGAAGACAGACATCACTATCAATGTCGCTACTGATCAGGCCGACGGGGAGTACACACGGCGAAGCGGACAGTAACGAGGATACGGCGCGCACTGGAATCCCTAGACACGAATATACACTGGACACAAGATAGTTGCATAGATTGTAGCGGCTAAAAGCGCCCTCAACCCTTTCCATACTAGCCCAACGTCGTCTCAATTGTGGTTGGCCGATTCACGAGGCGCGTCAACTAGCAGCATACGAAACGCAAACAAACCGCATGGATTTTCAACATGTCATAGTTTGAATGCCATCCCCATGATCAAGATATTTAAGTAGGTTGTCGAGAATTGCTCGCTGTTAGGCTCGGACTGGCGTTACCAAACTACACTGCTCGGGGACGATCATCCCGTGGAAATTGCTCCAAAGAACTATACCTCGTACCGCCTCGTAAGTGCAATGTCATCAAACTGCGTATTTGTCAATTCGGAGATGCTTATATAGTATTCTTCGCGGTCATCTGTGCAATTACATCACAAAATGAATGCCCTCTACCGTGTTAGTCCGAGGTGCGTTTCTAGGTGCGTTTCTGAACGTCTCGCGTTCGCGCGAAACTATGCTTCCTGCGAGACAAGCGCTCGGGTTTCGCATAAAATGTGTGCTCATGCCATTGACTCGCTCGATACCACAATACTGGGGCAGAGTTGAGGAGGAATATTCCAAGTCGTTCTATGTGGACCAAGAGTCAATGCTGGCACGCGCGGCACGCGGTCCGAGGCCCGACGTCGGCACCTGTACGCCTTAGCAATAAACGGACATGAGCAAGTCGGCCGGAAACAATGTTAGGCTTGATATTCGTAGGAATACCTCAGAGAGCTAGAAGTCTCACAAAGTCTCTGAACTTAAAAGGCAATAACTGATGTGGAGCTCGGGCTGGTGGTACCAGTCCAGTGGTTATGATGGAACTTACATCGGTGGGGAGAGGAATGTTAGGGAGCCAAATCACAAGTAGGAATGGGGCGAAATGCGGGGTTGGAGGTTTGCTCTCGCAGGTCCGGTCCATTTTGCGGGGGAAACGAAGCTAAATCTGGGGATGCCCAGGCACAAGATACACTAGATCTCCTCCTGTCAAAGCGGTCCGTGGGGTACAACTGTAACCATCGGCGTCCTCGGACTAACATTAGCGGAAGGCCACAGAATGCGACGGGTGATGTTTGCAACTTAAATTTGCGGATCCCACGAGAAGAGCTAACGGTGACTGGCTTGGCTTGGCTCAAGTTACATCGTGGGGGTCAAGCATGGATTGCCCGACAACGGGCCCCCGACCAAGGTAATGCCGTTCTCGTACCGCAGCCACGCCGCCCGAGAGGACGAGTGCACGACAAGGAATGCGTCCCCTGTTGGTCGCAGCGACGCCTCGGAGTTGAAGCACTCGATGCGCCCGTTACTTGGGGGTCAGAAGTTGGGGGGAAGGGGGTCAAGCCTTGTGAGGGGCTTTGTACCGGTCATGTCGGCAATGTAGATGCAAGGAGGTGGTGTCACGACTTCGTATGGGCGGGCGAGCACTTAAACAGCTGATCCCGCGCCGCTCAAGCTTCTTCTGTAACTCACACAGCGCAGGTAGCCGAGCCCACAGCCGCCAGCGATGTCGATTCATAACCTGAAGGAGGCTGCCTCGCAGTCAGCGGACCATGGCTCCGTTCACGTCGAGTCTGACCCAGCGTTGGACAAGCAAAAGCTTGGCACCATCACCGAGAAGCAGGGCAACGCGCACTTCTACGAAACGGTCACCGCCGCACCGCTGAATCCATGGTCCAGAACGAGTCTCCAGCTCTACATGATCCTGCTGGTGGCTGCGCTAAATGCGACAGCCTCTGGTTTCGACGGAGTCGGTGGCCAGACCTTGATACCACAGCTCATAGGTTGAATCATTACTGATGAAGCCCGTAGTCCATCTTCAGCTCCATCAACGCTATGCATCAATACCAGACGTATTTTCACCACACCGAGCTTGGTTCTAGCACCGGCATGTAAGTTCGCCGTTTCCAGCATTGCGAATTATCCGGCGAGAAGGCTCACGCCACATAACTTGTAGTATTTTCATGATCTATACCATCGGAAACATGGTTGGATCACTGTTCACCGGCCCGATCTGCGACCGCTTCGGCCGCCGGGTGGGGATCATGACCGGCTCCGTCCTCATCATGATTGGAGCCGCGGTCCAAACTGCCGCGCAGAACGACGCGTACCTCCTAGGCGGCCGCTTCGTCCTCGGATTTGGCGTCTCTATTGGCACATCGGCAGCACCTACATACGCCCTCGAGCTCGCACCACCGCAGTGGCGCGCTCGAGTTGTCGGCTACTACAATACTTGTATAGCACTTCCAACTCCCAACCGCCTGCGAAGTATATACTTACACCAGCGCTCCAGTCTTCTATACCGGGTCCATCCTCGCGACTGGCGTAGCTTACGCCTGCAGCAAATCGGAGGGCGAGATCGCATTCCGCCTTCCATTGTCGCTCCAAATCGTCCCCCCCATAATCATTTTCACGGGGGCCGTCTTCATACCCGAATCCCCTCGCTGGCTCACCATGTGGGGAAAGAGGGAGAAGGCAGCGAGGATCCTTGCCAAATACCACGGCGGCGGTGATCTTAACCATCCTGTCGTGCAGCTCGAGCTACGTGAGTTCGAGGACAGCATTGAACTACAGAAGTCGTCGAGCATCTGGAATTACTGGGCGCTCGTGAACACCCACAATGCTCGTTGGCGCTTCACCATGATGGCTTTTATGTCCGTGTTCGCGCAGTTATCTGGGAACTCGGTGCTGACATACTATCTACCGTCAATGTACAAACTGCTGGGAATTACATCGACTGAACGGCGCTTACTACTAACATTTGCGAACTCAATCGTCTCTTGTGCGGGCGCGGTCGCCGGCTCGGCAACGAACGACCGCATCGGCCGACGGACCAAGCTGTGGGTCGGCAGTATTGTTCTTGCTGCCCTCTTCGCAGCTGTGACGGGCACATCGAGCCAATTTGAGGGTGACAAGAAAAATTATGCCAGCGCCGATCTATCCAACGGCGGCATAGCAAGCGTGAGTTAAACCTTTATCAGTCTGGGCGGCAGCTGCTAAGATATCTCCGTTTTCAGATATTTCTCTTTGGATGCGCATACTCCTTCGTTTACACACCACTTACAGCAACTTATTGCGCGGAGGTCTTGGACAATCCGACTCGAGCCAAGGGGATGGGTGTTGTAAGTTGTCTCTATGCAGCCTCGCCCTCGCACACCGAGCTCACTCTGATGTAGCATGTCATCCTTTCCAACTGCGCGAATCTTTATAACACATATGTGACGGCCATCGCCTTGGAAGCCATTGATTGGCGATACTATCTTGTTTTTGTCGGTCTCAATTTAATTTACAGCGCCGTCTGGTTTGTCTTCGGCGTGGAGACGCGAGGGAGGACGCTAGAAGAGATGGATGCTGTCTTTAATGCCAAATTTCCGCCACGCGCAGCGCTGCAGAAGACGATATTGGTCCGGCAAGGCGATGGACACCTTGAAGGTTTAGATACACAACATTCGTAGGGCAAGTCTCGACGTGTTTCGAGTCCGCAGGAGGACACATGCGGCTGCCATGTTCCTTTACGTGTAACGATCAATACATAAGTTACGTTCTCTGGAAGTCAGCACCTTTGAATCCCATTAAGCTCATCGCAACCACTCCATGCTTTATCCATTGTATTGGCGGATACTAGCTACGAGTTCCCGGGGAGACAAACGTTGTGATGGATTCACAGGCCACTGTTTGCGCGGCTTTAGAGAGCGGAATCAGTCTTTGTCAGGTTCTGCAGACTTGAGGGGCCTGAATGTGCACTTGAGACCCTAGATTCATGACCAGAACGACGGTGCGGTGTACTTGTAAATAAAAATAGTAATGCAACCGCAGAATAGAGCCGCAAACCAGGTCCTCCATATTTCCAGTATTACACATGGCTAATAGTATTTGGATACGCCGGAAAGCCCCAGCTCACGCTCGTCTTCAGCAACTGGAAATCCAGACCTTCCGCCCCCGCATTCATGTACATGAACTTGGTGAATGGGACAGTAGCATGGTACGAGAAAAATGTACCTGAAGGAACAAACGCCACATCGCCGGGGAGGAGTGATACCGTGTCGTAGCCTTTGACTGAAAGGACGAGCTGCCCGTCCTCCATCTGCAAGGCAAAGTGATGTGGCAGGGTAGCCGTCGAGGAGGATTGATTGTGTAGCTTCGGTGACATGATAATGGTCCCCATGCTAAAGTTGCCTCCTGTTGTCTGCTCCGGGGTCGCTAAAGGCTGAATCACCTTGTAGCCATTCTCAGAGTTGAGGTACTTGGGGCCGTAGTCCTTGGCGACAAAATACGGTTCGGTGCGGTCATTCGGCAAGTGATTTTCTCCGTTGTGCCACTTCAACCTCTCGTCGCCGGCCGTTCCATTCACAAAATCCCTTCGTGGAATGTAGACCTCTTCGGGAGCGGCGTACAGGTCCAGACTCGTCAGCAAAGCGTCCATCTTTGGCGTCAGCGGGCCGAAAGGCTGCTCGTCTGCTGGAATGGCAAGATACGGAGAGCTGATGGCGCTAGTTTCGAAGTCGCCGAGGCTGAAAACGTCAAACAGGTGCTCGAAGCCGCCAGGGTGGAAGACGTGCGTGAGTTGAGTGTCGGGATCAATCAATTGGAACGTGTGAATGGCGTTAGGTGGGATGTTTCCGTAGTCTCCAGGCGTTCCGACTCGCGCTTCGTCCGTCGCATTCGTGATATTCTTTTGACCCCAGAGTTCAACGCGACCCCGAGCACAGTAAAAGTGCTCATGAGTCAGGCGGTGCGTATGAGGACGCGCGGATGCCCAGCCAGAGTCCTTGCCATTGTGCTGAATGAGGGAAAAGGCACCCCCCGAAGAGTTCGCCGTAATAGAAAAGCGAATGATTTGTGAAGCGGTCAACTTGATCGCGCGGCCTCTGTACTTTGGCAATACGTACGGACGCACGAAGTCCGGAGCCTCGTCGACGACAATGCTCTGATTGTTCTTGGGACACGTTGCTAACGTGCCTTTGGCTGCGATTGTGGCAGTGGCCATCCACGTGAGAAATTGTGTCGTCTTCATGGCGGTGCTCAACAACCAGACTCGTATATTAAAACAAGATCTTCGCGGACGTTTCTTATTGATTCAGTAAGTGACGACGCTGAGGGGGAACAAGATTACGAGGGCTGCAGCAGCACCGCAAATAAATATACCAGCGACGTTGCAATACAGAATGTCTTGCCAAGCTAAAGCAGTGGATGGATGCCGTGGGATTGAGCCTAGAACAGCCGAGATGGGGCTGGGGTTCGCGGTGCGTAGTGTGCGCAACGCAGTGGGATGAATCTCGGCGCAGCCCACACTCCCTTTGTGGGAAGCACAGGGTTGAGAGAAACATTTTGGTGGAGTGGTGCACGAAAGTTGCATGGCTCTTCTTGGAATCAGACCAAAATTTCCCGTACAGCTCTCGTACTCCATAATGATTGGCACCCTTCCGCATGAGCCCAAATACCTTCATAGTGTTGATATCATAAGCATCGGAAGTGATGTTACATACTCCGCACAGCGAGTAGAGTCTGGTGTGTTAAGTCGTAAGCTTACAAAGTAGACGCCTTCCATTCCCAGGCACTTATAATCTCACCGCATAATAGCACCATTTTGGCTCTGACCCAGGTGGGCGATGTCTGGCGCAGGGTTTAGGGATAAGCTTCAATATCACCCGACGCAACGGCTTTACGATCCTTGTCCGCGCCATAGACCAAATACTTCGACCATGTGAATCACCTGTGGCTTATTTGGGCTACTGATTCTTCTTTTGATAGCACCATGGAGATAGATTGCATAGGTTAATGGCAGTCACGTCAATCACCCGCGAATCGGCGCTCACGTATGCAGAGTAAAGCTGTCTAATGAGATCAGGAGCGGACTCCTGCAACGACGTAAGGAAGGTCGACAAGTGTTGTCGGACACAAACACGCCAGCCATCGTAGCCATCGGCAAGACCTCAACTGGCTTCGGATATTTCAGGTTGTAAGCCGCGTGGGAGCCCGGCAACAGCAGATAGTTGAATCCCAACAGGAGGTAATCATGAGGTATTCGGACTTTCGAGAAGCTTCGGTTGCCCAAAAAGAAAGAAAAATTATTAGTCGGCTCTCTTCTCGGAATTTTGATGTTCTCCGGCTGACAGGGAGGGTTTAAGTCCAGGGAATTTCTCTTCTCGACCTGCCGCTGCTCCATTCCCGTCGCGGCCGGCAATGGTCGGTGCAGCGCACAATGGCAGCTAGCGCCGCCAGTGGCTGCCGACACGGAGCGCCACATCAGCCAAGGTACCAGGAGCATTGCCTCAAACCCGTCTCGACGAACCGCGAGCTTCGCCTAGCTGCCTCGGATCGATTTCGCAAACCGTCGCGTTAGCTACAGTGCTCTAAATGGTCGAGAAAGTCACAGAGCTGTCCTCGTCCAAGTCATCCGGCAATGGCGTGACGCGGAAGAGGCCAAGACGCGGCTTGGGCACTGTGCCGGAGACGCGTCCGCGCGACACAGACGCGGATAGCCTGGAAGACGCCGACGAGGAGGTGTCTGCATGTTCGCGAAGCGCAAAGAGGCGCAAAGTTTCGTCTCGCTCTTTGAGAGACGCGACGCTATATCGACGTCTGTT
This sequence comes from Tolypocladium endophyticum, assembly GCA_024339985.1. Taxonomy (NCBI): domain Eukaryota; kingdom Fungi; phylum Ascomycota; class Sordariomycetes; order Hypocreales; family Ophiocordycipitaceae; genus Tolypocladium; species Tolypocladium endophyticum. Next base: position 176,872 of record JALHBW010000018.1, on the reverse strand, counting down.
CACCAAGGACACTGCGGAGACGAAGCGAGAAGCGTGCAGGTTGCCCGTCCGACAGCACTCGTTGGAGTACCATCGGCCACTTCTACTGGCCAAAGTTGACGGCCTCAAGAATCGCCGGCTGCTTTTGTCATGGTTTGATACGGTCAGTGCGTCGCGTTCCATGCCATGGCGGAAGCCTTGGATCAACCCCGGGCTCATCGCCAACCCGTCGGCGCTTCGGCAGGCTCTTGAACGCCGAGCATATGAGGTCTGGATCAGCGAAATTATGCTGCAGCAGACCCGCGTGGCTGTTGTCATTGATTACTGGAACCGCTGGATGGACCGATGGCCGACAATTCACGATCTAGCCAGAGCTGAGCCCGAGGACGTCCTGGCCGCTTGGCGTGGGCTTGGATACTACAGTCGAGCAACGCGGATCCATAACGCGGCAAAGCTTGTCGTGCAGGACAGCGAGATGCGCGGCCTCCTCCCAGCAACTGCCGCCGATCTCGAGGCTCGTGTTCCGGGAGTCGGTCGCTACACAGCGGGTGCCATATCATCAATCGTCTTCGGGCGAGCGGAGCCAATGGTTGATGGCAACGTGCTGCGGGTGCTGAGCCGACAGCTAGGGATATACGGCAACATCAAGACAGACAAAACTGTCATTGACACAATTTGGGCAGCCGCTGACGCCCTTGTCAAGGCAGTGGCTGCAGATGATGAACCCGAGGACGACGGGCAAGTCCTCACGAATGACAGGCCGGGACGATGGGGCCAGGCATTGATGGAGCTGGGCAGCACGGTCTGCACGCCAAAGCCAAATTGCTCACTCTGCCCAATTACTGCTTCCTGTCGCGTCTACAGCGAGGGCGTGGCATCTGCCGGAAAGAAAACTGCTGGCTCAGACGCCGTCGATATCGAAGACCTCTGCAGCCTTTGTGAGCCGTTTGACGAAACGGAAGGTGTTGACAACAAGGAGAAGACGGCCCAGCCGACCACGGCCAAAAAGCAATCTGGCCTCAAGCAGCTATCCTTGGCCAATTTTGCCTTCAAAGCCGACGGCGGCCGCAAATTAACGGCCCCCGCAACAAGTGGCTCGCTGATGGAGGCCATTGCAGAGCATGCGCGCAAGTTCCCCGTGAAGACTGTTAAGAAAGCAGTGCGGGAGGAGGAGACACTTGTCTGCGCAATCCAGCATCCGGACGGCTCGTTTCTGATACATCAGCGTCCGGAGAAGGGGTTGTTAGCAGGCCTGTGGGAGTTCCCCAGCTACATTATCAACGACGTGGGAGATGCGAGCGCGGAGCACCACGTGCAAATGGCCGAGGCGTACGCATCGACGCTGCTGGTGACCAAGGGCAGCAAGGCGGCACCGGACCTCGACCACGTCCGCGCCCTCGGAAGCGTGCCGTGGCTTTTCTCACACCTCAAGCTGACCATGCATGTCCACCTCTTTCGCGTGCGGGATGACGAGTGTGACGCCGCTGCAGGCAAGACGTTGCCGCCGAGCCGGTGGACTAACGATGTCGAGTCGGAGTCGATGGGCACGGGGATGCGCAAATGCTGGGCGCTTGTGAGGGATGCGGCAGAGTGAAACATGTTTTCTGATAAGAAGCCCGGCCATATGATATGCCAAAGAGTAGTCTCACCTGTGAGGACGATGACGGGCGACTTTACGCTCTGACTGCTGCAAGCGAAGACACCAGCAGCAGATTCTCATTGCATCAATCCAGTTCGAAACCGCACGTTTCGGAATATCGTACACATCAGCCTTGGGATGGCAGTTGACGGGAAGCAACTCCCACAGAGGCCCCTAAAGACACCAATCGTCCGCCAGGGAACTGTCCTTCAGCTGCGGCGTAGGCGGAGGAAAACGAAAGGGAATCTTTGCATTATTCTCAGCCCGATCTGGAGTCGACAGTGGATAGCCGCGCAGTTCGAGCAGCGGGATCGATTTAGGCGGCGCATATGCCTATCGACGCTTTTGTTGTAAAAGCTATTCCGCGGAGTGGTCAGCCTCCATCGTGACAATATCCGTGTCAATCAGTCCAGCAAGACGGACGCGCGGAATGTGGCATACAAAAGCCATGTGGCAGTGATACAGTGTCATGGCGTATGAGGCTCGGGGCTCTTCGTCAACGTCGGTCTTACTTTTGTAGCCTTTCAGGTGTTTTAGGTTCATCGCATCCTGGTGACGGAGACAAGCGCAGGCTTGGCCTCAAGATTCAAGGCATTCTTGGTGGATTCGGCCCGATGCGGGTGCTACGAGTAGATATTACATACGAAGCATGACCTCGTTTCAAACAAGTAGCGCATGTCGGCGGTGCTTGATTCTCACATAATTGCGCACCAGCCAACTGCCACTCCATGGCACTGGACTGGTCTTTTCTTGGCGTGTGCATTGTAGGCGTTGTGGGCGGGACGAGTCAGCATCGAAACGGTGGTGATATTAGCAGCGAACGCTCCCGCCTACGAGTACGCAAGTTGAAACCGCACCTGCGACGGCTGAGACGCAACATTGAGCTGGCGTCTTGCTGCCATGGTACTCGTAATTGTCGTGAGTTGCGGCTTTTTTAACCCAGCGCTATTCGTCCTCCGTGGGCCTGCTCCTTATTAGCTAGCGATCAATGGCTCCATCCAGCTGTCGATTCCCCAGCCGGGCCGCTGGCATCTCCGACCCTGGGGCCAATTTCGCTTTTCACGATGTCGACTCCACCCCTCCCACAAACACGCTCGTCGACGCTCCAGTCGGCACATGCTTAATCTGTTGTTGTTTCCTTCTTCCTCTTGCCCTGTGCCGCCTGGTCGGATCAGCGAGTTCTCGGTTGTCCGCCCACATCACCAGCATACAGCCCATTTGATAGGCTGCCCCGAACGGCCCGACACGCGACGACCCCCCTGCGCCGGATTGCAACGCAACGCACCGCACCGCACCGCGGCCACCATGAGCGGTCTAGACGCATCCGACATCTCGGCTGCGTATGAAGCAGTGCGCAGCGACCGAGACGCGAGCAATTGGCTGCTCATCTCGTACGCGGCGGCGACGGGCAGCAAGCTCGCCCTCACGCAGACGGGCTCGGGCGGCCTTGCGGAGCTGGCGGCGGCCCTCGACGACTCGCAGGTGCAGTACGGCTACGTGCGCGTCGAGTACGCCAACGACGCAGAGAGCAAGCGCGTCAAGTTCGTGCTCGTCGTCTGGATCGGCGAGCAGACCAAGGTGATGCGCAAGGCGCGCGTGAGCGTCGAGAGCGGCGACGTCAAGCGCGCCCTGGCGCACCACAGCATCGCCGTGACGGCCAGCGACCGCGCCGAGCTCGACGAGGCGGATGTGGTCGCGAGGCTGCGGAAGGCTGGCGGCGCCGACTACAACGGGGGACGGGGCTGATCACTGAAGGGGCGAGCGAGTCAGTCGGCCGTGGCGCGGTAAGGTTCGGTAGCGCTGCATTGCCTCTGCGAAGGGCTGTCCCTGTTCGAAACGGCTGCGGAGTAATCTTGCCTATTTCTGTTCATCACATCTCGAAACCGTTTTCTTCCTGGTCAACGTCTTGTCTCTCGCGCCGGCAGCGTCGAGGACATGCCTGCAGCGGCGACGTACGGAACAGGGTCTTTGTCCGATCGTGGTGTAGACAGAGAGGCCCAGGCCCGGAACCGCATTCCAGACCGGCGCATGCAAGCGGAAGAGGCTATCCGTCTGCACCAACGAGTAGAAGTAGAAGTACCTTTGCTCCTACAGCTTACTTGCTTCCCATCCTTCGCGGCGACCGCATGTATCACGCCGCAAAGCGGCATTGCTCGTCCAGCAGTCGCCACTGGTTTCCAAAACCGGCCGGCATGTCGCACCCGTATTCGCAGCGGCGACATTTGTCCATTCTTTGCAGGAGCTGCCCTGCCTTGAACCGCCATCGTCCTCGTACATATACTTCGTGGGAATCCCTCGGCGCAAACCAGGCCATGAAGCTCAGCTGAGCAGCTGGCTGGTTCAGTGAGAAATCAGCAAATCACACCCATTCCTCTTCTGACCAAGCCCTGCAGGCCCCTGGGTTCGTCGGGGCCTGGTAGCGCATCCACAATCCGGCTGTATGCATCGAGCTAACTCGTCGCTTCGGCGTGGCCGTGGGTACTCGCCAGGCGGGGGCCTGACGTATTGGCGGCGTCTTCATCGACAGCCCGCTGGGGCTAGCCGAAGAATTGGATGGCCCCGAGGTCGTCACAGGCCCGGCAGGGGCTGGCAGAAGTGGCCGACGTTCTCGAAGGGCCAGGGCCGCATCCGTATGAGTAAGGGATCTGTGTGCGTGTAACAGCGCGGTTGCGAGACCCCTGCACCCGGGCAGTCGATTGGCGACATCCCGGGGCGCCCTGAGTCGTATTGCAACATTACACTGGCGCGCTCGTGAGCTCGTCTTGGCTTCTCTGGGGCCCCATCGCTTCGTCGCGCTGGCCGTACCCCCTCTGCCCTCCCGCGTGGACGCCTCCAAGCCTCTCCGCCGCAGATGGGGCCTGATGCTCAATCCGTACAAGGCGGCCCATCTACGCCAAACCTCCACTGGCATAACTCCTGTCCCCACCTCTCGGGGATTCGTTGTCAAACTTTTCCCGCTGTCGACCGCAATGAGGGTCCCGTCGGTGCCCGCGACGGCCGCTGGACTTCGCTCCAACTGAGGAGTATCCGCTGGTCTATCCCGTATATCTATTCGTCTCCGCCCGGCTCCTCGCGAAGCTTCACATTGTCCCCTCCACAACCTCAGTCGCCCTTACTCCGCGACCCCGCGTCTCCGATAGCAGCACGCTTCCGTCCGGAGTGAACGCCCGATCCGGAAACGACTGCCCGCATGTGCCGCGACCGCTCGTGTGATACTTGAATGCCGTCTCGCGGCGCCAGTGCCAGTATCTCGGTAACCCGGCCGCTCGTGCCTCGACCTTCGGCCTCACTTACATCGCGCCTGAGCTTCGCTCCGTGAAACGGCTATTCGAGCTCCACTGCGCATGTGCCTAGTGCCGCCTCCAGTGTCTGTCGCCGTCTAGCAACAACGGCGCGTTTCCCTTTCGACACTGCCCGGCACTTCGACAGTTACGATTACCTGCCACTCCGCGAACTGCCCGGTTCTTCCTCGCCGTCATCCGACATCATGACCCGCCACGACGCCAAGCACGACGTCAACACCGCCAGCAACAACATGGACCCCAAACTGGAGCACCCTCCGCGCATGTCCAGCGGCGAGCCCGAGTCCGCGGACCAGCTGCTCGAGAACCTCGGCTACAAGCCCGAGCTCGCCCGGACTCGTTCGACGATGCAGGTCGCCTTCATGTCCTTTGTGCTAGCTTCGATCCCGTACGGCCTCGCCACGACACTGAGCTACCCGCTTGTCGGCGGCGGTCCCGTCGACATTATCTGGGGTTGGGTGTTGGTGTCTGCCATCATCCTCTGTGTTGCCTCGTCTCTTGGTGAAATCACGAGTGTCTATCCCACTGCCGGAGGTACATGCCAGCCTGTTCTGATCGATTGCGCGCCCCCTCCCCCCTTGGAATACACATAATTGATCTCGTCGTCTCTTGCAGGTGTCTACTACCAGGCCTTCATGCTCGCCCCAGTTCGCTGGAGACGTATTGCGAGCTGGATCTGTGGCTGGCTCTTCGTCGTGGGAAACATTACCATCACGCTGGCTGTCAACTTTGGCACAGCCCTTTTCTTCGTCGCGTGCATCAATGTCTTCGAGTCTTCGCCTGGCGTTGGCGTCTTCGAGGGTAGCAACTACCAGGTCTTCCTGATGTTCCTCGCCATCACCTTCTTGTGCAACGCCGTATCTGCCCTAGCCAACCGCTGGCTGCCATGGCTGGATGTGAGCCTGTCTCTCCCCCGGGTCCCGTGTTAACATATCGCTGACCGTGAGGAGACTGCTGCCATCTTTTGGACCTTTGCCGGTGTCATCGCTATCACAGTTGCCGTCCTCGCCGTTGCCAAGAATGGTCGTCACGATGCCAAATACGTCTTCACGTACTTTGAGTCGAACTCCGGCTGGCCGAGCGGCTGGTCTTTCATGGTTGGCCTTCTGCACGCAGGTTACGCAACGTCGTCCACTGGCATGATTATCTCGTAAGCCGCTTCCGCCCCACGAGCAGGCTGCTAGAACTCTTCTGCTAACCACCGCGTAGCATGTGTGAGGAGGTACAGAAGCCAGCGACTCAGGTTCCCAAAGCCATGGTCGCGACCATTGTCATCAACACCTTTGCCGGTCTTCTCTTCCTGATTCCTCTTGTCTTTGTCCTCCCCGAAATTACGACGCTCACCAGCCTTGCCCAGCCAGTGCCGACCATCATCAAGTCCGCTATCGGATCCCCTGGGGGTGCCATTGGTCTGCTCATTCCCCTCATGGTCCTCGCTCTTCTCTGCGGTATCGGGTGCACGACGGCCGCGTCGCGCTGCACTTGGGCCTTCGCCCGAGACGGCGCCATCCCCGGATCCAAGTTGTGGATGAAGGTCAACCACAAGCTCGATGTACCCCTCAACGCCATGATGCTGAGCATGGTGGTCCAAATTATACTGGCTCTGATCAACTTCGGCTCGTCCGCCGCCTTCAACGCCTTTTCCGGCGTCGGCGTCATCTGCCTCACGGCTTCCTATGCCTGCCCCATCGCTATCAGCCTGTTCAGCGGCCGAAAGCAGGTCAGGGGCGGGAGCTTCTACCTTGGCCCCCTTGGTACATTCTGCAACATCGTTGCCGTCGGTGCGTTTTCTGCTCCCCTGCTCGTGTGTTCGTTGTCCTGGCTAACCGACTTGAATACAGCGTGGTCCTTGTTGGCGATGCCTCTTTTCTGCATGCCCTCTGTCATCCCAGTGGATGCTACTACGGTCAACTACGCGCCAGCCGTCTTTGTCGCCGCGACGGCTATTTCTGGACTCTGGTATTGGGTCTGGGGACACAAGAACTACGCCGGCCCCCCTGTGCAGGGAGAGCACGTGCACAGCATTTGAGTGTCAAGAGGTTTGCGCCATGGCGTCAATTTGTCTATATAGTATAAGATATGTATACGACTTGTCTATATAGGAATCAAATGTATATACGATTAAAGTAATCTCTGCTGTTCATATTTATCTTGTTGCGGGTGCTTACAGTTCCCGTTGCGAGCCTCGACTATCGCATCAAATGTGACTCAGCCTCCATGTTTAGTTGCACCTTGTAAACATCTGAGGAGTAGTTGGGCGTTCATTGCATGGCTTATCCTTCTCAGACGCTTCAATTAGATATCGTGTACCTGCTGAATTGCATTGTCGTCATTCATGGCATACGTGTAATGCCAGGACGTATGGCGGGCGATGGTAATGTACCAACAGAGAGGGGCTACCCTACAGCCTTTGGGCCGACTCGACCACTTTCGCAGAGCGCGGTACGATTTTCTCAGGGGCGCCCAACTGCGATATTCGTTTGCTGTGTAAATATCCCCAATATTGATCCTAATCCGATTATCAAGGTCAAGCTCTATCCAGGCCAAAACACTTGATTCCTGTGAGGGCACGCCAACGCAACTTTCCGGAACGCCTCTGCGGGATGTATCAATAGAGCCAGGTTCATGTAAGGCGTCATCTTCTCTGACCGATCGTTAAAATCACCAGTCTCCTTACATTCCGCTGACATAGCAAAACAATTCGCTCTTCGCAACGTGTCTCTACATTTCCAAAATTCGGTGGTGCGTATGTCCCATCAAATATCAAGCCATGCATGCTTTGGCCCGCACTTGGTCGTTACATGTACACCAGCTTGAGACACCATAGATACTGACCCTCCTTCATATGAAGAAAGTGAACTTAATAAATGAATGAATCTATATAGTAATAATGATAGAGTTATATTTTGCGGCTTTCGAAGCTAGATACCAGGCAACCTTTGCCTCGAACTTCGCAATGCGCCTGCATATCGGTGAGCTGTGGACGTGACCCTGGCGCGGCACACTGTGGCATCGGTGGGACGGCCTGCATAAATGGTGATTGCATGATGCACCATCCTGAGACTCGTGCAGCACTTGTGGCGAGGCGACTTAAACGCCGTCGATCTTGTGGCAATCATGAGACAGACGCAGTGAGTGGTATCTACACATATGTAGCCTTGGACTGGCGTAGCTCGTTCATCGGATGGATAGATGTAGAGCTGCCGCAGCTTCCCACTGAACAGCGTCAGAGCCTGTTAAACGTGGCCATCCTAGGACCTTGGTCGTTTGACCGTTGTGGTGTAATACGACGTCCAGAAGCTATTCTGATGCATGGCCAAACACACACCACTATTGGGCTACGGGGCGCCGTCTCAATGCAGCCACACAGCGCGTCGCTGCACCGCACCGCAGAGGACCCGAGAGCAGCTTGTATCCAGCCACCAGTCTTGAGTGCGATACGAGTAAGTCCGTTGAATGCTGTGGCTGTACAAGTACCCGTGTCACCTACCAGTTGAACCCCCCTTCTTGCTTGCTAATGGTGTGTGGACGTGACGGCACAGACGGCTCTGGGACTCTTGACGAGAAGTGGCACAGGAGTGTTGCCCGGGAAGGACGGAAGCCACGGGTTGTTGAGAAGGTGTTTGGGGGAAGGTGTTTGGTGCCAAGGCATGAGTCTCGCATGTTGTGATCCGTATGGTATTCCCGCTTTCCCAGGACCCTGTACACTGGCTTAGTGTGCCCTACTGCCTCTCGTCAGTCGATCGTCGGCGACCGAATTTCCGGGCCCTGAGAGGTTGGAGAGAACTTGCAGACATGTTGGCAGCCCTGAGTCACCTTGTGCGTGATTTGGTGTTGGAAGGGTGCTGGTGCTTTGTGTCTTGCGCGCTGTACTTAGCACCAGCATATGCACGCATGAATTCAGGGATGCGGCCGGCTCTGCCATTCCCCGCATTTGCAATCTGGGGTCAACAGACCTACCGAGAGTGACTGCGGCCGTGAATGGCCAGATGGTAATAGCGATTGAGCGTCGAAGGCGTAGACGCACATGAAGGAGGGGGTTGACCGCTTATTCTCTCACCGGCTGCAGCAGTCGATGAATGGCCAATTAAACAACATAACCCACCAACTGGGCATCCAGGCCACTGCCGTATAGTTGGCAGCCTGGCAATGGATGGCCACTCCCTCGCTCGTCATGATGTGAGCATAGCAATATCGGCCGCGAATTTCGAAACACGTTCGCATTGATAGACGATACCATACCAACATCGCGAAGCCACACCAGGGGCGAGATGCTGCCGCATTGCAGCAAGATGTGCACTAATCACCGGCCCGGCAATAAGGTAGTCTCTAGGAGCAAGAGTATGGTGCATGAAACTCGTTTTTGCCAGCTTCTGGTCAAGTGTCTGGCCCTTGCGTAGTATGGAGCACATTTGCGCCATGCCTTGCCTCACGCAGCTCTTAAATTAAGTCTGAACTTTGGAGAGGAGGATGCACCTAGGACCAACAGCATTTAGAGATGGCACTATCAGTTGGGCACTACGAGGTCTCCAACTTTGTCCCCTGCCTAGCTTCTTGTCCTCTTCGAAGCCTTTGAGAATTGGCTTGCTTGATGTGGCGACCCGGGCCATGGCTCACGGGGTTACCCAGCGTGTCGCCTGCGCCACCGAAGCGCCATTGTGGTCTATAGCTCGCACACAACTGCCGTAACCTCAACGGATATAAAGATGAATCTTAGCCGGAGCCGCTCATGGTCTCTATCCGTCCGCCGTAGAGCGCGTCCGTCCGGTTGGCTAAGGAGGTGGCGTCGCCAGTATGCATCGTGGACACTTCAATTTGGCGCGGGGCTTGGATACGTACGATCCCTCCATCGTCTGCCGTCGGTGTGATCCCTGTCCACACCACCTAGCTTTTAGACCACGCCTTTGTCCCCTTGCTTTGCTCGCAACGTCGGACAAGCCACGATTTGCCCGCCTCTGCGAACCCAGATTCGAGACCTTACAGGTCCCCAATTCTTGAGGGGTTGCGCCACCGCGCCTGATGATGCTCGTGGCAGGCCGATGGAAACACGCAGGGGTCCAGGGCTCGCATGGATGCTTAGCCGCAGGAGTTGCATGTCGGACTGGCGGCGTGATGAAGCCATCGCGGTGTCGTCTCCTTGATGGAAGCTTGCTTCTGGGTGGTATCATTCATCATGTTGGTCGTGAACTGTCGGATCAAACGGCGAACGAACGCCATACATTGGGGCATGCAGATACCGATGCCTGCCCCTCTTGACTATGCGCAGTATGCGGCACAAGTGACCTGCAAAGCACTCCATCGGACTCATCTTGACCAACTGAACAATGAGCAGCGGCCTCGTACGGCACACAAGGGTCTGAAGCTCCGACGGGGCTGCTAAAACGAATATGGCTCTATTATGACGGCCACGTTATGACGAGGAAACTGGTCGTTCTCCTTCAATCCAAGGATGCCGCCGAATCGAGTCTGAACTCTCCATGCATCTTTGGCCCATTCGAGTAGGCGAGGTTCGCAAGTTCCCACCCCCATGAAGTCCGTACAAGCCAGACTCAGATTAAAGTACCCTGGATTATCACGTAGATATCAACGTCGCCTCCCTCCCTATGCGATGTACACTCGTACGACACTTGAGGATACAGTACGTACTCGTAATTGACAGGAGCTGGGCCCATTTTATTATTTTAGGCCGTTTCCAATGACGGTGCAATATGTACTATCGTGAGGTGGGGCCGCTGCCGGCACGGCAGTAGTGGGCACGGCAAAGCTCCAGTAGCCTCGAATGGTCAAGCGGCTGAAGGGAGACAACCTCAATCTGCACCTCGAACATTGCGAGGTGGATTGTACCGAAAACGGGCATATGAAGGCACACGTTAAAGGTTGAAGTTGCTGCAACCTCCGCTGTCGGACCACAATGAAGGCCAAGCCGTATGGCGAGACATTTGCAGTTGCCGAAAGTCGAGGACGCACTCTTTGACGCACTCTTTGACGCACTCTTTGACGCATTGGGCTAGCTTTTCGAGCTTGCTGCCTCTGTTCGTTGGCGGCTTCAGCTGATTCAACGACGCTACAGCATGCTGGCCCGACAACTAGTTTTTCATCAGCAACACCAGCGAGCCAGACGGACGACGGACCCATTCGAACACAGTTGCGGAGTACCCCGTACGGAGTACGGAGAAGCACTTCCGGAGCATCCATTTGAAGCTCGAATTTGTACGAAATTGCCCCTCGCAAGTTCTGTCACATCCTAGGAGCATGGTCTGTTCCATCCATGCGTTTACTCGCGCAGGCTCTGGCCACCCCTGCTAGCGTAACGCAAAGCCGCTTGGGCGGGGAGGGAAAAAATGTAGCTTGATCGGACTAAAAGCCGGCAACGGCCAATCAAGGACAAGGCCGCGAAGCATCATCGAGATGGCGAAGCTGAGCGAGACGGTGACGAGTTTGCCGCGCCGAGCAGCGCTTGCTGACGCTTTCAAAGACCCGAGGAGCTGCATGGCGGCGCAATCACGGGCCACTCAAACCAGTTGACTGCTTCACCGAAAGCTTTAGGTGGCCAGTATGGGGATGTCAAGGGTTTGCGGACGCAACCGGTCGACGGACCGGGTGGCTGAAGCGTCGTCAAACGTTGCTGAAGCTTGAGGTGGCTTGTTGGCTGAAGGCTTCTGCTCCATAGTCATAGCGTCGACTACCTAGGTACGCGTTGAAGTTATTACTCGTAGTGGCGCAGCAGCTGTATGTACATAAGCCGTTGAAAAGCCCTTTGGAGAGCGCCCTTCATACTTAGAATTTGCGCCTTGGATGAGTCGCCTCATTGACGGAACAGGGCGGAGCCTTCGCATGCATTCGAATCCACGCTCATTCACTAGTCTGATCTCCTGCAGCGGCATCGCCTCGTTGCAGGTACAGAGTGCTCATTATGGACCCTCGATGCCACTGCCGAATCCAATCCCTGATGAAACTCTGTGCTGCGAGAGGGAAGCAGTGAGGAGATTTAAGTACGAATAAAAAGCGCTCCCGTCTTCTCCACTCGAGCCATGTTACAGTAACCATCTGGGTTGGCGGGGCCGCTGAGGGGGCCTCACTGGGAGTAGTTGATGAGCGAGATCGCCTGCAGAGATAACCTGCGTGGTAGGGGCTCGCTGGAGTACAGGATGGTGTGCACACCCGCAGCCAGCTCAAAGTTGTTGGGGATGTATGCATATTCGCCATTGCCACGCAAAATTTCAACTCGGTGATCGCGCCAACGGCTGAATCTTTAGCTGCAAGACGAAGCGTACTCGGAAAGGATATTCTTCCTGAGCTCCAGTTGTTGTCGGAGCATTGGAAGATAACGCCAACAAGTGCATGCCAATTCAAGGTGGTACCCCCACGCTTTCAAAATTTGAACGAGACGCAGCTACGAGTATCCAGCCTTGAGCTCGACCCTGGACAATGTTTCCTCAAAAAGATGACTGGGCGTGATGGGCTTGCATTGCGAGGCCTTGGCGACCCCGGGCACCTGAGGTGGGTCTATTTGCAGAGATCCCACGGTTCGATATACCCCGAGGCCGACGGTGGGGGGACATTGGCTGCAGGCGGCTGTATACTGACAGATTGTGCATGCACGAGCAACACGCAGACACGTTGCGATGACCGGAGATGCGGCATGGGGACGTCAATTTGCGGCAAATGCCCGCGTGGGACTGTCGGCATTCAACCGTGGCGGACGAAACAAGGACAGTCACTTTTGGTGATGCGTCTCTTGGTGTCTCAACCGCCAGTATCGACGTGGCTTGGCCCCGCCGTGTTGGATGTTGGCTCTAACCAAGCCCTGACCCATCCGGTATCCATCCTTATCTCTTGTCGCCGCCAAGCCACCCTCTTGCAGCTGCAGATGAAGGCTTCAGTCTCTGCCTGCAGTCGAAAGCCACAAATGTGATCCAAAACTTTGCGAAGATATTATCTGCTCAGGAGCTGCCATTGGGCAAACCAGCCACTGTCTGGGAGCAGTGCTTATCCGTGTGGGGAGGGAGGCTCCGCGCCGGTGGCAATGGAACCGTCGTGCTGCTACTGGGGAACTAATTATTCTCTCGTATCGAGCGAGTCCTCGCAGCGTTTGTGGCAAAGCGAAAAGCAGTCTCAGATGCAGGGTCATGCATTTTCGAGATTTGCAAGTGAGATCTTGATTTGCGAAATGACATGTCGCATGAGCCCAAACAGCATCTCATCTCATACGATTACCAAGTGTAAAAAAGACGATTCGTGATAAGGAAAGTAAAAATGTCAGACAGCGCGCCCCGGTTTGAAGGTAGCGCACGGGCCGGTTCTCGGTGGGCGCAATGTTTGCCGAGTCGTCGCCGGGGCGGCTGACGGTCCTGGCTGTCGGCGCGGGATTCGCGGCTTTAGTCCACCACCAACGAGCACTAGGGCGGAGGAGATTTTTGCCGTCCCATGGGGGCGGTCAGGATGGAGGGCACGTTCTGGATGGAGGGTACGGGCTCGTTCTTATCTGCTGCGAAAGCAACTTTATGGTGGCCGTGATGGCCGTTGTCAAGCGCCCCCGTCCGGATGCCCCAGACTTGGACCGTTTGGCCTGATTCTGCTGTCAGCGGGCACGGGCGCTCGTACGTCATTGTGCGGGCCAGGCCCATTTCTGACAAGGTCTGCAGCAAGGAAACATTCAATCAAGGAGGCCATCGTGGCTTGACATGGGGGACTCGGACGATGGCCAGATCGCTCGCGCTGAGGAACGCGCACTGTCCGGCGCCACAAGGCAACAAGGGGGCCCGCTTCCCCTGCAACAGCTTCTCGCAGAGCCTCGCGTCTCGTACTCGTCGAGGTTCGTTTCTGGTTGCGGTCGGTGAGCGTGGGTGCTGCCGCTGGCCATTTGCCGCGCAAAACGTGCGCCCGCGAGGCGTTGCGCTAGCAAGCAAAAGGCAGACGCCCCCTTTCTGGCCGCCCCTTTGAAACGACGACAGCTCCGTCGGACGCTGCGTCTTGAGTCTCTGCGGCTCGCATTGCTGAGCGGTCAGCTGTTCCCTCCGCGTTTGGGGTTGCGGCTGCGGAGCGTGAGTCTCGGACGAGATTGCGTGCGCGGTGGGATGAGAGCGCGTCAGCAGGCCACGGCCAAGCTTTGAGGTGAAGCCTGTGCGCATCCATGCATTGGCCGATGGATGCACTGGCCCGAGCAGACATTTCCCGCCCACTCACCTCACCCAGATGGAACGCCACCCCGGCCGCCGGTCGCCGCCATCCGCGCTCCGTCTACGAGTAAGGATGCGGACAGTACGCTACGGTACAGCGCTTCTCAGCATGGAATTTGCGCATGGGATTTGCTCCCGCCGAGTGCGGCTTGGGCGGCGAGCACTTCTCGATGGGCGCACGAGTTGAGTTGTCGACTCGGGATAGATATGCCCGTCGCCTGCCATTGGGCTGTCTGCTGCGTATTTGTACATGAGCAACTGGACCCTGAGCTGTCCATGCGTCGGTCCATGTCGTGTATGTATGTACGTCGCAGGAGCATCAACGGGGTCGCACCGCGTTATCACATAACCCCGGCGCAAAAGTGCCCGTGTGCAGCGACGGCGTATCATCACCGTTGACCGGCTGCGTGAAGCTGTCCTGGGATGGCCGCACGGGATGGATGGACTAATGGGCACGAAGAGACATTGTAGTTACGCAGCGCCGTCGCCACAGGCCAATGTCTGGACGAGGCCATCGTGTGGCTTGTTGGTGTTCTCGCTGCGTGATGCGGCGCGGCGATGCCGCCATGGCGAGCCATGCTTGTCTTGCATGCCAATGTAAGCCGTGGGGAGCTCTGGAGCCACCCAACAGCCCACCCAAGCGTGCTATCAAGCCACGCTCCGACTCGACCCCCGTCCGCCCCGCTCCTCCGATCGACGATGCACACTTCGCCGCCCCAATCCACCATACAGGAGCCGTCGCCGGCCCAGCGCTAGACCCAGAGCTCTCCAAGCGCCTCAACACGGCGCCGTGTCTGCGCGCCATCACGTCGCCCCTGGCCCGGGCCCGTTTGGTTGACCGGCCGCTCGCTGAATCCAGCGCTCCCGTGGCCCTGGTTGCACTGTACGGATACCTGCGTCCAACAATGGCCCCGTCCGTTCCGTGCCATCCATGGCACCCATGCCCCCCTCCCTGGCCCTTGAGTCGGTTGACTGCCACCCCCCGTCGGGCTAGCGACAGTGCAGCGCTGCAGGCCACCAGCTCCCGCCGTCAGCCAACGCCATCCTCCATCCGCAGACGCCAAAAGGCAAAACCAAGCGCTCCCCGCCCCATCCGCACCGGCTTCGCTTTTCCTGCCTCTCGCACCCTCTCTTGCAGAGACCAGGACGCATCATCTCCTTCGCGAGTCGTCGCCGAGGCCCTGTCGAGTCGCGGCCTTGTTGCATCCCACGGCCCAGACGCAGTTTTTCATCGGCCGCCAACATCGACGGAAGCGGACGAGCCCAGTGACGTCGTGCAGACTTTCACTGCTCCTACCCTCCGGCCGCACCTCCTCCCTCTTTTCCCTCCTCGTCCGCGTCCTGGTCCTCTCCAGCTTCCTCGAATCCTTGGCCATTCGTGATTTCTGCTTGCCTCCCTCCGTTCTGCTCGGTTGCTGGAATATTGCTCGAGTACGGCTTCGTGACGGCTCTCCGGGACCACCGACACCCTTCCCCCCTCGACGTAAGTTGCTTGCTCCACCCCGCCAGCGTGCGTGGCTATACATGGTCGAATTATTGCGTTTCTGCATTTAAGATGCTTTTTTGCGTTGTTCTGACTGATAATGCCATGGTGCACGTCATCGAACCTCTCGACAGGCTCTATTTTGCCGACCAGATGTGCTAACGCTGCGTCTATTCAGATATAGCCATTTGCCCTCGCCCTAATCCGACCTTTCTCGCGCCCTCAAATTCCTATGAATTAATTCGTTTGCGGTCAAGACCTCGGGCTTTCGTCCTAGGAACTGTTGCCCCGTGCACGCTCAAGGTTCCTTTCCCCGTCGCTTCGACTGCATCCTTGACAAATTGTCTCGCTGGGCGGGTCCTTGTTTGGGATGCCTTACACGCCGCCCTCGCACCGATCGCCTGCTTCTTCAGCCTCCGCGTCGCCCGATGTGAGCCGTCGCTCGTCCATTCAGTCTTCACCGCGGCCTTCGTTGCCGCGCTCCGCCTCCTACCTCAACAAGCACCGTCGAACTCCCTCCATTAGCACCATCAATGACGGGTCGTCGACGTCCGTCTTGCGCGAGGCTGTGAAGAGCCCCGAGGGCCAGAAGGCTGCCATGGTCGGCGTCCGAGCCAGTGTGCGGCAATCCCCTCCTCCGCCCCTGGATCAGCGCGATATAATACCCAAGGGCGCCATCGTTTCCCCCCCGCCGTCTGCGTCGTCGGGCAGCGAGGATGACGAGCCCCCGGAGATCCGCGGACGCAAGCTGGAGGCGCTCCAGGACCTGAGAGAGGCCGTCAGCCAGATCCCCTTGCACGGCACGCCTCCGCCCCCACCGCTCAGCACCTCCCACGCCGCAGAGAAAGAGGAACCCCCCCCGGGCATGCGCGTTTGCTTTAGCACCAGCGCCTTGCCCGAGCTTCCAAGAAGCGGGCGCAAGGTCGGCCATGCCCGGTCTGCGACGGAGTCGGTCGTGTCCGATGTCAAGTCGGTCGAGAACTCCTTGACGGGATCCGAGGAGGATGATGATCTCAAGTACAAGCCGCAGATGGTGCGTAAAAAGTCGGGTGAGCTCGTCCGTCCTGCCCTTCGCGCCTCACACCGCCGCCCCTCGAGCATGCCCGGCACGCCCGTCTTTTCCAAGGCGGTGCATTTCGATTCCCATCTGGAGCACGTTCGACACTTCCTCCAGGTGGATCGTCCTCTCGCCGTCAGCGCTGGGTCGTCGCCGGTTGACAACTACGAGAGCGACAACGAATACCCCTTCCCCGGCAACGGCAAGCCCAACCTGCGGTCGCCTCCCTTTGAGTGGGAGCTGGTCACCACCAACTTTCCCCACGACAATCATTTCCGCAAGACGTTACCCGTCAGGTTGGAAAAGGTGTGGCTCTCTGCCGACCAAAAGTCGTTGCTTGGGTCCGTCGCCGTGGCCAACCTCGCCTTCCACAAGCAAGTCACATGCCGTTTCACGCTCGACTACTGGAAGACTGTGTCGGAGATCAACGCTGAATACAGCCACGAGATCCGGCCGCGAGACTCTGATATGGCTCACGATCGATTCACATTCACCATCAAGTTGTCAGACTTGGCGCACCTCGAGTCCAAGACTCTGTTTTTCTGCATCCGCTACGCCGTCAACGGTCAGGAGTTCTGGGACAACAATAACGACATGAACTTCCAGGTCGACTTCAAAAAGAAGCACCTGCCGCAGAACGGGAAGAACAATTTCCAAGGTGCCGTGTCGCGGCCAATGAATGGTAGCCTGCCTCGCAGCAATCGCAGGCAAAACTCTGGCAGTGCCCTCCGCCCGATATCGATGCCCGTGTCCTTGGATGCGTTCGGCAAGGAACCCGACAAGTTCGACTTCGACCAGCCCATCCACGAGTACCTCGGCGAGTCGGGCCCAACCCTGCGCCTCAAGACCAAATCGTCGGCCAACCTCGCCAGCGATAACATCACCCGCGACCTAACCTCACCTAGCGGCGCGGCATTTTCTAACCGTTACGACTTTGGCGCCTCGCTGAGCGCCGCCATGCAGGCCGCCAAGGACTCCCTGAGCAAGGACAAGGATGCTCTATACATGAAGCGAAACGTTCGTGGCTCCGAGTCCGCTCTCGGCGTGCCGGCGACAGGGTCGTCCGGCTCCAGCACGGGACACTCTCCCGTCGGATCTCACTCGCCAAATCCCGGCTTGGGCCTCCCCAGCGCTTCATACGAGGAACTCGTCAATAAGTATTGCTTTGTATGTACCCCTGGACTGCACTTCAACCCCGGAGAGCGCTCTGCTACGACTTGATTCCGATGACATCCCGCGTGCATGGTTTGACTGGTTCAACATTGAGCGGCAATAGAAGGAGTACCTTTACTAACAGATCTCGGTGGATTAGTTTGGATCAAAGCAATCGAGTCCTACAATGAAAGAAGGCACACTGAAAGGTGGCGCTTATGATGGACCTGCCGGTGGAAACCACACGACCGCGGTTCATCACTCGATCCGCCTCAACGACGTGAACCCCCATTTCCCATCTTGGGGGGCAAGCAAGCCCCACGTGGCTCCCAACGGGAATGACCAGCTGTCGAGCGCCATGTCCAGGGGCCTCATGAGATCGACGCCTCCCGCACTGGCTTCGGGCGCCGGCACACCATCGAGCGACGTGTCGTTTCACAGTCAGCCGCTCCCCGAAAGGTTCCACTGGACTACAGAATCCCAGGCGGCCACCGCTATTCGAGGTTAGCAGCTGAGGGTGGGTGAGGAAGCTGAAGCGGCGGATGTGAGCCCCGATAAGCGATCTTCCTAATCGCTTGCATCGGGCAATCCGAGCATTGGCGGTTGGAAGGGACCGTGACGAAGCACTGCTGTGTGCTTACAACTCTCACAGCCGAGAGAAGATTACGTTTTCACATGGGTTTCGCATGCATTGCTTGGTCGGATAGGTTGCTCGGCGTTATGGGAATATGGGAAATGAGTTTTGTCGCATTTGGAAGCAAGGCAAAAGCTGGCAATGGGGTTTTCTGCATTGTGCTCGTTTCGGTTGTCACGGCACGGACCCTGATGACCTGGAGACTTGAGGTTTCGGCGAAAAATGTAATGATTTTTGGAACTCGGCCAGCTGGCAAGGGAAAGGCGGATTATGGACGGTCACGATCCTACGGGACGGCTTTACAGAACCAGTACCGCATGCGTTGACTTTTCGAGCGTTTTTGCAGCTGAGGCGCACACGACAGCTAAGCAGAATAATGGACATTATCACATCTCACTCGTGGCCCCTTTGCGTGAATGAGCGAGTCTTTACGACTGGGTCGACGGACCTGGACTGGGACTTGGACTGGGACTTGCAGCCGACTGTTGCAACTTAGTGTGTACCAGCGATGGCGACTAGATGCACGGACACTGTACGGAGTAACTACGACTGATCTGGCGGTGAAAGTCCATCTAAGACACCTGAGGCGTGGCGTGGAAAAAGCAATATCATGAAAGACAGCCATGTCGACGCCCCGCATCGACGACCCCCGCATCGCCGTCGGATCACGGGCGGATGTACGGAGTAGTACAGACATAGTCAGTCGATTCCTGTACGGAGTAAGCATCGGCAAATTCCCAGGTTGGAGGTCTTGTGATCCCGGTGCCTGCCCCTTCCAAAACTCGCTACTAAGCTGCCGTCACGACACTTGGCTCCAGCATAATATGACGAGTCGTCGGACTCTGAATCCGATGATGTAGGCAGTGTGATGTAAGGCGGCCAGCCAACGAGTCTCCTGTGAGTACACGTCAATCAAAGAGTCATAGCACAGGGCTGTAGTTCAGTATTCATCGCTGGTGCTAAAAGTAAGGGCGTCATGGAGTTTGCCGAGAGCGGCAGATGTTCTCGACTGCATCCTCGCAGACGGACTTATCGCCCCGCAGCCGATGCATGGCTGATTCATGGGTAAGTCTCGGCTGCCGTTGATCCTCCTACATTTGGAAACCCCACGGAGGTGTCTGGATCTTGTAGAACTTTGTCTCCGTCGAGCCCCGTATCGCGTTGTGGCATATGTCTGCGTGCTGTTGCGTTGACGGCTCGTCTATTAGAGATCGTACAGGGCGGCTCTGTGGAAAGCCATGTCGGCATCTATCGCCGTCGTTCTTCTGCGCGTACGAACCAAGGCAATGTCAGAAGTGGTGCTCTCGTGCGAGAGAAGACAGACAAAGGAGAAGGCATTAGGCGCCGACTGACTGTTCTTGGGGACGAAATCGCTTCCACATCTTCTGCGATACACGAACCGCGGCAGAAGAGACTGGACATCATATTAGTCCGCAATTACAACAAGAAAGCCATATCTTCTACAGTTTAGGGTCGAAATGACTCAGTAATTCAGGAATTAAGTCATAAGCCCTATCAATCGCGAACGAAACGCGACAAACTTACGCGGCTGCCCAAATCCACCAGATTTCCCTGATCCGCATTTTCGCGAGGTCCGTAGTGGCCGACATCAGAGAGCGGCAAGTACGGTGTAATCTCGGGATTGACAGCGAAGCTTGACACAGCTGACCGGCGCGACGTAACTGCATCTCAGTTGCACAACGAGATTAGGTTTATACTGTATACATAGGCCTTCTGGGCTTTCGCCTTTTTAAGCTTCGCGCAAATGTTGGAAACGTGGTAGCAGTCTTGGCTGCCCATTGGAGAAGTTATTCATGCGACGCTAATCCTATTGTTCGATTGGAAGACCAAAGGTGGAATGGCCACTACGCCACGTCGGAACTAGTTGTGTGAGTGCCACGTAGGACCAACATCACTATTTGGCAATACCCAATGTCCATTGTTCACGGTGGAAGGCGTCATTTGTGTCCAACCTTTTACTGTAGGTGTTGAATTATTTTGGCAGCGGCAGCTTCTGGCTCGGTGGGGCTTAAGGGCGTGTACTTCAGTATGTCTATAAAACGGCTCAACAAGGGGCAAAGACTTGGTCCAGGCCCATTCGAGCCATCTAATCCTAGGGTAGAAGTGGCATCTAACCAGACCGTTTGACAATACATGTGACGCGTTGCCCTCCTTAAGACGTGGCTCTGGATTAAGGTTTAAAATGCTTATAGCTGTAGCAATCTCAGCTACATATCTAAATCAAGTAATACCACCTAATTAGCGGATATGCCACCTAGATCGGTAGCTAACACGATGCCACCGGGGGCAATTCCATAGAAGCAGCGGCCACGCTCATGGTGGAGCGCATGGCGAAAATGCTCTAGAAAGCGAGTGCTGGGTAGATAGCGGGAGAGCGCGGTCATGGCGACCCACCAATCTTTTTATTCGATGAACTGTTCGGTCTTATCATTCACGCTTTTGGCCTCTCATCTCCGTCTTGACCCCAATTCCAAGGACAATCAGAACTCTGACAAGCACCATGGGCGCTGTGCTCCAAAAGACTACATAATCCTCCGTCGTCCACGCTGATAGATCAACCCAGGCCGCCCACCCGCCAACGGCTTGCGCAGTGGAGTGGCAGAATGCTGCATCAGAAAGTAGCATGCCGACGCACAGCAGCCGCCAGAGGTGCAGGTCATCGTAGATGCGCAGGACCACGGCTTCTATGAACGCGAAGTACAGCCACCCACCTCCCATTGCCGTGTACAGGAAGACTGAACCGGCTGTGAAGGCGCCACTGTGTCGCGTCATTGTTGACAAATAATCTTGGGGCGCTCGGATGACGTTGATAGCGCCGATTACTGCAAAGATCGGCTCGAGTACCGTTAGGATGAAGCGGTATGCAAAAGGAACAGCAGCCGAGGCTGGTATAATTCCTTTCTGAGACGACATAATTGTAGTAGAACGCGACTCGGCTATTTTGAAGATGGCTTCGAGCTGCGAACGCAGATGAATGATTGAAGGTAGAGATGAAGAGGCATGTGGAGGTGGGAGGCAGTTTTTGGTAGAATGGTGAGATAAATGGTGTTTCGGACTAGGTATTATCCACCCCGCGATCTGCCAAGGGGACGAGAACCAACTCGCTATAATTATTCCGCAGAATGGCGTTTGTACCTAGTAGATTTTATGAACTCACGTCCCATCTAACTCGGTCAGCTTAGGCTCAAAGCAGCTTCAGCAGAATCATCTCGAGTTACTCGGGAGAGGCAACAAGGAGGGAAAAGAAAGAGGAAATCTCACTGCTGTTAGGGAGCGAGGTTGCACAAAGGGGGTGTAATTCGCTACTGTCTGTCGTTCATGACTACGCATGCAACGTCCGACGCCGCCGCACTGAAGAAAATACGTGTTTCTATGATGCATGCCACGCGACAAATGCTACCGCTGCTGAACTTTGCATGAGTTACAACCTCCCAACTTTGACATAAGAGTGACCTTTGCAATTCTTTTGCGACATCATCTTGAGATCCACAGCCCTCCATTGCCGTACATCTGATCTCTCAACGCTCCATAGTCGGACCTAACGCCAACCCAGTGCAACGGGATCTTGTTCACTTGTTGTTGTACTCCGTTTGTTACCTCATCCAGCCTGTCCGAGAAGCTTCGCTCCCTCTCGACAGTCCTTGTCTCGGTCGCAGTCAAGGGTGGCATCCAGTTGACCCGTCCTAGACTCGCCAGCGTCGTCATGACGTCTTGGGCATGTTCGCCCACTAACGAGTCCGGGTCGTGACTTACAGCGGACGGGTGCAGGTAGCCCATCAGCAGCACCCTCAGCTTAGCGCCGAAGAATGCAGCGCCGTGAAAATCGTGTATGATGTGGACCGCGACATCGTTGTGCATGGCGACGCTGAGCGGCGCACGTCGCGGAGGCGCAACCGTCACGACAGCTTCATGCCAGTCGTGAGGTACGTGTTCCAAATTTTTAGCCGGCAGGATCGTGGCCCATGCAGCAAACACTCCGCTGAACCGCAATTTGATCGTCTCGGGGACGTCTCTGAGATTCGCAGTCGGAAATCCAAGCTCAACCGTTGACAGCCCGGTAGCCTTAGCGACCCTTCCCTCAAACTTGATAGGAAATGGCGATGTAGGTGCCGAGTCAGGCTCGGTGCCGAGGAAAGGTGACCTCGACAACGGCACGTTGAGTGGTTTGTCGTGCTGCTTAAGCTTGTTCCTTCTCCAGCTCTCAGTGATAGCGTCATCAAGGCCAGCATGGCGATACCCCTGATGGATAACCTGCCCGACCCGCTTCGTCGTAGCGACCTTGACCACCTTGGTAGCGCTGTTTTGCACAACGGCGCCTGCGATGCCAGTGTATTTCTTTGCGACTTGCTGGCCAATCGTGCTGGTGACTTTGACACCCAGCTCGAGCGGCATGGCGCTGATGCCGGCGCCGCGGACGACGGCCACATCTGTCGACGTACTCGCGACTCTAAATACTGGGCTGCCGCAAAGCACGCTTTTGCCGTCCTCGTCTGCACACAGGACCAGACGAAAGTAGCCGTCGGTGGCTGCGGCAGGGATTCGTACGATGTGCGTCTCCCGCGGAATGTGTCCCTTCAACTTCCCCGACGCCTTTTTGGCGAACCTCTTGAGATCTCGCTGGATGCCTCGTTCATCCACCTCTGGCAGGTCCTCTGGCCGAGCTTGCTTCGCGGGTGTGACATCAAGCCAGCTGCCTTTCGACCCTATGAGCGCCTTGACCGCCATGCCCATATTGCCAGAGTAGCCCTTTTGCTGCAGCCACAGCGTCCTGGCCTCCGGTAGCGGCTTGCTTGAGAGCACCGTGACGGACACGGCGGTGGATGGGCCGCGGTACCATACAAGAGCGTGCGAGTGGCGGATGATGCTGTGATGTCGCGTCGACTCGGCCGGCCTGCTGATCAGGCCGCTGGCAACGTATTGAGCCTCGTCGAGTGCAGTCTTCCATTTTGAGGGCCCTTTGGGAACTGAGTTGGCGAGTGATGAACCGCCAACAGATAGAGCAGATGAGCTCTGGACCCGGCGGAGGTCGCGCGAGATGGAGCCGGGCGCGAAGGGGACGCCTGGGGACGGTAGCTCATCAACGATAAAACCAGGGGAACATGGCTGCTGCTCGGCCGCCGAATTAGCAGACGCGTTGAATCTTGGAGGCCTCGGCTGTTCCTGGGCGTGGGGTTGCAGCAGCATAGCCGATCTGCTTGATCGCAGGGGTGGAGGATCAAGGTTGGATCCGCTGCGGGAGCGGCTCGTTAGCGGCCGCCGTCTGGCATGCTCCATGTCGGTAGTTGGGTAATGGAAGCATGACCGGCTGCGAAGTGAAAAGCAGATGACGAAGGAAGTGCAAAATCGCCTTGTGGATGAGTTTGGGGCATTACTCGAGAGCTGTGTTGGAGTCCTCCTTTCCGCGGTAAATGAGACACTTGGCGTAGCGAGATTCGTACAGTGCAACGCCGCGTATATTCAGCTGGGGGGGCACGGTACGGTGTTGAAATCACGGACGGCGATTGGGACGCGCGTCGAGCCCTCGCGCTACTACATGGCGCATAGAACATGATTCGTTTCTAATTCTCACAGATCTCACTTGAGACTCTCGTGCAATGACTCTCTTTCAATTGGATTCTTTTTTCGCGTTATCTCTATGGACGGATCGACTTTCAGCTAGCGAAGATAGCCTCAACCTCACCGGCCGCCTTTACGGCCGGCGTCAAGTTCTCGTAGCCGGTCTCGGTGACGAGGATGTTGTCCTCAATGCTACGAATTCAACATGTTAGCTTCAATGCTGACGCGTAGTCTTCCTCAGAACGGATGACTCACCGAACACCGCCCACGTCCCAATACTTGTCCAGCACGGCAGCGTCAATGTACTTGCTGTGGACCGGGTCGTCGAGATACGGCTTGATGATGAACTCGCAAAAGTACACCTATGAAGTTAGTCTTCTTTCTTCGAGGACAACAAAAGGCCTGAATGCTTACGCCTGGCTCGACGGTGACGACGCTGCCCGCGGGAATGGTGCTGCGCAGCCTCAGGTACCGGAACATCGTGTCTTTGTCCTTGGGATTGGGATTGCCTCCGACATCGTGGGTATCGAGGCCGAGGAAGTGACCCAGACCATGGGGGAAGAAGGCGGCGCTCGTTCGGGCCTTGAGGATCTCCTTGGCGTCACCCTTCAGAATTCCAAGCTCCAGGAGTCCGTCTATGGCAATTTTGTGGGCGTGCAGGTGAATATCATCCCAGAGCATGCCAGCCTTGATCATATTGGTGCAGTCGATGTTCATCTTGTAGACCAAGTCGTAGATCTGCCTCGACTCTTTAGTGAACTTGCCAGTCAGAGGGAAAGTCCTGGTCTGAAAAGCGTTAGCAAAGGATTGGCGAGGCAACATGCTGCCACGAAACTCACAATATCGGAAGCGTAGTTTTCCCACTCGGCACCGGCGTCAATCAGGACATTCTGCTTGCCCTTGAGCGGCGCGTTGTTGTCCATGTAGTGCAGGGTCGCCGCGGCCTTTCCGCCGGCGAGAATCGGGTGGTAGGCCATCTCCTTTGCGCCGTGGGCCACGCAGACGTCCAGAAAGGCAGCCTCCAGCTCGCGCTCGTACTTGGCTGACCGAGCCCGCTCGACGACAGCTTTGTGCGCCAGGCTGGAAATGTGATTGGCCTTGCGGATCATGGCAACCTCAAACTCGTCCTTGACGATACGCGATACCTCAATGGCGCGCTTGAGGGCCTCGAAGTCCTTGTTGGCAAACCCGAGGAAGGTGATGCTGTCAGAGACCTGGCCGGCGAGGGCAAAGACGGTCGATTCAGGATTCTCTTTGGCGAGATGGGCGAGCGTGGCGTTGACCTCGTTGGTGTATCTGACTTCATCGACATCGTACAGCGCCAGAGCGTCGTCGATGCTCACGGGGAGGCCGGACCAGATGACATCGTCGGGGTCGATCGGGGGGATGAAGAGGATCGACTTGGCGGACGCGATGTCATAGGCAAAGTGGCAGTCGGCGAGGTTGCAGCCTGTGAGGTAGTAGAAGTATCGGCGCTGACTGGGCGTGCCGGTCAGTCTTCAAGACATGGCCAAGGAAGCGTTCACGGCAAGTAGAGACCTACCGGAAGTGCTCGGGGGAGTCGTTGTCCTCCTGCATCTTGGTCATGCGACCCTCGAGGTACAAGACGCCATTGGCGTTCGGGACCTTGCTGCGAATGATGTCGACGACGCGCTTGGCGTGCGACTTGCCGGGGTATTTGCCCTTGAGGACGCTCTCGAAGTCTTGCGCTACCATCGTGGCGGAGGCAGCGGAAGCGGCGGAGAAGGGACGACGATGCTCTAGGCGCACGCGAGGGCGAGAGACTAAGCTCCGAAGATGGTGGGGGTTATGGCAGCAAGCTAGCTTCGGTGTCGGCAGCAATGAGGCAAAGCTGCTCCCGGCAATGGCTGGTCGAAGGTGCGCACGCAGGGTTGTTGCTGGAGGTGGGGGTTTTATGGTTGACGAGAAAAGGCGCCGAGCCACGAGACGGAATGGCACCCGCAGAATGCACGTTGGCCCAGGGCCGAGCCCAATCGCGAGGCCACCCTTCATTCGAGATACGGAGGACACGCACTATCCAGCGATGCAGTTGCCCACTTGGGCCATTTCTGCGGCACTGTTTTACGAGCCGGCTACGGCACCTTTGGACAAGAGACAGCAAGCGGATTGGACGGACGGATCGTGACGTGACGTGAAACGCGATGCGAGCCGCGACCCCACGGTGACAGCAGACCCTGAGGCAACCCCACCATGGCGGGGTGCCTCGATGGGGAGGCTCGGGTACGGTAGCAGTGCGAGATGGTGGTACGGTGATTGGCTGTTTACATCGCAGCTCGTCTCCGCAGCGGTTTTCACCGGGTTTTGGAAATTGGACGGTGCCAGGCTTTCACATCGAGCAAGTATCAGGTATTGCGTTCGGCGTTCAGATCACCATACGAGTATACCCTTTTGTTTTGTCTTGGGATGAGGTCCAAGGGCGTAGCTCCGAGGTGGACATGAGCCCTCGGAGCTCATTCGACGTGGGGACTGACATCCGAGACCCTCACGACTATTAAAGCATGATATTATAAGGCCATCATCAAATACATGTCTGCGAGGCGTACCTGGCGGATGCCATGGTTGCATTGCCCTCTTTGGCCAAATGCTTGGCCGTCTCTGTCTGGTAGTCGCTGAGCAGCCCCGTATTCGGCACGACGATGAACGGGACTCCGGCTCGAGCCTCCACGCATCGAGAATCGTGCCGGTGCCTACGAGATGGTGAGCACATACGGACGTCTTTCACAAAGTGCCTAGCGTACCTGCGCGAGAGAACCAGCCCTTGTGCACGACGGCCCTCGATGGGCTTGCAGAGGACCATCTCCTCCAGCACGTAGCGGGACGCCAGTGTCATGCAAGCACTATGTTTAGGTCGTCTCAACGCTCATCCGTCGCCGTTGGACTCTGGCCGAGCCCGAAAATGGCTGCAAGCCTGGAGTCTCTCGAGTGCTACTGCCTCGTCACTGTTGGCGCAACGGTCGGTCTCGAAGAGCTGACGAAGGTCGCACTGGAGCCAGGCCTCTGGGGTTTCCTCCGATCCCAGAATCCAATGCGGGCCAGACATTCCCTGGGCCAGCACGAAACTCCCCGCGCTTAAGGAAGAGGTTCCGTCAGGCTTCGATGTCGAGGTGTTCGAAGTGAGGAAGAACCTGCATCGTTAGTGGTCGCTATGGCCTTATGTACAAGTTCAAGCCATTCGAGACCCTATATGGCGAACCATGGCCATGTCTCCCAGCTTCGGCCATAGCTATCTCTTGTCTGCACAGACTTGAAACCTGTACTATCACAATGCACCATCCCTCACTTATACACCCATCTCGAATCTAGCCACGAATCCCGGCCCCGTCGCCCAGAAGCAGGTTGTCGCACGCAGTAGTCCCTTTTGCGAAACCAGCCTTCTGCAGCGCGTGTTGGGATTCTTCACTACATTGCAAAAGACAATGGACTCAGCTGAATTGACCAAGCACACGATCATACCCCACGATGGTGCAGCCGGGCGTCATACGCGCAAAAAGCATAGCGCGAAGAAACGGGGCGGCCACAATTGCTTTTGCCGGATTCTTCAACCGTCCGGCGGGCCAGAGAAGAAAAAATAAACGAAAGCTCTTCAATTCGGCCCCCGCTCCATCATATGTCCATGGATGTCCCCGACGGTACCTGCCGTCCCGGCAACGCCTCGCGAGATGGCGCGTCCATCGAGGAGCTGTCATTTCTCTCAGAAAGCTGAGCCACCGTTTCTTTCGCTACCTTAGCTTCCGACAACACAAACGCTTGAACTGGTGCGGTGGTTTTTCCGCATCGGGCATCTGATTTCGTCAAAAGAGGAAACAACATGGGAAAATTTCACTTGACCTGACCAATCGTCAGGCACGGAGTCAGTCCCGTGAGACAGGCTTTCGTCTCGCCGCGCCACGGCCGGCGGATCGCAGGACATCCGCGTGCGACTGCCAAGGGAGCCAGGGAAAACCAGCTGCCTCTGCCCTTCGCTTATCTCAGTAGACATATGGCTGATGCAGATGCAGCGATGCCGGCTGCTTGACTCGCCCGACATATGCAACGCATGGCCGATCGCAGTTCTGCGGGCCGTAATCGTGCATGCGTCGGGCGTGCATTCCGCCGAGTACCGTCATCTGTGCAAGGCTTAGGGCCGGTATCAAGCATCTGCCATTCTCGCCAAGCTTTAGGTAAGGTATCTAACCAGACTTGCTGGTCCGGAGATGACACGAGGCCCATTGCGAGGGCAGCACGATGGCTGACGGCGAACATGTTCACTGCTGGAAAGATGCCAGCCGAGAACTAGCGTTGGGCATCACAGCTGTCGAAAAAGAAATGTTGAGGGGAACGACCAAGACGGTCTTCCGCCAAACTGTCGTCATCAGGGTAGCACCGGCACGCCGGGTCAGATCCCAGGCCCTTGCCCGGCGAACCCCTGGCCTGTGTAGCGCGAGTCGCCAAGTTCCAAGCATCGAGCCTCTGCATGCCCACCATACCGTATTTCCTACCGATATTGATTGATGGCGGGCCGTGACATGGTTGCCGACGGTGAAATATCCAGTCTGTCGCAGAGAAATTGGGCTGCGCAAGAAGTGGATTGCAACTTGCCGTTGCTTTTCTCAACCCTCTTCGTCGCATGGCTGCATTTCATTGGGCAGATCCGACGTCCACAATCGAGAGCGATGATACGAGTAAAATCACATACACGTACTTGTAGTCAAGGGTATGGGGGCTCTTTTTGTTGTTCCCTCGCGAGGGAAGACCAAGCCGTGGGGGCACGCACGCGCAGATGTCATCTCTTTGCGCTCCCCAGCCAGCTCGCTGACCTCTGACTCTGGAGCTCCGGAACAACGCCCATTGGTTCGGCGACATAGCAAGCTGTTCCCTCGCCCTGCTCGTGGGCTTTGGAATGCCCCCTTGGGGACATTCGCCCGCTTCATTGTCGGTTCCAATCCTTCGTGACCCATCTCGCGTCTCAGACAAACTCGCCCCGGAGGTCCCCGCAAATGACAGCTCAGGCCGCGGGCAGGTTCCCGGTCCATCGTTGAGATCCAAAGTCTGGCCGGATGCGCCCCAACGGTCCTTGAGATTACTGATCGTCGAATAGCTTAAGAATAAGCGTCCCGATCCGCCGGGCTGGAACCCGTGCGCCGTTGCTCTAGATCCTGGTTCGCACGACCATTGGCCGGTCGCAGGGGACGACGACCCTTGAACGGGCAATCGCCTGCCCCGTCAGGCGAGACAAAGGACAAAGACCCATGACCAGGGCTGGTGATGACTTGGCTTCATCAATCTGACGAGCTTCGGCGCGAGTCGTCTCCGAAGCATGGTGTCGGATCCTCGCCGACCAATGCCGTGAGAGCAGACTTCCCTTTCCGGGCATTTACTATGCGGGTCCGAACGCCTCCCCGTTGCACAGATATATACTTCGTGCTCGCCGCCCACTCGGCTCTCGCCCTGAAACGCTCACATCTCCAAATACGTGTTTATCAGCGGATTCGTGTACATCGCTGCCTCTATCCTCGGCAACCGTTCATCCGTTGGGAAGCCCAGAAGCCAGCCCCATTCACGATATCATTTCTCCGCGCCTCACTGCTGCGGGACAATCATCGGCTCCTCACTCGCTTAGATACGTGTATCGTCGCGCCAATTCTGTTGCGAAAAAGGTCGGGTAACGCAAAGCTTCGGTGCTCTGTGATCATCGCTCCTGATCACAGACCGGTGAGCGCTGGGCCGGGTCGGCATTTGGAATTTCGCACTCGACAAGGACAAGCCAACGACGTGATCTGCTTCATTTGGGGGTTGCAAAAGGGGGCGCGACGGGGAACACACGGCGCAAGTCTTTTAGGGCTATATCAAGGAGCCGTCATGCCCGCCAAACTTGACTACAAATCACCAAGGAAGACTCACCATTCCGCTACTCGAGAACGACACCACGCTTCCGTCATCATGGCAGACATCACGATTGGCGTTCAGCCCCCCAAGCGCGCACAGGTTGGAGCATTTCTGTATCCGCCTGTCGTGGCGAGGCAGTCGGCGCGGAACGTTGATGCCAACGTCGACTACTTTGCTACCGCAGTGCTTCTCGATCCACAGGGCTCTGTGGTTGACGGCTTCCTTGAAGGCACCAAGGCCGCCAGCAGCTTCGAAGTTGCGCAGTCTAAGGCGGCTCCAGCATCGTATGTGTTCTCCTTTGCAGACCTGTCCATATCGCAGCCGGGGACATACGCGATCCGCGTGGACCTTTACCAGTTCATACCCGGAGACTATGCTGGTGCTACGTTGGTTGAGCAGCTCATGACAAGAGTCGTGTCTGTTTTCGATGCGGATATTGCTTCTGAAAGCCCATGTAAGATTATCCACGTTGCGGCAGCAAACACAAACGCTAACCCATTTGCCAGCTGTCGAAGAGCGCTGTCTTATTCGGAGGGCTCGGGATGCAGGCGTTCCCATTCCCTCGTCCCCATAGGGACAATTCTACGTCGACTCGGTTTGAGTAGTGTGTTTTCAAAGCGTTGTTATAGAGCGTCAAGCAGGCAATGGTTTACACAAACCCCCGGTATCCTGGCTTTGTTGATCCTAGAGAATGATACCTATTGGCGGCGGAGATAGTAGCAGACGTCGGTGTTACGGCAGTTGAATCGACCATGTTCTTTGCTCCAGGTCTCAGTTGATGAAGCGACGGAGTGGGTGTTCCGAGGTCGTAATCTGCGCGAGTCATTACAAGTCGGTCAAGTTGAATTGCTACCAACCAGACTGGAGTCGTGACACCACAGCTGCGTCAACAGCCATCCGACATCAGTCGGCCATCGGCGCCATGTTCCTTAGCAGATGATGGCAGTCGAATGATGCACCCGCGCTTCGTACAACGTTACAATTACATCACTTCGCGACGAGGGTGGAAAAGGCCACAGGGAGCCGGATTTGCTTGTCCATGATCCCGTTGCTACGAACTGGCGGTGCAGAGCCTGTCCCATGGGGGCAGAAGGGACCAGCGTGGCTGCTGAGACATTGATGAGTCTAGCAGCCAACCCTTCCGAATCATAATTTTCGATAGGGCCGACGCCATCACTAGGAGGAGGTCCGAGGGCGCAGGTGCCCAGCGCCCTTTGAGCAAGGCAGCATCGATACCGGGTAAAGCAACTTCCGCGCTCTTGTCTCTCCGCACAGATCGATCAGGCTCTCTGCGCGATGTCTCGCGGGGACGATGGATGGCGCATTGCCAGCCTTGATATTGAAATTGAGCTCGAAAAGGGCCCGACCGGCCCATGATGAGACGAGTGCACACAACTGCAGGCCGCGCAGAAGCCCGGTAGCAATTTGCTGTACTGCAACCAAATCGCATCTTCGTCGGAGCCACGCTGGCGGGCCAAAAACGGAGCACCAGCAATCACGTGGATGCAACTGCCGGTACTTGAAAACCATCGCCACTAGCCTGAAGCACACGGAATTTATGTGGAGTTTAGCCCAAAAATTGTTAATTATCATGTATTTTCTCATCCAAACGCTCAACCACCAATTTCTCCTCTCATGATCCTCCCAAGCCGCTGTTCCAAAAGGTCGTTGGATGGCACAGCCCGCAAAGGCTTGGAAAACTCAGCTGTCAGCAACATAGCCTTCTCGACTATCTACGAACGGCACTCCGGTGTGCGGCAGGGCCGAGATGGTGTATTACTACACGTCGAGCGTCGTCGAGCCAAAAGGCTTCATCTATGTCGGCAAGGACAAGTTTGAGAGTGAGCAATATCCTCCTCTGCGCCAACCTGCCCTCCATCAGCTTTCTGACATGCGCCAGATGAGGACTTGATCAAATTTGGTTGGGATGAGGACGTCTGGTGAGTGCCATATGCGTCACTTGAGGCAGCTTTCAACTCGGCTCGTCGCTCACCTGCTCGCAGGGTATGACACTTCAGTGTGCACAACACGATCATGTTGGCTGACAAGGAACTCAGTTCCACGTGGACAAACTGTCCAGCGCCCACATCTACCTTCGCATGCAAGAGGGCCAGTCCTGGGATGACCTCCCTCAGGATCTCATCACCGACCTCGCTCAACTGACCAAAGCAAATTCCATTGAGGGTGCGAAGCTACCCATCCCAACTCAGGCAATGTTCCCGACACAAAGGGCTAACGTGCGCTGCAGGCAACAAAAAGGACAACATCACCATCATCTACACGCCTTGGTCTAACCTCAAAAAAGATGGCAGCATGGACGTCGGTCAGGTCAGCTTCAAGGACCCGCGCAAAGTAGGTCGCCTCATCTCCAGGCAACCATATACTCCTGGTTGACTAATTATAATAGGTCAAGCGTGTGCTCGTTGCCCAGCGGGAGAACCCCATCGTCAACCGCCTCAATAAGACGAAGGTCGAGAAGAAGCCGGACTTGAAGTCAGAGCGCGACGACCGCCTGAAGGAGCTGCGCCGCCGCGACCAGGCAGCACAGCAACAAAGGGTTAGTAGCCGGTTCCCCTTCAAACCCTTGCCAGCTCGCGTCTCATGATGCTCGCTACCTGCAGAGGAGCACAATCTACCAGGCACCCGGTCATTTACATCCTTACACTCGAACACAAGCTAATTTTTACAATAAACAGCGAAAGGAAGAAGCCAAGCAGGCCAAGGAGTGGCAGGAGAAGAAGTGGCAAAAGGACCATGCGTACGACGAGCTCTTTACGGAGGAAAATATGGCCGCGACGAGCAACCAAGATCGGGATGCCAACTGGGAGGACGACTTCATGTAATCATGTCATGAAAATGTGTATTGAGAGAATGTTAAGCATCCGCCGGCGTGCATTGCCGCTCCAGTCCTGCTTCCACCTCCCGCTGAACGCTGCCGAGCGAATGCAATGAATATACCTATACCAAATCCAAAGGGTATTCAAGAATGGCCGTTTCTTTCCAAAGTGACATAAACGATTGGTTTTCAACCTGCTGAGCTCTCAAGTGATGCCAATCCTCCGAGTCCTGCCAATGCTCAAGTCCTCCAATCTGCTCGCGAGTCCCCGAAGCTCGCTCGAGGTCTCGGGTCGCATCGGGCTGGATGATCCCTGGTTGCTCCTGCTCAGACTATGGACGCTCGACGAGCTGGCTGTCGGTGAGCGGCCTGCACGCGCAGCGGTGTCAATGAGTGGCGGCGGGCTGTCATCCTCCTCTTGCTCCTCGTAGTCGTCGACGAAGTCGTCCAGGTCCCCCCGATCCTCAGCTCTAGCTTGTGCTTCAGAGCTTTCGCACTCATTCAAGTTGGCGAGAGTCACAACAGGCTCGCCCCCAGGGAGTTTGACTTCGGCTGCCTCGAGCGTCTGCGCGACATCGAGGAGAAGCACATCCATGGGGCAGATGTAGGCAACGTGCTTCCGCTGGCTCCACGCCAACACGTGCCCGCAGAGCTGTCCTTCGTGGCGATCAACCACCCAAGCGCCGCTGTCTCCCGGGATGCCCATTGGAATGCCACCGCTGCAATTCGCGTCTCCTTCGGTCGTCGTGGGCGGCACGCTGGTAATCTGATACGTGTGGCTGGGCGACGTGCGACCGTAGATTTTGACGCTCGTCAAGGCGGGAAGGATCTGTCCAGTCTGCAGGCCGCTCGTCCGGGCCATGCACTGGACCTCCATGCCGGGCAGGGACGAGAATGGCGCAACAGTGGTCGGACGCAGCAGCGTCGCATCATCCTTCTTGCTAGCACGGGCTCGTTCTTTCGTCGTCGTCTCAGAGGCAAAAGGAATGAGATTGTCCTCTGGCAGACGCCCGTCGGCAAACTCAAACAACGCCCAGTCCACCTCGTGCACCAAGCCGTTGGCCTGCTTGCGACGGATGCCGCTCGACGCGAACACCTGGCCCAGGCTGAATGAGTCAAGATGATCCTCATCCGCAGTTTCCGCACAGGGGTAGAAGCCGTCTTCTACGTCGTCCAAGGCAGGCTGGGTGACAATGTAGCCGTCACCACAGCCCGGCTCGACACCTGGAGTGTCTCCCGGCTCAAACTCGTCCTCCTCTTCATCGTCGCCGTAGTCGCTTGTGATATCAGTCTCGGAATACGGTTCAGACTCGGTGTCCGAAAGATCGTAGGATAAGTCTTCTTCGCCGCTGCTCCCTGCGGCGAATTCGGCATACCAATCATGGTCAGGTCTGGCGCTGCTTCGCAAGTTTTCCGCTTCCGCGAAGTCGCGGTCCGGGTCGTCGAGCATGTGATGCACCGTCATACCATACGGCTTGTCGTCAACTATGACCAATCCGCCGAAGCTGACGGGGGGCAAGTGGCGATCTCCAATCCAGGCTCCGATGCTGGCTCCGTTTCCCGGTTGCTCTTGATACTCGGGGTTGACGGCCTCGACATCCTCATCACCAACATCAGCCCTATTCAGGTCTGCAGGGCTTGTGCCAGCCATCGATCGCTTGACAGTTTTCGTCTGCCTGCGCGATCGAAGCACATGGCCTCTGCAGACCTTGAGTGCAAACCCAGTAGTCCCGTCAAACAAGTCGCCCAGCCGCTTCTTCAAGATGGCACGGACTTTGCCGACTGAGGTGCAAACCACCAACACCGTGGGCTGTGTCTTTTGAGGGCTCGTCCCAACCGACTCAAGTGAAATTTCAACCGACTCGGGATGCTTCCTGTAAAAGTGCCGAAGAGCTTGATTCACCTGAGGCATGAGGAGGGTATTCCACTTTTCAATCACTTCCGGTGCGAGGGCAACATGCGGATAGAGGCGCGTTTTGGTCTCGGACTTGGCCGCCTTCGCGAGGCCATCTGAATGAGGGATCAGTAGGAGACATCTTGTAGTGGGGGAAGCTGAGATAATACCGTCAGTATCGACATCTCCTGGGGCCGACTCCCGCGCATCCTTGGACATGGCTGGCTCTTGAATGGCCACTTTGACATCGCCGGGAAAGCTAAGCGGGGCCTTGGCGTCTTTGTCTATGGATGACCCGGCGGGCTGTCGCTTCTCAGAGCCAGCCTTGTGCAACTCTTGCGTCAGTCGCTCCTCCAGGCCGCTGACACCATCCAGGATACAGCACGCCTCCAGGTACCGACTCACTCGCACCTGTACGGCGGAGAGGAGGGTTTCGCCGCCAGCTTTACCCGAGGCCTCCTCATCAGTGGCTTGCCAACAGGCCTGCACGGCCTTCATGTACAAGCTGCCGCACTTGACGGCAAGTCGATCGAGGAGATGGTTAGCGACCGAAGCCGTTGTCAGTTCAGGGGCAATGGTCTCGATCTTGGTCCAGAGGCCGATTGAAAGCAGAACCATAGCCAGCGAATAGAGCTCAAGGACACGCTCATCTGTTGACTTATTCAATGGGGAGGTCTGAGCGCTGCGAGGATCCAGAGGGTGGCGCCAGAGCGAGACATCGACGACGGAGTCGCCCTCTGCAAAAAGATCAAACGACGAGACGAGTGGACGCCGAACATCGACCAATCCATCGGCGACGCCATCCTTCTTGGTGGTTGCGTCGCAGAATGTCACATTTCGATCACTCAAGTTGCCGTGGGTAACTCCGCGGGCGTGCATGTCGAATATGGTATTGGTAAGATTGTGGGCGAGCCTGAACTTGCACTCAAGCAAGGGTTCCGAATTAGGCTGGCACAGGAGGTCGTTCAGAGTTGGAAGGTTGTAAAGTGGGTTCTGAGTAAGCCGCTCGAATGATACAGCATTGAATGATGGCGGGAACCGGTAGACGAGGCCCAGTCTTGCGTTGTCCATGTCCTCAAAATAGCCGAGAAGACGAGGTAGACCAGTCCACGTACCCGGGGCGCGTTGGGGGACCTGCTGAAGCCCGGCCGACAATTTCTCGAAGCGAGCCATAGGAGGCATGATACCTGTCGTGGCGTAAATAGAGTCGAATGCGGCGTACTCCAGCAGAAGCGGCGCCCAGGGCTCGCGAGTCGTCCCGTGGGTGAGCTCCGAGTAGGCCGTCTTGCTCATGAAGACAACCTCTCGAAGGGGGGCTTGGCCATCATCGCGCTTCGTAGGCCGTAGATGTGTCAGGGTCTGGGGATCAATGTGTTGGGGGGTCTGCATGCGACTCGACTCGAACGGACGAAACTCGTCGCCCGCCGATGAGCCCTTGTGGGTGGTCTTGGACATGCGCCGCGGTACGGCGGAAGACGAGCGGGTGCGCGACAGGTCGTAAAGCGTATCAATTGAGGCCGTTAGGTCGCGAACGAGATCCTCGAAGCGGCCCTTGTCCCACTGAATCAGCGGTGGCTTGCGATCCGGTGAGGTAGGGTTGCCCTCGACGACGCGCTTGGAGCTCAGCCAGAGCGGTTCGGCTTCGGCCAGGATATCCTTGATGGTGGACATGATGCTGCCGACAACCTCGCTGAGGCCGGCCTTGGACAGCGACTCGTCAATCTCGGCGGCCTGGCTGGGGTCGGACCACTCGAGGCCCCAGGTGACGAGGCGGTCCTTCTGGATGCGCAGCTTGCGGTGCAGCCCCT
Source organism: Tolypocladium endophyticum (assembly GCA_024339985.1). NCBI lineage: Eukaryota > Fungi > Ascomycota > Sordariomycetes > Hypocreales > Ophiocordycipitaceae > Tolypocladium > Tolypocladium endophyticum. Next base: position 140,446 of record JALHBW010000018.1, on the reverse strand, counting down.
TGATCTCAGGGTCCTCTTCGCTAGGGACCGGGCCCTTGACGAAGTCGGTCGACTTTTTGGTGTCATTGTAGAGGCGGCTGAGGCGGCGCTGGAAGGGCAGCTGGAAGCCGGTCATGGGGAGAAACGATTCCATGGTGGTGAGGCAGTAAGCGCTCAGGTGAGCAATGTTATGAGCGGATGTATAAGTGAGGTCGTCAGGTCAGCTCAAGGTGCTGGTGGAGGAACCCGTGGCAATCAGGCCCAGCTACCAGCGACAGCCCTCGGCTATGCGGTGCCAAAGACGCGACGATGGTCAACGGGCCGCGAGCTCTAGCAGTGGATGAGGGCTTCGCAGCAACGCATGGCCAGCGCAGGACGGGCTCTCGGATGGGTCGAGGACGAAGATGAGGACGCAACGCGCGAGGACATGCGAGAGCGCACGTTGTAGCCACAGCCTCGCGGGCAGGTCTCAGGTTGCAGAGACAGACTAGGCAACACGTCGCAGACTGGAAAGGAGAGAGCCTGCGCCGGCCGGTGCTCCCGAGTCGTTGACGGTTATTCGGCTGCCTGTCCAACGGTGCTGGCATCCATGCACGGTTGATATCAGCGACTCGGCCCCATTGTGGAGGCCGCTCGCGCCGCGCGGGGGGATCCCGCGCCCACCAAAGGGGCTCTTGAATGCTGCTGCCTGGCCTCGGCCGCAAACGCCGAGACGGTCCCATTGGCAGGAGCCGATCTAAAAGGCAGCCTGGTGGCCAATGAGACAATAAGAAGGCCCTCGACGGTCATTGGTGGAGTGTGGCTAGTCACGTGCTCCCTTTGCTCCCTTCTGGTGGGTGTGTGGTTCGCATCATCATTTCAGAAGATACCGGCCGCCGCAATCTGAAGCCGATCCCATCAAACAGGTCATGTTTCACCTATAAGGCCACCGTGCTAGTGGTACACAACGTCAACACGTATCCGCGCGAGGGTTCACGATAAGCCTGCGGCGGACCGGTGGATACGCGATTGGTGGAATGTCGAGCTAACCTCAGCATGCTAGCTGTGTCCCAGTCCCACATGCGTGCCATGAGGTCAAAAACACGTTGAGCCGCTATGTAATTACGAGTATCCATGCATTATCGATGCAAAATCTGCCGTCCAGCGCGCAGCTTCATGTACAGAGAGAAATATGTGCCCATAAAATCCCATTTATTTCCTCCTCGATGATGTATGCCCAGTCCCCGCAGATCATGCGTCTCCCGATGTAGTGCCTTTGACCAGCCAGCATCGGGGCATGCCGACCACAGACTCGATGGCTGTTACCGACTCGAGTCGGTAGGATGCTTCCCAAGGACATTTTTCATCCGCGAGAGAGTCATTTCACCAGTACAGCCACCGCGGCAGGGAATCATCAGATCAAGAACTGGTCCGGGCATGCTTCGTTAAGCACGGTCTCAATCCCAAAACGGGGGCTCGTAGCGACTGCTCAGGCCGCGTTTCGTGGCAAAGTGAAGCCGGGAGGAGTCTCGACCACGACGGCGAGATCGGACCGTATCTCCGGTGGCGGCGTGGGTCTCGCCATATCGATGCCGGAGGTGCTCAATAGGCACTCCTCCTCCGGGAGACATGCGGAGCCGGTCCGCCGGGGCAACAGCGCCTGGAGCTCGGGCAGCGGGGCCGTGTTGAGGTTGGCGGCTGCGACGGCGGGGGCCACAAGACTGAAGATGATACAGCAGGCGTGCATGGCGGCTAATACCGAAGGCCCGGGCCGTGAGGTTGAAAGTGACGCGAACGTGTAAGTGGCATGTGAGCTGAGGGAGGCCTGGAAGGAAATCAACTACACGCCCCCATGGTCTATATCTAGACATAAGAAGTCTTACGTATTCCAGCTCTATATGGACATCGGTTGCGAATTACCCCGCAGTGCACCTCCCGGTCTTCTCCCCGAAACGGGACGTCTGTGGCCACCTTTCGAATCATATGCCTTTCAGCTTGGCAATTGCCTCGAGAATTCAACTACGAACGGAGTAAAACGCCACGGACTGCCCCCCCGCTGGCCGTTCCCCGTTTGGGCGATTGAGATGGCACGCCGTCTTTAATTGGGTTAACGGGAGTGCAGCGCCCGGAGCCCCGGCTTGCCGGTGTAGTAGCTATCGGAGAGGCAGTCTTATTTCTCAAGCTGCGACATGATCTCCTTGAAGCCATTTTTCATCGCCGCAATGGGCCCTCAATACTTGCGAAATGTTCGTCTTAGTGCTGTTGAAGCCGTGTCATTTAACCGACCCACGTTTAGGCTCGGCTGTCATCATCGAGAAAGTTATCGATGTCCACTAGTCTTGCTAATCCTTTCTCCATCACGCATCGTTGGTATCATAGCTGTTTCGGGAGGCGCATTGCCCAGTTGTCATATCTTTTTCCTTGCAGGCAATAATACCCCGATGTATGGACGGGATGGAGATGATTCCTAACTTATACTGTGCGACCAGCACACCAGATCTGGCGTTCTCGTATTCTGATATCCCAATGGCCGTACACGTCGCCGATATTCCGATGCTAGAGCACCGACAGCTTGATCGGACTAGTTGGTGTAGAGGAAGAGCAGCCGAAGGGCCAATCAGACCAAAACATCCTGTGACCGTAGGCTATCGTGACTTTCCGCCGATTTCCTGCCTCATTCTTATTATATCTCCTCGCTGTCAGACTTCCAACACTCGCCGCCGCTGGGACTACTACATCGGAATTTGACAAAACCCGGTCGACCCGTACATTCGGACCACGACGACGTACACCCGCAATAGTACTGGACGTTGAACCACGAACAACACACTTCTTTCCCCACACACTGCCGACCGTACACACATAAGAAAACAGTCGCCATAGCTAAAAGGTGGAACACGGAGACGTATCGGAGCATTGTCTAATGCTACCTCAGAAAATCGTTTGGTCCTGTGTTGCTCGTGTAGCTGGGTGGCAGAAGTCTTAGCCCAGGTCCTGGAAACAGAGAGTAATTAGGTTCGATAAGTAGAAGAAGCTTAAGAAGAAATATAGGATCTCTTATACACATCAAGGCTCATGCCAAATCAGTCCGTGCTGGCAATGCGTGTAACGTTACAGCCTATGCAAATTGGCCGTGCTAGAGCTTCTCTGCTATCATGGGGCAGGATGCTTTTAAGTCCTCCGACGTGCTATTTGTAGCGGAAAGTAAATCTGTTCTGTCTGTACGTGGATTCTATGGGTCGCGTCTCTTAGTGGAGCCTCCTCACAATGACGTCTCATCGCTCACCGACTCGATAAATACCATAGTTTTCTTACACCAGTACCACCCAAGCAGAGAAAAACATATGCGTGTCAATTCGCTCCTGGCTTTATCATTAGAATATCCTTTTATGTACCTCTGAAATAAATACTATCAAGCTTTCGTGACTTTATCGTCGCTGGGGCGTCTCTTTTTCGTTGAAGGCACAGTTCACTTTACCTAAAGAAACGCCGACGCTACATGAAAGTCTAAGTACATAACGTGTTGCTGGTCTGCATGGGAATTGCTTTTTGAGCAAATTTCTTGGATTTCAGAGTCGAATCAGCTCTATGGCTAAATTATCTACACAAATGGAGCGTTCAAAATCTCGTTTCTTCATCCTCAGTTCTCATTACCTCCACCTCGACCTTTGCACCATGGTATTCAAATCCAAGTATCAACGCCTAGTCGTACTTGATCTTGAACGCGGGCGACTCGCTCACATCATACTCGGCCTTATCCTTGGCGTTGCCATAGATATGCAGAGCGCGCACCACAAACTTGTACTTTCCTGGGGGCGCGTAGTTGCCCGAGTCGAGGCGGCCGTCCCAGGGGTAGGGACCAGGGCCGCGGGTGGCGTACTTGGTCGGCCAGCCATAGGGCTGACCAATCGTCTTGTACCCCCAGTGCTCCGTCGTCAGGTTCTTGGGCGGGCAAGTCGTCATGGGCACAATGTCGGCGGTGAGGAGGGACGAGCCGAGGGCCAGGTTGATGACGAGCGCGGGAAGAGCGGAGCTGGCGTTGGCGTTGCCGGGCGCGGGAATCGTGAACGTCTGGTTGGCGGTGACAGGCTTGAGGTCCTTGTCCGTCGAGAGTGCAATCCAAGTGTCGTTGGAACCCAGCACCTTCGCGTCGTGGAGCGAGCCCGTGAGGCCCTGGTAGGGGATGGAGAGAGAGGTACCATCCGTTCCGTTGACGGCGACCCAGCCCGACCACAGGGCCAGGCGCTTGGCATCAAGGCCGTTGGGCGCAGTAGCGGACACCTCGATGGTTGCCGAGCTGCCGGGGGCGATCTTGACGGAGTCCTTGCTGAGCTTGAGCGACGCGACGCCATCGACGGGCTCGTTGGGGAATGGAGCCGGGTAGATAGAGCCGGCACCGAGCGTGTACATGGTAACAGCAGGCACGTGCGAGAGCTTGTACGTGATCTCCTTCTTGCCCTTGTTGCTGACCTTGAACTTGAGCGACTTGGCGAAGTGGTCGGTATCGTTAAAGGACAGGCCCGAGGGCTCCAGCAGCGTCGTGGCATAGGCAGCGTCGAGGGCCTGGACCAGGCCACCACCCTGCTGAGCGGCTGGGGCGAGGAAGTTGTAGAACTTGGTTCCGTCGTTGAAGAGCTGCGGGTTCGCGTTGGACGACATGAGGTTGTCGATGGTGGCGGGGTCGAACGAGCCGCGCACCTCGGCGATGAGGGCGACAATGCCGGCCGCGAGGGGGCAGGCCATCGAGGTTCCCGACAGCACCGCGTAGCCGCCGAGGGCCGTAGGGTAAGTGGACAGGATGTTGCCGCCGGGCGTTCCAACCTGGGGCTTGAGGTCCATCTCCCAAGTCGGGCCCCAGGTGGTGTAAGTGCTAAGGGCACCGCCGGTGGCGTTGTTGGGCTGAGAGATCATCTGGCTGTCCGTCTTCTCGCGGCTGACCATGTGGAGGGTGACCTTCTTACCGTCATTGAGAGCCTTGACCCAGGTCTCGCCGACAGGCTTGGTCGCCATGCCGCCGGCCAGCACGCCCGGGACGGTGGTCAGGTCGATGGACAGCGCGCCGTCGACGTTGTTATAGATCATGATGTACTTGGCGCCCTTGGCGGCAGCGTTGGTTGCCTTCTGAACAAAGGTGCACGAGCCGCGGCGGATGAGGACAATGTTCTTGCTCAGGTCGGGCGTGCTGTCGGGCAGGGGGCTGCAAGCATCGTCCTTGACGGTGGCGTCCTTGCTCGTGGCGTAGAGGTCGAGCGTCACGCCATCCCATGCCTCGGGCTCGGCGGGTACGTAGCCAAACTTGACATTGTCACCGCCGTCAATGGTATAATTGGCGTTGTACAGCAGCGTGGGCGTCTGGGTGTTATCGAACGAGGCGATCGACGAGACGCCCTTGCCGTCGGCAGCGCCGCTGGCGTAGAAGAGACCATGGTCGCCCTCATTGCCGGCAGAAACGGTACAGGGGACACCCTTGGCAACGATGCGGGAGACAGTCACGGCCCAGGGGTCCTCGGTCCAGCCGCTGGGGCCACCGATGGACGCAGTGATGATTTGGGCGCCGTCCTGATAGGCCTTGTTGTAGGCGGCGATAAGCACGTCGTTGCCGACCTGGCCCTTGCAGCCGAAGACACGGTAGGCACCGAGCGTGGCGTCGGGAACTGCACCGGTGAAGCCAAACTTGTTCGGCTGCGCAGCGATGATACCGGCGACGTGGGAGCCGTGGCCGGCGCAGTCCATTGGGTCGGGGTCGGGGTGAGGCGTGCTGCCACCGTCGTAGGCGTCGCCGACGAGATCGGTGCCGAAGGATACGAGGCAGCCCTTGCCGAAGCAGCCACCGAGAGCTGGGTGCTTGTAATCGATCTATTTTACGGAGTACGTCAGCTTTGATCCACGCCTTCGAGTCCCGGGGTCTTTGCGCGTCGGTGACTTACACCCGTGTCGATGACGGCAATCTTGATGCCCTTGCCGGTGAAGCCCTTGGCCCGCAGCTGGTCAACCTGGGTCATGACGTGCGGCGAGAACGTATCCACGGTCTCGTTGGCCGCATCGCGCTTCTGCACGTCACCAAAGTGGTCCTTGGGGTTGGTGCCGATCCATTCGACGCGGGGGTTAGGCATGTTGTACAGCTGCAGCGGCCACACGTTTTTAACCTCGGGCAGGGCGGCGATCTTGGCAGCCTTCTCGTCGGCCTTTGCCACGTCATTGATCTGCACCGAGACGCCCTTGAAGAGGTCGAAGTCGAGCTTCATGCGCGTCGTGCCCTCCTTGTCCACGGCCTTGTAGAGCGCGTTGGGATCCTAAGAGTTGCGTCAGCAGTGAGGCTCGCCTCAAACAGAAGGCCCACAACGACTCAATTGATGTTGTAGCTGAGCCGCAGCAGGGTCGCGGGCGTGTTGACTTACATGGCCGTCCTCGAGCTCGAAGATGTAACCGCCAGGGACGGCATTGTGGGAGGCTTGAGCTGCCAGCGCAGTCGAGGCGGCAGCGGCCAGCGACGCGACGAGTGATGTGCGCACCATGGCGACGAGAAGTTTGACTGCAGCCCGGCGTCTTGCGCGTTGACTCCCCTAGTCTCTCACAAAAGGAACGAGAAGCAAACAGAGGGAGGACTGGGCGATGGAGATCCCAGGACAAGCCGAGACAGACAAAAAGTAAGCTCTCGGTAGCGAGGCCGGGCTGCCGGCCGTTCTATATATGACGATCATGTCCTCAGCTGGCCGCTCTCCCGTCCTCACCGTCCTCGACCTCGCCGGAAGCCGAATAGAGACAAGCATCTCGTATGCATAAACGCCATGCCGGTCAGCGGGCAGCGAGCCAGGGCCGTGCACGCGCCAACGCCGACCAATACACATCTTGGCTTCTTCGCCAGGTCGCATCGCAGCAAGACCGGCTCCCGGAGCGGCCAGGTCCAGGGTCTCTTCTCCCCACCCGTCTGCGAACCGGAGAGCTTCATCGTGGCAGTGTATTTGACGCACTTGTGCTCTACGGGCAGGTCCGAAGGGCAGACGGGAGAAGCACGAGGGGACGACAGGGGTGCATTGTAGACTGTGGAGAGACATCAAATGAGAGGGATAGGACGTGACGGATACTCGCACTCACTTGACCGGACCGACTGACCGATGGAGTGTTAGTCAGTAGAGGGAGCGCGGCAGAGAGAGCAGCATAGCGGTCAGGAAGGTTTTGTCAACGCCGTTGCGCTGCCGGATTGTCGCCACGAAAAAGCGATATTCGCAGATTCAAGCCGTGCCCTGACTGTCCATCCGGCGCCATTGTTCGACTGCGGCCCCAGCCTTGCCAGCTTCCCTCCTCGGCCAGGAACAAGCGAGGCAACTTCAGCTCTCGAACGCGATATCGACGGAGACAAGGCTCGCCCACCTACCGCATCGGGCAAGCGTCAGGTCCCCTCCAAGAGGGGGGGCCGCCACAGATTCAACCCTGGCAAGGGGGAGGGGCCATCAGGGCATCGAAGAGGGAGAGGCCGAGCAGAGTTGGAGAAAAAAGTGGGAGCAAGTACGGATACGGAGTATGGAGTAACGTTATGAACTTGGTGATTAAGATTGGCGGGTCTGCTGGACGTGCAAACGGCCTGATTTGGGGATCACCCGGCCTGCGGGGAAGAAACATTGGAGCAACAATGTGTCGGTGGCTTGTTCTTCAACAAGGCGGCCGGCGAAACACAAAGCGGCATGCCGCAGTCGCATGGTCTATTGTCAGGAACACGACTCATAAGAAGGATTAGACGGATTGTTCGTACAGAATACACGCCTTCAAATCCGTGAAGAAGCTGGGCGCGGTCGGTGCTGCGTGAATACCTGTATACCCCCGCTATATTGGAGACGAATAACTTTGAGCGCCAATCCTCTCAATGCCGGTTCAAGCTCAGCCTCTCGCGACAAGCAACGAAAAAGGCTGCCATTGACATCGCACAAGGACTCGGTCGGGGCGTCCTGTCTTGCATTGATGTGTGATGCCTTTTCTTCCCTGCGGCCGGACGATGCCTCTGCGACTGGCTCTCGGAAGCCCTGGGCGCTAAAAGAGAGAGTCGATCAACATTTCCTTGTACCGAGGTACATATTCTGGATCTCTTAATCATCACCTGCGCAACTACTCCGTATGCATCTCATGACATGCTCGTTTCCCTGATCTCGAACTCGTGAGCTGCCAGACTTGGTTCAGCCACGGCAGACAGCACAATGTCCTTCTGTTCCCTATAGCATCATTGAAGGCTCAATAGCCCGGCACGCGTCTCGCGCCATCGGACCCCTGTCCGCCGCCGCGGCGATTGGATTCGCGGCTTCCGGCTCTAAGGTCAGGTACCTCAGTAGTTTCTGCCCACCTTATCGTACAATGCTGTTTCACCATTCATTGCTCCAACTTCCGCAATCGGGGCGGAGCAGGCTCCTCTTTCAGTGCTTCTCCCTTACTTGTACGAGCTCCTAAGAATTTGCAGCGATGGACCGTCGAGAGCCAAGCCCGCCGCAATCGGGGCGAGTGTCGCATCGCCTTCCTCGCTTACACTTTCATCCCGCCATGCAGCAAGATCCCGTCAGTTTGCCAGATGAACGGCGCGGCTCCTTGCCTCGTTTAGTAAGGTGCGCTACGCTGCACCCTGTCGGGCGGCGCCGTGCCGCGGCGGCAGTTCGTCAGCCCGTCACGCGCGCGCGCGCGACTATGGACGGGCCACGAGATGTAATAGGTAGGTAGGTGCGCACTGCATGTGTCCCGTACGACCTGTTGCGACCAGCCGCTCGCCAGTAGACCGCTCGTCAGTAGACGTTAACGAGTACGAGCACGTATAGGTCCGCGCCGGAACCTACCGACTTTCCCCTCTTTGGTTCTCGACCTTGAACGCCGTCCCATCATGATTCACCTCAGCATCAGCTCGCATGAATGCGAACCCTACAGAATGCGTTCTGCTCTTGACCGAGGAAAGGCTCCCTACCTACCTCCAAGTTTGCAAGGAATAGCCGAGAGCTCCAGACTTGGCACACACACCATAAGCCTGACTCTCGTTGCGCCCACGGATGAGACAACAGTGTCTTGTGAGCGCAGGATCCGACACATAGTCTTGGACTCGTTCGATTCGAGACATCGCGTGCATGTCCACAACCGCTCTGATGGCAACCGCTGACCTTTCCAGCATCGAATGCAGTACAAGAGTAAATGGAAGATTGGAGGACCGGCAGGCACTTCTGTAGCGCCACTTGCAGCCGCAGCCCCTGCGCTTAGCAGATCTCGTCTATCAGCAGGGGAGCCCAGTCCTATCTGCCCTGCTCCTAGCCCAATTGTGGGTGAGATAAAATACGATTTCTCGCACGCATCCTGCAGTAAGCCTGTGGCCAGGCCCTTGGCTACCCCAGATTCGGCATCTCAGTGCTCTCGTACCCCTGACGCCTCCAACGTCAAGGCCTATTTCATCTCTCCCCCAACTCGCCAATGGGTCTAAGGTGGAGCAGGGCTCCGTCTCCTTCCCGTCCGGGATCGGAACGTTTGGCGAGAGATAAACAACGGAGGCTTGGCCGGCAGGGCCCGCATGCATAGTTTGTGTTTCTTACGTACGCTCGTGCACGGCAAAAGCGGGCCTCGTTCCGGAAGGGTTGCGTCCGAACAAACTGACATCTCGCCAGTCGAATCCAATTCGACGCCCTAAAGTCATCGACAACCTGCTAGTCTCGGGTATCAACCTTTTCATTTCGGTGAGGTGCGCAGCGAGCTCATCCGAACGTGCTGGCGTTGCATCCGCCGGGTGATCAACAGGTAGTGGCAGCCTGCTCTTTTGAGAGACATGTTTCCCCTCTTCCCCTCCGCAACGGGAGAGGCTTCCCCGCATTATCACGAGCCTTGAGCATGTGTCGTTATGACTCTGAGCTAGTCCAATGCGAACTCTTGACAGCACAGGTCATCCAAAGAGCAGCTGGAGAGCCTCCGTCCCTGGAACCTGCGTTAGCTTGAACGCCACGATTCCAGTTCTTGCCCCAACGTCTCCTCTCGACTCCAGTCTGCCGGCAGTATCCGAGGATCAGCGGGCACTAGTTGCCTCGAGCGTGCGCTGTCGCCAGGTATTCTTTTGCCATGACAGGAGCAGATGGCAGACGTCTCTAGATCCTAGGCTCCTTGAATTGTGCTGATCATTACCGCAGGCGAAAAGTCGCCTGCTCATCTATCGATAGAATGGGTACAACTTTTTTCCTAGTTCTATATTAGTTAAGGCCTCTGTCAGCCTCGACAAGCCGTTCTGCGCGGGGCTTTACTTAATGTTATACTATTATTCCGGGACGACGATACCCTACATGAATGTATTGTAACAGGTCGGTCACAATAATAGGTAGACAGTCAGGTAGGAGCTAAGGTGCCAAGCATTTGTAACTAGACTAATGCTTGAGGTCTCAACCTTGCTGTGCTATGCGCGAGTAACTACTGAGCATGTAGGGTACCTCACCCAATGCCTGACGATCATAGTGGTGGTCCTGTCAGCCTTGGTGCCAGCACTAGCCGGTTACACCGACACGGGGGTTGCACCGACACGGGCGCTACACAGGGTCTATCGAACCCGTGCATCGGGGCCGTCCCCAACTCGGCCTTATAGTTACTTCGACGCCTGGGGCTCTAGATCTCCAAGAGTAGGGAGGTAGACGAGACTAGCTAGATCGTACTCGCGCCAATAGACCTGCTCGATCCTTTAAGCGGATATGGTTTCCTTTGCCCTTAGAAGAGTACCGAGGCCTAAAGCAGGGGACCTGCGTCGAGCTTACAGCGAGGGAGAGTCTGACCCAGATAATCAAGAATGGTCTCGCCTACGAGACGTATACAAAGGGCGGTCGAAGAGACTCGTTCGAGTATTCCTAACGGCGTTGCACCATCCACACTAAGCAGCTGCGCATCAAGCCAGTTGGTACCTCAGCTAAAGATACAGCAGCCAGCCCTATCACTTCAGGAGCTAACGGCAAATTCAACGATGCAGAGATCGATAAGGATTGAAGGCATATAATGCCAAGGGTAAGCAGCGATAGGCTACATCCAGGAAGGCAGAGTCCATTCAACACCAAGGCTGCTCGGCGTCTCTCAGCCGGCCAGGCGCGGGGCACTCCAACGACTCAAGAGGCTTCTGATGCTAATGCCTCATTAGAAGATTATATTTTTCCGTAGTATGAGTAGCCGCTTAAAGGCTATTGGCCGTTCATTAAGCAAATCCAGAGGGCTTACAAGTACTGTGCCGGTGTTGGTTCATTCATAACGACTGATACGATACAAACGTGTCGATGTAGCAGCCATTTGCCTCTTGGCCAGTTTAGCAGCTGGCACGATGTGAAGTGTCGTCAAAAGTAGGTGACCAGGAGCTGCTAGAACTGAAATAACGAAATTAGTGTATATCACGACGTGAACAGTTGCAGCTGGCCGACGCCCTTTACCCCTCAGCTCAGGATTACGCGCACTCTCGACACCACCGAAAGCCGAATAGAACTACGTACCTCGACCGAGCCGCGCGCTGAGTCTTTAACTTTCGTCATGAGTACACGCAACGCTGACAAAAGGGTTCCAGCGGCGGCAGAAGAATCAGGATCACCAAAATTCTTATGGTTCCTAGGAGGTGGATGCCGCTTTATCAGCACCCTCTACTCTTCTAGCCGTATCTTTGATTGATTGCCAATCGCAACGCAATCACTACCGCCCATTTACTGGTTATGAGTTACACTTTCCGGATCTAGTCACTAAAAGATACATACGCTCTGATCTTTCCACCAACGTCAGCCGACTGTTCAGTTTTGGCGACACAAAACCGTCAAACTGTTCTCGCGTGAAAATAGTCTGAGCATCTGAGTTTGATCATAGGCTCCGACATGAAGGCGATGAGTTCAAGTAGCCTAGTGGAACACTTAGATGAGGCTACCGAACGAAGCAGCAAAGAGTACATCAAGGTGGTCCTGCATCACCCCACATTAGTTCAACTCCAAAGGTAACGGGTGAAGGAGAATCCTTCATGGTCAGCTTTTGTGACTCTGAAGCAAGGCCTCAGACGCCTATCCGCTGTCATCCTCGTCTTGAGCTCGAGTTCCAATCGCTCGAGCGCGTGTCCCCGGATTTTGGGGTTGCGGCTTATTTCGCTCGTTAGGCGAAGAAATTACTGCGTTAGCATAGGTGGTGGTGGCCGGTGCCGAGGCCAAGATGGCATCAGGCAAGCCTCTCGGGGAGGCCGAGCCTGGACCTCTCCCTCGCATACTACCCGATGATGGAGCTTTGGCTACTCACCTGATATGCCCAATCCTACACGGAAGCTGTCAGTGGCTTCGGGACGAGTACTCTTAGCTTCACCATCCCATGGCCTGGCGCAGGAATGCTCGTATATCTGACGTGTGGGTTAGGTGGAGTAGCTTCTTCTTGTGCCGCTCAATATAATCTCGTATTCAACGCTGCGATCGAGTGTCCGCACGGGTGCGTATTCAGAGTCACTCCGGTCACTCCGCTGCCAAGTCGCAAAAGGGTGAATTCATCTTACGACGCCGTTATGCGCGCCTCGTGTTCTATACATTCTACCCGTGACGATGCGGTACGGCATCGATGCAAATACCGAATCTAAAACTTACGATTGCCTCGCTTTGACCAAAGCGTGCGGGAGATACATTTCTTAGGCTTTTGCGAATGTTACATTATATCGCATGCCCGATATGGGCAAATGTCGTGGCGTATTAAAGGCAACAAGATACCTGCCTCAACGACAGTCAAGTGTCTTGACACTCCATCCTCCAAACTGACATCTTGTTCAAATCTGCATTTCAGAATCATGATTTCGAAAAACTTGACACGCCGGCGAGGCGGCATGAGCAGGTACTGGGTTCAGCTAACGCTCAGTGCCGTGCTCACGCATGTGTTCCTCTGGGTGCTCAATTGCCACGCCAGCCTTTTCGCGTCGGCATTAAGCCTACCGCCCTCTAACGGAGGCAAGATCACTCATGGCATGAGCATAAATTCGCTGTTGCCAAGAGCAGATCCCGACTCAGATTCCGACTCAGATTCCAAATCTGAACCAGCCTACTGGGCGCCAGCCTACTGGGTGCCGGGCACGGAGCTTGAAGGCTCCGAATGCTCCAGCTCTGATGAGGACCGTGAAACAGGCTGGCTGGTGTGCACGGAGTTGGAAGACCCCGATGAGCAGCTACACGAGCCGTACATTGTGTACCGTGGAGGTACGAACTTTGTAAGCCCAGAGTACAGCCAAGCCAACGGCGGAATGCTCCCGTACAATATCGACTACACAAATCCAAGACACTTCAGCCTTTTCGAGCACGTCTGGGGAACCCATGGTACCACTGCTTATGTATCGACAACATCAAATATCGAGGCGCTTTACGCACTTGACCCTTTCTTCGGCTGGCCGAGCGAACAAAATCGCTGGATTGCAGTTATTAGTGCTACGCCTAATATGATTAATGCCGATTCTTCGCTAGGACGATTTAGGCATACGCAGTGGTATGGGGGAAGAGAGTACGAATATTCCGCCCTCGGCGGCGTACTTCTTGAACAAACCCAAGGCTGGTTCCGTGTGCCCGCATGGTTTGACTCGCGACATTTTCAACACGAACTCAGGCATGATATCCAAAACAGGCGGTTAATTATCACGGTTGACTATGAAGAACCCGACGACCCTACTACAATAAACCCTATCAATCCGGATATGCCTGGAACGGGATACATTCGGATGCAGATTAACGAAGCTTACGAATCGAGATTTGATGGTTACCGCCCTACAGAATTTCATCCAGGTCTAGCTGGTCTACCAGAACACGACCAGGTTTGGGCCATACGCCATAATACCACTTGGGAACGGGCAGTCGAAGAACAGAGAAGCCAGTACAGATGGAACATCTGGGATGAAGAGATTAGCTCTCTTCGAGAGGTCAATCTGATACAAGAGGCTCTCGACCTCATGAATGATCACGCGGACCTGTTGGGCTTCACTGGGTCCTTCCCTCTGCGGGGAAGAGCTGGGGCTAGTCACGGTCAGTCGATTTGAAGCCGCAAAAACGTTTCTGGTAACAACCTTCATCCTAACACTCGCTTATAGATTCTGGGGATGAGTGCCCAGTGCCGAGCACGTCTCGACAGGGGTGTCATCAGCCGGAGGCACCGTCATTGGAGGATCAGGTTGATGAGGCGGCTAAACTGCTGGACGAGAATGGAATCGATATCTCCGTCTTGCAAGACGAAACGATGGAGAACATGATAGCTGGCCTCCTTGCAGAGGCAGACTGCAACGATCTGCTTGGTCTAAGTCGTCAAGGACAGCCTCCGATGCGTGTTAAGCGCAATGCATCAAGGGCTCACAAATTTGGTACGTACATGTAAATAGCCCCCACAAACCGGCCGGGCGGAAGCTAATGACGTTTTGCAGTTCGAGCGAAGGAGAGCAAATGTGTACAGTTCAGGGATTTTATGAAATCTATCCGTAAGAAATCCTTGACCGAAAAAGACGATATGGCAAAGCCGGACGACAACATGACCGAAAGGCAAAGGCTTATCGACTGTGCCCCTGGATTCGAAAAAATACTTGAGCCACCTAAGCCTACGAAGGGAGAAAAGCCACTTGGTAAGACGGGGCGCATCTTGATTTCTGTATTCTTTGATATACTAATGTGGACTCGTAGTGGGTAGAGCACCTGCCGTTGACAGGCGGCAAGACTGTGCCCAATATATTCGTGAATGGGGAGCTAAGTATAGTCTCGATTGCAACTATGCTGATGCAGAGAGCAAGGACGTGCTTTGCAAGCTACCTAAGATGGAGTGTAAGTATACAGGCCCACAGTACCAGCCGGTATGTGAGCTACCGAAAGGCTCTACCGATCACTACGTCAATTTCTTGGAGGTAACGGCTACGATCTTGAAAGATGCAAATGGAAATGCTGGAACTAACAGCCATATCCTGCTTGGTTGGAACTATACGGAAAGGACGACGATCCTATCTGATGGACCGACTAATGCTGGAGACGTCCTCGGGCCAAAGACAGTCTCTATACCGACCGTTTGGAGCACGGACGCTGGGGAGATCCGCTATAGCCTACTTCAGGGGGTACGCTTTCTCCTTGAGGATCAGCGAGATACCCACTTCTGGGGCAACAAGCATCCAGAGCGTTTCGCGGTTGATAGTAAGTTCTCGAGCCCCATTTTCGCACTATCCGTAGCGGGTTCTAGATATGCTTACCAAGACCATTAGAAATTGAATTTAGACTCAAACTTTCGAATGCCGCCCTTAACGGTCTAGATTTTCGATACGTGAGACAGAATATGGGCTTATGGGGTGATGTATTTCTCGGGTACGGGGAGGTCGAGGAAGCCGTGGTGAGCAGTGAACGCTATGTTCTAGAAAAGCCTGTTGGCAGAAGCTGCAGCTTTCTATTCGACCCACCGGAAGATGACGGAATGGGTCAGCGAAAGGGTTGGCAAGCGGAGATCAAGTATACCCCTCTCGACAAGTGTTTGAAGGAAAAGCCGCATTGTCGGAGCTATGCGTATGCGAGTGACAGCCAAGCCTTCTGCTGTCAGCACTGAGGAAGCTTCAAATACGCTGCTTTGAGCCAACCGTTTCCATGTAGTGTCAAAGTTACCATCAATGCTGGTCAAAAACCATAACATACCTCTCTCAAGATTTCTCCACCAGTTGTGGTTTGGCTTAGAGTGAGTTCGATTTCCCATTTCCTCAAGTTTTTAATTGTTCTTGAACGACGACGGGGCATCAGAAGTAATGTGAGAATGATATTTGGCACACGGCGTACACGTGCGTATTGTTCTCGAAGGGTGACTAGTTTCAGTAGAGTTGCTCGCTAGGCCGACACCACCCGGAATTCAACTTCCATGACTTCTATGTTGCCACGCGATGTGGAAGGGTCTTTCATTGGTTCGTTTCCTAGCTTGCGATACTCGTGTTCTACTACACACTACTGCTTATTTCTTCGTGATGATATCGTACGGCGTCGATGTAAATGCTGAATCTTAAAATTA
This sequence comes from Tolypocladium endophyticum, assembly GCA_024339985.1. Classification (NCBI taxonomy): domain Eukaryota; kingdom Fungi; phylum Ascomycota; class Sordariomycetes; order Hypocreales; family Ophiocordycipitaceae; genus Tolypocladium; species Tolypocladium endophyticum. Next base: position 124,501 of record JALHBW010000018.1, on the reverse strand, counting down.
CGATTACCTCGCTTCGACTAAAGCATGCGGGGATACATTCCTTAGGCTTTTACGAATCCCACGTTATTTATATGCCCGGTATGGGCAAATATCGTAGCATATTAGAGGTAACAAGAGACCTACTATAACGTAGTTAAGTATCTCGACCCTCTATCCTCCAATCTGATATCCTGTTCAAATCCGCCTTTCAGACTTATGATTTCGAAGTACTCGACACGCCGGCGATTCGTCTAGTCCTCCGGCCATTTCGAGACAGTTTCTGGCCCTAAGGGCGGGACCGAGGTGGGCCACCAGAGCGGCTTCGCTATCACCGACGACAAGGGTCACGCCCTCTGGAGCTCACGGTACCCCTCTGACCACTCGCCCTGCTATACTAACCTGGGGTCCAACGGCTGGGATATGGTTTTCATCATATACAATTCATACATTATGAGAAAGATTTAACGTCCAGTGTCTAACTAGGCTCCCAAAGGGAGGTTTAGCGTGTACATATCTCTACCCCTCGTAGAAAATGCACAAAATTGAATCCACCTACCAGGGCATGGTCAAGATCTGCTAGTAAGGAGAGCAAGAAATATTTGTATGACGCGTATGTTGACCGTGTATATGTCGTTGAAGTTGGTGGTAGTATATGCGCTGCTTATTCGTAAGACAACCTAACGAGATCAATCTTTAATGACCAGTATGTGATTGGCCCACACTCACGGTGAGCGCAGATACAATAGGACAAGTTAAGAACTATTGGTACGCTGCATTCAGCTAGACTCTGAGCTACATGTATCGATGCATCAAAATCAGGAGCAGGGATGCGCAGAGAAGTGTAAAAATACTTGGGACCATTTGAGCAAATATAAAGGAGAATACCAGCTTGCGTATGTTGACTGAAAGGTCACTTATTAGTTCAGCAGTACAGTTTCATTCATGTTTAAAAAAACAAGTGGGGAACAGCTTGATTGTCTGAAGAGGAGGCCTGATAGCTCTTCTAGGCCAGAAAAGCTACGGGGCAGCTAAAAGATCCTAACCAACCTCCAAGCGAACCCTAAGCTGATTGACGGCCTCAATAGCCATCATCATCGTCACGCGCTTCAATAGCCTTGCTGCTAGAAAAGCTCCAGTCCTCGTCGTTA
>JALHBW010000018.1:0-123301 GCA_024339985.1 Tolypocladium endophyticum | reverse complement strand
TATCATGAGGCGGGTTTTTGATGGCCTTGCTGCTAGAGAAGCTCCAGTCCTCATCGTTGGCGCGGGCTTGAATAGCCTTATCATGAGGCGGGTTTTCGATAGCCTTGCTGCTAGAGAAGCTCCAGTCCTCGTCGTTGGCGCGGGCGTGGATAGCCGGTGGGTTTTCAATGGCCTTGCTACTGGAGAAGCTCCAGTCCTCGTCGTTAGCGCGAGCATGGATAGCTGGCGGGTTTTCAGTAGCCTTGCTATTGGGGAAAGGATGGAAAAAAGCCCAGTCCTCATCGTTGGCGCGAGCATGAATAGCCGGCGGGTTTTCAATAGCCTTGCTGCTGGAGAAGCTCCAGTCCTCGTCATTAGCGCGAGCATGGATAGCTGGCGGGTTTTCAGTAGCTTTGCTGTTGTGGAAAGGATGGAAAAAAGCCCAGTCCTCGTCGTTAGCGCGAGCATGAATAGCCGGCGGGTTTTCAATAGCCTTGCTGCTGGAGAAGCTCCAATCCTCAGAGGTGGGCAAGGCCATTCCACGGATGGCCAGGAAGGCGGTAATACAGGCGATGGTCTTAGGATGCATTTTAAATAGAAAGAATTGACTGTCTTTAGGTTATGCGTTTACCTTCTGTTGGTGGAAAAAGAAATTGTATCTTCGAATGATGGAGACACATCCTGCTAAAGACGGGAAACTTCCATCTTATATAGATCTTGGGCTACCTGTATTAGGATGTAAGAACAATGCTGGAGCACCACACATAGAAATCGTTTACAGAGCTGAGGCTGGGGCAGGGAAGCTGATGTGATTTGCGCGGCACGGATTGTGAGGGAAATCGTCTCTACTGCTTGTTTCCACAAGTCGGACTCACCTTTGCTTACACCATAATCCTGTTAGTACAATAGCTTCGGAGGAACTAGACTTTGCCTCTTGCATGTTTGTATATGCTATAGGCCTTGCATACCGAGGGCCTCGCGCTTGAAGGCCTTGCATACCGGGGGCCTCGCGCTTGAAGGCCTTGCATACGGGGGTCTTGCAGTCTAGAGACATTGTATGTTCAAAGCCCTTACATATCGGTGGCCTTACATACCAGGGGACTCATATATGGACCTTGCATACTGGGGGCCTTACATACTCGGGCATTTCTTGTGTTTACCAAGGGCCATTCATACCAAAGTCCTAGGAAGCAGGTAACATTTACGATGTAGTGTTTATATCCCTTAATGGATTTTGTTGTTTTTACCTCCTTCCGTTGTTATACTAAGCTAAGAGGTCTGGATGCAGCAATAATTCCCAGTGAAAGAAGTTTTGCCCGCAGATTTATTTTTAAATATGTAATCAAAAATAATATCAAACAGTACTAATAAATACCCTGGCACATGAAAACAACCTAATTCTCCTTAAAGCTGAATGTATTGAAGTTCATTCGAGGTATCTAATATCGCTGGTAGCCACTTCCAGCAATTTTCCTCTGACGTCCCCCAACGCCTAACCGCCGACACCATGTAACACCGCCCCGTGGCCCAGTGGAGTAATCCCAAGAGTGTGGCTATGTTCTCCAGATTTGTTGTATGGATCACCTATATAATGTTGTAAGAAATGCCGTCATGTGATGCACCTACCGAATGGCCCGATGCCGATGATGCTTACCAAATTTCGGGTGAATGAGCAGACCCGGTTGAGATGGATTAAATGAGCGGCTCGCCATCCAGTCATATATTGGCTTCCAAACGACGCATTGATGCTTCCCACTATCCGTGGCGATGGGTCCTGGGGAACTAGCAACCTGGTCTTAGCGTCGAGTTTAAGGCTAGGGTGAGTAGAACTTACTCTGCAGACCACTGTATGGGGATGAGAGACGTATCGGCGTTGCACTGAATATATTCTCTTAGCCAATCTAGACAATGCTCTGGTGCTTTTGTCAGACTCAGTTTATTTCCCCCATGATGGCGTCGTGACTTGCCTGTATGTCGTTTCAAGGTGAATATCTCCTCTTGTGAAAGATCTGGATAGTAGGTCTCGGGGTACACCGAGTTGTGAAGCCTCTGAATGCAGTGAAGCCCGTGGAATACAGCAACGGTACTGTAGTAATAACCACTCCCGTCATAAAGTTTGACAACGGAGTCATCATTGGCAAACTCTCCTAGTTCCTCCTGGTGAACTCGAATATTTTGATCTGCAGCTTCAACGTCAACTCAGAGCCACTAGAAGGGACGTAGGTGAGATGTCATACGTTGCATAAGCGTATCCCAGGCATCCTCAAGTTCTTGTCTCGGTGGGCCATTGAAATGGTTAGTCTTGACGGGATTTACCGCGTGATTTTCCAAGTAGATGGACTGAAGTGCAAACGGGCGCTCCTCGTATGATATCACATTACGAAACGGTGCTGGGATATGCTTGATTAGCGGCAGCGCTTTGATCCAAGCCGTAAATGCCGAGACTCACTTTTTTCATGAGGGTCTGGAAGATATCTAAGCGTGAGCCACCCAGAGGCATATGCAATTAACGCAAAAAGATTGGCGATGAGGAATATGATGTGAAGAGTGACTGTTCTCCTTTCCTGGCAGACCCACGACCAGGTTAGAAGCTTGCGGCGACCATAATGAACTTGTTGGAGGCGGCAATCCTCGGCATCTTCTTGTTCCGTCAACCCGTCAACATCTTTGTAAGATGCCGACTCTAGCCTAGAGTATTTAGGCATAATATGATTGAGACAATAAAGCAGGTATAGAGCTGGTAAGCGACTTTGACCGTTACAAAAGTAATGGAGCGATCTTGTCAAGCCACAGCGGCGGGGAAATGTAACACTCATCAAGAACAAGAGCTTCCTGCAAAACAAAAAGTCCACCACCGGGGGGATTATAAAAGACAATATATCAGCCAGTATGTCAGCTGATACGCCGTTTACCGGCATCTCGGTACCAGAGGAGGCCCGCGTAAATGAGGTTCCGTTTCTCATTCTGGTGACATAGTAAGTGTTCGGATTTTGACCGGGGGCAGCCGTGGGATGACCTAAGGAGGTATCATTGCGCAATGACCTTGTATGATCTCGGGCACTCTGCCGTCACCAGGCAGGCACCCGCAACTGAAGCATGCCGAGTCCTTGCTGGAAATGGGGGCTTCGTGTTTTCGAAACAATACCGCCGCGCCAATTTTTAAGCTCTTGTATTCTCATTCCATACCACGTGCGTGATGAGGGCCTTGCGTACTAGGGGCCTTGCATACTAGGGGCCTTGCATACTAGGGGCCTTGCATAACTGGGGTCTTGCATGCTACATGCCCGAGAAATACTTATGGCATATCAAGGCATTTCATGAAATGCCATGATTTTATCTTGAAACAACGTCCAAATATTGTCGCTGAATGCGTGTAGTATGGCGACATCTCCCCTTCGTTGAATCTCTTCTTCTAATAATCTTTTCGTCGCTATTTCCTACCGTCTATAACACCTCAACCATGGCCATCCCCAGAACGCCGTTCCTCTCCGAGTCCGAAAGATCAGAGAGTGACATGGATCTGCCTAACGTCCAATTCACAACAAAGAGATGGGACCGCAGGAACCGCTTCTGGCCGCGTTTCTGCGCCATACTCCGGATCATTGTTGTTGTTCTAGCCTGCTGGGGCATTTTCTCTCTCTGTATCGAAATCTTTCATCCAGTCACAACTCAATCATGGCTGCCCTTTTTGCCTCCAGCCATACCGCCTGATCCGTATCACCCCGAGACTCTGAAACCGGGTCTAAACACATGCGATTGCGGCAAATCTACACGAGAAGCGCTGTCCAGAAACTGCATCTATGACAGCCTTGCTGCCGCGTGGCTGCCACCCTTCTGTCGAGATGATGAGCTCACCTCTGAGTTTGACGTCTCTGGGCCTGGGCCGGAGGGCCAATGGTTTTATTTCGCTGACGAATCAGGCACCATTCCCATGAACAAGTCTGAGATTGCAGCTCTAGGCGAAGTGGGAGGGTCGTTCTGGGCGTTGCGAGACTGGCATGTTGTTCACTGTCTGTTCTACTGGCAGAAATACACACGGATGAGAGATACCGGTGTCATCATGGAACAGCGGTTTGATCATATCGCTCATGTGAGGCACTGTCAGCACTTGGCTACTAAACCAAATCCAGATCACTCTTTGCTCGTTGAGGTGGCAGTGGTAATGAATTCAACCTTGTTGAATTAACGTTTAGTTAAGTGCATTTTTATATACTTATCATGAGTTTCTGTGGCATAGAGCAATAGCTCAATTTTATTTGTTGGGGTCGCCTACATAGCGAATTACAAAGAAAATCAGTATATTGCTGAAAAGTGAATACGAAGCAATATTTCAAATGTCCTTGGCTTCCTGTGCAGCTGTACTGGATGGTCCCAAGACGCAGGCTAAGATCATACATCACTAAAGAAAAACACCCTTCGCACATATAGAGACCGGGGCAAAACCCACGTGTGAGTGGGCCAGCGCCTGACAAATCTTTAGGACATGAGATTTGGCAGAATGGTAGTCCCTTTCTAGTGGATTGACGTCACTGAACTTGAACTGGTGCTCGCTACAGGCATGGATCAGTGCTATAACTAATTCATCTTACCGGTGTTCTTTTTAATGCTCATTGGGCCAAGATACACACAGCTCCCTACACCGCTCTGGCGCGACCAAATCCTTGTTCATGGACTTATGAAATATGCTGCCTGCCTCGTGACTGACCGCGACTTGCGTTTCCTTCATGATTGTGTCTCTGCGGCTGCGTGCCTTGCAGCTAGCTGGGTCCATTATAGGAGGGGCGCCTTACAGTTGGGGGCCTTGCAGTTGGGGGCCTTGCAGTTGGGCGTGTCAAGCCATGCTGCAGAGGGAACTAAAGCCGAGAGACTACGCTACGATAAACAACTGTTGGCTACACTTCGGCCCAGGAGCGCCGAGAAACGGGGAGCAGTAGCGGGAGCTATTTATGGCGGGAACACCATATTGGAAGCAGTTTTGCAGCGGAGTTGCTTCATTCATTTTCAACATCTCAAATATGCAAAAAATTAACAGAACTCGATATTGCAAACTAGAGAGGTATTTCTATGCTTAGAGGTTGAATAGGTATTCTCGAACGCTAATATTCTTCCCCAACAGACAAACTGGCGACGGCTTAGAGGGGGAAGAGGATGAGCCATTGCCCGGCACCTTATCGCTACTATCAAACTCCACCACCCCGAACACAATCGAAAAGTTGGCGTTTCAGTTTCGGAGACTGGCAAGTATACTGAAAGATATATTGTTGGTGGCACTGGCTCTCGCAGCGCTCGTAGCGTACGCTCGGCAGTTTGCAGAAAATAGTGCCTCCTCTAGCGAAGTCGAGGATTTGCAACGCTGCTCCCCAGCCGGAGCTCTCCCTGGATGCAATTGCGGTACATCTGTCAAGCAAGCTCTGGAGCTTAACTGCAAATACGACACGCTCGCATCGGCGTGGCTGCCGCCCCATTGTCGAGATTCGGAGCTGACGGCCCTGTTCGACAAAGCCGGAGATGGTCCCAATGGAACGTGGACATACTGGGCAGACCGTGACCATACACAAGAGATATCAGTGGAAGCAATAAGCGCACTTGCAGATTCTCCAAACAGCGTCTTCTATAACTCGCATCGCTGGCATCTTATTCATTGTCAGTTTTATTGGCGCAAGGCAATTCGTGCGCAACGGCTCGGTATTACTGTCGAACCTCGTTATAGTAGCGAGCGTCACGCCATACACTGCAGTAAAATGATTGACTTGGATGGTACAAGATACAGCACGGCCACTAGGGTTGCCTTGAATAGCAATTTTGGATAACTCAATGCTGCATGATCTGGGAAAATAGAGGGAAATCCAATGCTAGTCAATTTCTGTTGCTTCCTTGTGCTCCGTCCTCCTTGCAAAAAATCCCTTCTATATTTCGTATTCATTGACCTCCATAGGTCGGTCTGCCAGCCCGCTCGATAGCCGCATCGGGCCGTGTCTTGCTTCCTCTTTTTACAACCCAATAATCCACCACTTGGAAGCTACATTTCTCTTCCACCCTTGTTATAGTGCCTCATTCAGTTTTTGTAACCCTTCTCAAGACCGTTGCCACCTAGGCAGGATTGCGGCTTAGGGTCTATCTCTCCGGGGCAGCTCCAATGCGTTACTTGAGATCCGGGTCTGTTGCTGGCGGTGTTCGAAGATAGTCGCCCTCTTGGCCCTCACAGTCCTCGTCTTCGACCTCCCGAATTGTCCTGATCTCCGGCGTTGACGGCGATGCCGCCTAGGGTAACTTCTTCGCCTTGATTGATCGTCTATTTGGTATAGCACTGCTCTAAGAGTTCCTTTTACTCGCCCAGGATACCTTCGTTCACCTATCTTCCTTCTAGCACACAGAAAGTGGAAGCCCTGGGATTGCATCAAGGACGACCAAGACGGAAACATTCTCTCAGCGAATTCGGATATGCCGCCTAACACTGAGTAAACGAGCGGCCCCCCCATGATAGTTGGCTGCCGTTTTCAGACATGGAGGGACTGTTCATGGGGAACAAGGAGGTCGGCCAGAAGATGATGTGCAAGAGGTGTTTGGCGCTGAATTTCGGCAGCCGTGGTAAGGACGAAGGCATACCCAGGCATACTGAGGCAGCTCCCACCAATGGCCTTTGAATGGAGTTTTGGCTGGCTTGGCAAGCGACTTTAAACTCGGCGCTCGAGGAGATGGGAAAGCGGCTCCGCACAGATGGATCGCAAGGCCCAACTCTTTCCGAAGGAGTGTGACTACCGTTAACGGACTTCGCCCGGCAAGAACAAGCACGTAAGCACAACCCATTTAATTGATCCATTGGATTGTAGGGGTGTATTTCCTACGTGGTGATATATGAAGGAAACGCGCGATCCCCACGCCAGAAAGGCCTCTGTTGTCTCATTCCGCCGTGTCAAATGAGGGAAGCCCTGCGACTTTGCCGGGGGAAAATTAGTTATTCAAGCCCGATTCAGTCCATTTGATCAGAGGGACGCCTAAAAGCAACCTCACCCTAATACAGATGCTCTTGTGTTTAATATATGTCCTCCCCCGGGAAAGCCCCCTCTTCCATTCCCTCCAGGCTTTTATCCCGTTCCACGCTCGCTTGCTTCCTTTCTCTCTCTGCTCAGTCTGGATTTCCCTCCTGTTGCTTACCAGCCAGTTTAAGGTTCGGGATGAACCTATTACTAGCAGTAATCAATAGAGACTCTACCCATCCGATAAGAATTGCGTTGCACGCGAATCTTCTAGCGTATATGTACGCAACCATGGTTCGGAACACAGAGATAATAAGCACAGCAGTCGGCTCTACTACTGCATGGATCACCGTCACTGCCACAAGCCTAGGATTTGCCTCTCTGTCAGCTGGGCTATGGCGATAACGAAGAATGAATTAAATAGGTATGCCGGTGATGCACTCTTACCTGTTCTTCGAGGAGATTGACATCAGCCGGGCTCGCTAGAGCAAAAGCGGCAAAATAATCCGCGAGAACGAGAACATTGAGAAAGTACATGTTGTCTATATTCTCATCAAATTGGAAGCTGAATATGCTCAGGTTATGGTAAAAGAGGGAAATCGATAACACAAAGCCAGAGTTTTGCAAACAGACGCAGTTGGTTTCTATTATATTGTAGTTGGGTGCTGTTGCCCGGCCCACCTTGACTCTCTACCCAAAAGACTGTACTCCGTAGTGTGTAGTGAGGCCACTACTAGTATGTAAGGCCAGCAATATGTAAGAGTCCAGGATGCAAGGTCCCACTCGGTGTGGGGGGGGGGGGGAATGTCACTCCACGTAAGCTGTGCCAGTCTTGAAGGCCTTGGGACGTCTGCCTTTTGCCGCCGTAGCCAACATGCACCTCATCAGAGTAATACATTTGATGCCAGTCGGAAGGGCTCTAGGCTGATTGCAAGGACCTTTTCTGCCCATTCGAGCCGCGGGGCAATGCCTCTGGAGTAAGTGAAGTCCAACTTAGCACGCCTGTTTGTTGACTCTCCTTGTTGCTAAGGCTTGTTATAGCGCTTGTTTGAAGGGTCTGATCCGAAGAGTCCGATGCAGCTCGGCCTGCTATCATTGCAAGGGCCTTGTGGTTGTGACGGGTGTTCCATCACAGATGTTAGCTGGAATGCGATATCCTTCCGGACTGCAACGTCGACGAAGTCACAAAAAAGCTCTTTCTTGTTACTTGGGGGGTTTTTCTATTCTACGAAATCAAAGATGCCCCTTGACGTAGCCTTTGAGGCGCATTGTGATGCTACTTGACTGTTGTTGGTGTTGTTGCTGTGGCTGAGAGTGCTTGAAGGCGGGCGATGGTGGGGCTTCAGGCGCTGCGTAAGACGACAGGAAGCAGGAAAGGGTGGGGGAGGGGTATCGATGAGATGTTTGCAGCACATGCTACCTCCCGAGTACATGTATGCAAGGCCCCCAGCATGCAAGCCCCCCGAACCCTCTGTAAGCGGCACAGAGGTACTGCGACGGAATATAACTGGCTGACGTATCGGGAGTACGTTGCCGCCTGCCTGCGGGGTGAAGGGCTTCGTGCACCCCGGTGGTACTCCTATCCTGAGGCTCACGGCATCGCCCCTAAATCGTTGCCGACCAGATCGCCCACCGCGAGGCATCTTCTTCATCCTTCTCTTGTCTGCCCAGAGACAATTGACCTTCCTTGTGATTGACTGACTTCTTGCATCGTCAGACCAGTTCGAACACAGAGCCCTTGTGGCATCGCTGATACCTACTCGCATCCCAACCAGATCTTCATCAGCAGCACCTTTAACAGAGCTGCTACTGTTTGACGCGATGGAAGCCCCCGCTGGATGCCCGGCTGGTGCCGACAATCGCTTCGGCCCTCGCATAAACGCTTCTTGCCGCTCCTTCGACTTCACCTTGCTGTTCGAAGACGCCATCTTCGTCGCCCTCCCCGCCGCCATGTTTCTCTTGCTTCTGCCGATTCAGCTACGCCGCTTGTATAAGACTCTGATTAAAGTCGATTCGTACTCCCTGGCGACCTTGAAAATTGTGAGTCGCGCTCCAATATTAAGCTTCGTGTTACACGAGGCTCTTCATTTATACGAGGCCGTGAATGACTAACCGTCAGCCTGTATGCGCACTGCAGGCCCTTCTTGTTGTGCTCTTCTCCCTTCATCTAGCGTTCCTTGTGCTCCTCTCGCAGGAACCTAGTCTCTTCACGAAGCTGAGCCTTGCCTCTGCCGTACTCGCCACGGCTGCCGTGCTTGCCGCCGGCGTCCTGTCGTTTTTGGAAGACCAGCGCTCCGCCCGCCCGTCCGACATACTGGTCCTATACTTCTCTGCCTCCACTCTTCTGACAATACCCCGTCTGAGATCACTGTGGCTCATGCCCGCCACTGATGCGCCAAAGACTATATTGACCATCATCTTCGTCGCCACCATAGCTGTCGTGTTTGCTGAATCGAGCCGAAAGAATAGATTTCTACGCCAGCCCTACAAGGGGCTGTCGACGGAGCAGACTGTCAGCTTCTGGAGTCGAGGCCTGTTCATATGGGTTCTTCCTTTCTTCAACTTGGGCTACTCAAAAGATCTCGCCCTTTACGATCTTCCTCAAGTGGGTCCAGAGCTTGAAGCGAACGCCTCCTGGTCAAAGCTCAATGCGTCGTGGAGTCAAGCAACAGGCCGTCATCGGCTTCTTCGAGCCACCTTTCGAGCAAATTTCTGGCCATTCATGTCCGGTGTTATACCTCGCGTCGCTTTATGCTGCTTCTCCTTCGCTCAGCCCTTTCTCATTTCCGCGTCGGTATCAAACCTTCAAGCTCGGGAAAGCGAAGATCGCTCTCGATTCGGACACGCCCTTGTGGGTGCTTTTGTGCTTGTATATACAGGCATCGCGGTACGTATGCCTAGGCAATTCCCCTCAAACCAAATTTCTTCGCTGCTGACCTTTACATTCAGATATCGCGAGCATTATACCAGAGGCAGACGTATCGCATGATCGCTAGGATACGTGCTGGTCTCATTTCCAAGATTTATCAAGATACAACCGCTCTTCGACATGCTGATATCAAGGATTCAGCAGCTATAACTCTGATGGGCACCGATGTCGAAAGAATTCATGAATCTTTGTTACAAGTCCACGACGCTTGGGCTGCGATCCCTGAAATTAGCATCGCAGTATGGCTGTTAGTACGGCAAGTCTCATACGCGGCGATAGCGCCTTTAATTATCTGTCTGGGTACGTCTTGATTAAACCGCCTTGATTGCGTGCTTCATCTAGATTTTCGGAACGCACATTGACCTCATCTATAGCATCTATAGCCGGAGCGTCCCAAATTGCTGGTCATTTTGGACCAGCTCAGATTGCTTGGATACAACGTGTTCAGAGAAGAGTTGCTGTTACCGCGAATATGTTGAACGATGTAAAGGCCGTCAAGATGTTGGGTCTGTCTGATGCCTTGTACAACATTATTTCCAGGTTGCGAAGAGATGAGCTACAAGCATCTGAGAAGTTCCGGAAGCTACTTGTGCTACAGATTCTCACAGGTAAGTAGTGTGAGAAGTGATTTCTCATAGCTCAGGGCTAATATTTGTTCATTCTTAATTTCAGGAAATGGGCCGTCTCTTCTTGCACCTTTTGTTACCTTCATCACTTACGCTATTATTGCAAAAGTGAGAAAGGATGAGACGCTGCTTGCCGCCCAGGCATTCGCGTCGCTCTCTCTAATCGGCCTTGCGACACAGCCTCTGATCCTTCTTTGTGAGGCGTTGCCCCGTCTAATGCAGGCTGTTGCTTGCTTTAAGCACATTGAGGAGTACTGCTTAAAAGTTCAGGAAAATGCGGCAGCATCTTGCAACCCTCTCTCTCAGAAATCCTCAGACATTGGAATAGAGATGGGACACGAAGAGTCACTGACAAACTCGACTGGACCTCTAGTATCCTTCAAAGGTGCTCACATTTCCTGGACGTTGATAGAGGCCGAGGATGTTCTACATAGTCTCGACCTAGACATACTTCCCGGGTTTACCGCTGTCATCGGACCTGTTGCATCAGGTAAATCGACATTACTGGCAAGCATAATGGGAGAATCAATCGTAAAGCAAGGGTCTATAACACAACCCCTGTCGAGGGTAGCCTTCTGTTCACAGACTCCGTGGATAGTTGATGATACAGTACGAAGCAACATTATTGGAGATCAAGACTTTGATAAGAAGTGGTACGATTTTGCAATCAGTTCCTGTTGCCTACAGGAGGACTTGAAGAGATTGTCCTTGGGAGATGAGTTTCGCTGCGGTAGCAAAGGGGCATCTTTGAGCGGTGGACAGCGTCAAAGAGTGGTCAGTTCCCACCCTAAGTTGCCTTTGTCTGGCCCAGCCAACTAGAATTATGCTAGCTAACGTCTTCTATAGGCTCTTGCGCGCGCTATCTATTCCAAGCTCCCTCTTGTGATTTTGGATGATGTCATGAGTGGGTTTGATTCTCAGACGACCGGCAATATACTCGGAAGTCTGTTCAGCAAGACGGGATACTTTAGAAAAGCAGGGATATCCGTCATTCTTGCTACGCATAGCCGTGTGTACCAGCAGCCCCGTTTGCACTGTGGACTCCGCTTACATACATTTTGCAGAGCGTATTCTCCCCTACATGGATTCAGTCGTTGTACTGGATAGCGGTAGCATCGTTGATGTTGACTCGTACGAACACGTCAAACTACGGTCTGCCACGCTTGTGGATAAGGCGGTCAGGATTGTCGACCAAGACTCTCAATATGTCGGTGTGGATGAGCCAGAGAGTTCTCATGACACTCCACTCGCCGTTGACGACCAAAATATAGCTCTGGAGGAAGATACATTGCGCAGAAAAGGTGGAAGCTGGTCTGTATACTCCTACTACTGCCGCAGCGCCAGCGTTATGTCTATGCTCCTTTGGGTAGTGTTTACGTTCATGGGGGCTGTTTCTGCTAGCTACACCAGTAAGTTTCTTGATAAATTACAGCTTCCAGCTCTGTATGCTGACTCACTCTACAGCAATATGGGTTCAACAGTGGACGGCGGCAAATGAGAAACATCCCAATGAGCAACTGGGTCTATATCTCGGAGTTTATACCATCCTGGTGGTCTTGTCTATTGTGGGCGTTTCAGGCGAATGCTGGTAAGTCGGATATAAAATTGCTCCTGAGCCTGCGTCATACACCTTTGTGGGATATGTTGCTGACGCAAGTACCATAGGACCTTCTTCATCCACATCATTAATGATACTGCGTTGAAGCTTCATGATGATCTTCTACGGCGGACACTTGGGTGAGCGATAGTGCAGCTGAACTGTGAAATGGCATTTGCTGACATTTCTTGATATGAAGAGCACCATTTCACTTTTTTCAGACAACAGATACGGGCTCCATTACGAATAGGTACGTTATACTGTAGTTGGCTGAAAAACATGATTTTATCAACATACATTAATACTCTACTATTAGATTTAGCCAAGACATGGACCTTGTTGACATGACTCTCCCGGCAAACGCAATCACTTTTACAACTGGTAAATGCGACTCCCTTGAGGCTATTCATGGGCCAACACCGCTGATCATCTGCATTCAACAGGGGCCGCCTCATGCATTGTACAATTGGTCATCATTTGCATCGTTGGCAAATATCTGGCGGCCACCATTCCCGCCCTCGCTTTCAGCTTATTTGTAGTCCAACGATACTACCTACGCACCTCACGACAGCTTCGGCTTATGGATATCGAAGCAAAAGCACCTATTTACAAACTCTTTCTCGAAACCATTGAGGGAGTTGTAACTATTCAATCTTTTGGATGGGGTGCCGCATTCCACAAAAGACAAGCTGACGTGCTGAATATATCGCAGAGACCGCTTTATATGCTTGCCTGCATTCAGCAGTGGCTTGCCCTGGTCCTTGACCTCATTGTTGGCGGTCTCGCCGTTGTGATCATAGCCTCAGCGACGGCTACTGCTAGTTCTATCAGTGCTGGAGCCCTTGGTGTGGCTCTAGTGCTGGTGTTGCAGTTCAGTTCTCTGCTGACGCAGTGCGTACAGAGCTGGACCAGGCTGGAGACATCAATTGGGGCTGTGTCTCGGGTTCAACAATTTATGAAAGATACGCCTTCCGAGGCCCCTGGCACAACATCTCTATCACCAGACTTCCCCGAACGGGGAGCCATCCGTTACGATAACATCACAGCTAGTTATGGGTAGGCGTTAAAACTCCTACGGGACTGAATGGTGCTAACTATGCCAAAGGTCTAATTTCGACCCAGTTCTGAAACATATCAACTTGAGCATTGCGCCTGGAGAGAAAGTTCTTCTCTGCGGGCCATCAGGAAGCGGAAAGTCTTCTCTCATCATGGCTACCCTTTCGATGACGGAGTTGAGAGAAGGTTGTGTTACTATTGATGACATAGACACCAGCATGGTAGCGGGGAGCGACATCCGCATGCAGCTCAATGTCGTGCCGCAAGACCCTTTCTTCATGCCAGGGACTGTCAGGTTTAATATTGATCCGAACGGGAAGTCATCGAGCGAGTCTATCATGATGGCACTTGGCCGTGTTGGTTTGTGGAACAAGGTTGACTCTAACGGGGGATTGGATGCAGAGTTGATTCCATCGGAGCTGTCGCATGGAGAGAGACAACTGCTGTGTCTTGCTAGGGCAATGCTTATTCCAAGCAAGATCTTGATTTTGGACGAAGCGATGAGCAGGTATGGCTGTTCTACCCCTCCCCCTTCCTTCCACACGACCGAGACTGACCGTTTTTCGTCGTAGCGTTGACGAAAAGACCGAATTCAAGATGCAGGACATTGTAGATACCGAGTTCAAATCTCGGACCGTCATTTCTGTGCTACATCGCTTTGACCATGCACGTAGCTATGACCGCGTGGTGGTTTTTCGAAACGGTGAACTCGTGGAATCGGGTACGCCCGAGAGTCTCCTCGGGTCGGACTCAGCCTTTCGTGCGCTCTACAATGCACAGAGTAGCTAGCGACTTCGGCCGCGGAGTCCATTGAAGCATGATTTGTAAATGCAGCACTTGAGTTTATCTGGAAGGTTTTACAATATTCGATGAGGGCGAATGCGCTCGGACTGGAATGTAGGATTGCATGGGTCAGCTGTCATTTTCAAGTCGCATTCCTGCCTCTTTTGCCGGTTACTAACCCCCATCGGGGCCAAAAATATCTGTAACAGATAGGTTTGGACTAAAACTTAGTCGGCATTTCTATACTCTGAATGATTTCGACATGTCGCTTAAGCCGTTGGAGCTGGCATAGATTTCGTTGCTCACTAACTTTTAAGGCGACTTGTAGCCTTTTTCCCGTGCAGGGACGAACGATGCATATTCCATCGTACCGCAGCGGCCTCTTTGGATAGTACAAATCATACTTTAGAAAGCCAGAAGATACGCGATGCCAGCTAGAGCTGATGTCGGCCGCCCGAAGAACTAATCGAAGAATACCCAGCTACTACGTCACCCACACACACTACTTTGTCGGCCGAGAGGCCCAGCAATGCCTCGATGCCTCGTACATGTGAACCTCCTCTGCGCGTATCCCCTGAGCCCCAATCATATGAACCATCTGACGCCTCGTATCTCCCGGTTATCCCTGCCCCAGTTGCTTCTGTGCTATCCCACCCAGAACTACGATGATATATGGGTTCTCATACTCCTCAATCGAACGCAGTTTCTTCTTTTCCATGCCCACGGTTGCCCTGTTTCGCAGGTGTTATCCCGTTCGCATATGGCTATACCGATTCGTGCCAAACTGAAAGCCAAGTGTCCTAGCCTTAGACAGTTGATCATGAATACGAAATGCCTGCTCCTCAATCCTAATGTACTGCTCCTCCTCAAAATTGGTTCATGCTTCCTGCTAATATGCACCTACCAAGCCGACGCGAGCCCGAATGCCTGATGAGTCCCGTGTCAGAGACTGGGGGCTCTTGATGAACTGAAAAAAGAGTCAAGATTTCCAGAAGATGCTTTCTTCACAAGGGATTAGAAGGTAGGTGGTCTGATGATATGGAATGATACAATAGTGAATCAAAAATGAAGATATTAAATGGAACACTAAGCCTGGCGACGGCACAGCCGTCGCCATGAGAGCGAGTCATTGGTGACTTCGACCCGCGTTGTCAAAAAGAGAATTTACATTTAGGAAAATGCTGCCTGATCGGCGATAATATACCAAAAGAGCTGAGCCGAGCATCCGATCCGCCTTTTATAATTCTAGCATCTGGTCTAGGAACACAAATTAAGTCCTTGGCTGCCAATTCCAGTGGGATTCAACTTGTGTCTGCCTTTTCACAACTGACCACCGCCAGAAACGTGGCAGGGCCTGGGCGGAGATGGTATATGCCAGTCGAGAGTATCGGCTCTCATTATCATTACCTCTCTACCGGTGGCCTATGCCCCGGCCTCTCCTGTAGGAAGGAGACTTGGCAGAGACGGTATAAAACAATAAAAAGACCTCTCCCGCCTTCGCAGGCAGCTAGAACAATAATTTTGTCGCAGAAGTTCTCTTCCGCTCGGTTAAGGGGCGTTTGAGGGATCAGACATTCTCGAGCGTATTTTGCGCACCGAAGCGGGCAAAAAACACAAAAGTGGAGGATCGGACGCTTGGAGCAGTGAACGGCCCTAGGGGTGGGATGTGGAGTGGCTCGTCTTGACCAGGTTGAGCCCGTGTGGTTCAATCACCTCGTCAGTCGACGGGTTGAGTTAGACGAGCTGAAGGAAGTTCGGACGCAAGTAGCTGGGTGCTCGGATGAGGGCAAGCCCCAAGTTTCTAGGCTACAAGCCATCTGCTGAAATAGCAGCTAGCAGGTCTGTTCTCTTGAGGGATTGTGTAACGAACGCATCATTCCTTCAACGCCTATTTAAAGAGTCCGCAATCTGTTTTATCCATGTCTGAGATCAAGATATCTACGTTCTTTCCGTCTGAGGTCCAGCATAGCGACGCATAAGGAATAAATGGACTCAGGACCGCCAAATATAAGTATAGATAGAATGGTCATGGCTATAACCTGATACCCCTGATGACTGTTTTAACAGTACCCAAAATACAACGGAAAAGACATAATTTACCAAAGAGAATAGACGTATACAAAAAGCTCTCCGAGGCAAATGCGTCGAAGGCTATCTCGCAATGCCGCGGACAGCAGAGACAGAACTTGGCGCCCACCAACATGCCGCTTCGATTGGTGTTGGACATGGAAACAACAGTGGACCAGCTGAACAGAACTTCCACAGCTATCAAAACGCTTCGAGTTTCTCAAAGACTCTTGGAGCTGCATCGCGCTACTCTACCCTCATGTCGTCGTCGGCAGTGGTCTCTGAGGTTATCATATCGAGCAAACAGCTTTCCGCAGATACAGCAGGGTAACGATGGATTATGGCTCTTTTCATGACGATCCCTGTCCTTCATTGTGGCAAAGCCTACTCGGGATCCTCGGCCGCAACCAGCGACTCTGCAGAAGTATTCACGAGTGTGCAGACGGTAATGTTTATCTAAATCACACTGTCGAGTGAAAAGCACTCTTGAAGAGCAAGAAAGATGTGGACAGCGCAGCACGGCTACAGAGGTAGTAGAAGAAGCAGCAGTTGGTGATAAGATCTGCGACGCCGTGTCGTAATGGTTGGTCCATGACTGCTGCTCCATGGTAGTTCGACCTTGGCCGTTTGCATTCATGGCATCAAGACAGGCGTCAACGACGTCTGGCTCAGGCTGCGAACCATCAAATTCCGTCGCCTCATTCATGGCGTGAGGCAGGTAACCGAGGTTGCAAAAGCGTAGATCAAGCGGTGGTGCGTCTTGTGTCGGGGTCGGCTGCACGGCGTGTCTCTCCTCGTTCTTGTAAGAAGCGTTGAGCCAAGATGAGCGTCCTCTTGAGGAGAACTTCTCGTGCAATCCCTCGTCCTGGTCCTGCCAGCTTTGCGCATTGGATCGATCCGTGAATATTCTTGCGTCGTACTCGTTCTCGCCAACATCAAGAAAGTCGGTTCGATGCTCTGAGGACGTGCCCAGGTAGGCGCTCGATGCTAAATTTTCTGCATCTATATGAGTGGGCAGCGCATCGCGAGACTCGAGATACAACATGTCTGTGCTCATTGGCTCAATCGAATGTTGCCCTGGATCAAGGTTCATTAAAGATGTAGCCGACGCCTGCATCTTTAGCTGGGCGTACGTCATATCAGACGCCGCTGCTGATTCATCATCAAGCGCTGCTGCTCCCCCTTGCCAGTCGGTGGTAAAAGAAGCGAGTCCGACGTTACTGAGGTTTGTCGCGGGAGGTATGAGAGACCAGTCGTTTTGCGTGGCTGCGAGAAAACCGTCCCACGTGGAAGCTTGGGAATGAGCCAACATGTGCTGCACAGCTTCAGTATCAGGATACCCGCTTCGGCCAAGCAAGGACAAGGCTGATGCGAGCTCCTCGGAATTGGCGCAGACAGGGTGGCGCGGTGGCCATGTTGAGCTCTGTCTATGGCTTGCCATTCTTTGAAACGCACGAGACTGGATTAAAGCACAGAAAAATAATCAGCTTTCGAAAGCGCAGTGAGCATCAAGCCAAGATTGAAAGTTGGATGATGAGGGGAGCGACCGTCCGGCTAAAGTCCAACAACGGCCATCGGCCACCAGCCAACGCCCTTAAGCCATAAGGCAACAGCCCGTCAACAGCCCAACAACCAACAGTGAGCACGATGCCGATCTCAAGACTCGGCACGAAACCGAGGCTTCGTGAGAACAAACCTCCCATTAGGGCCCTAGAAACAACGTGCATGCAGTTTTCCCAGCCTTGCCAGCGTAGGTCAAGGGGTAGCACCAGCCGCGGGATGTTTGAGGGGGACCGACAAATGGGGAAGGTATGCGAGCCCCAAGCATGGCAGTGGCGCATTCGGTGTCCCCGGGTCTCCCTTCCCAGATTGCTAGACCCAAGGGAGTTTCCATACTGCATATTGGCACAGTCGCAGCCCTCAACCGAGCTTGCGACCAACAACAGCAATACAAATCACTTGTCGCACGATTGGTTGCGGCGGTTGCGGCACGGGACGAACGGCATAGGGGCGATGGGATGGCGACGTCTTATACGGAGTAGGTAAGTTGGTGGCGTCGGAAGGATCAAGGCCCTCAAGCCCGTTCCCCGCAGGTGGATATCGCTACGAGATGGGACCACGTTGCGTCAGGGCATGCTAGCTTGCTAGCTTAGGCGCCTCTCGCGCGCGCGTTAACACGCCCCGAATGAAGATAAGGTATTGACTTGATCCGAACGCCTCCCTAGAAGTTCACTGACGATGGGGGGGACGAAGCTGAGTGGGGCGAAATAACAGGGGTACCGTATCAACTAGAAAATTCGTTGCGGCCCCATACATGTACGTCTCTGTCCCATTTCTTCCGCGGGGAGAGCCAATGATCACCCCCATTTACTGTTATTAAATTGAGGATAAGGCTGCAAGAGTGCCTATGGGGCCGCAACGAATTTTCTGACTATATACGGAGTACGGTTTTTGGCATCACTGGCGTCCTCGAACGTGCACGCATGTCTCTCGGGCCTGCCTGCTGGCACAGGAGTTTGTTCAATAAATAAATTATGAATTGAAGGCGTGCAAGCCATTTGCCATTTATCTCAACATGTAAGTACCGTGTTGCGTGTGCACCTCTGTGCTCTCTCTATACATACCTTAGTATGCATTCCAAGACGAATGAATGCCCAAGTCGTCACAAATGCGCAGTCCAGTCCCAGCAGTCGCACAATATGCCCCATCGTCCCTCCGGCGTCGTAAGTTTTTGTTTCATGGTTGGTTCATGGTTTTGTTCACTGATATCCCCCTAAACTAGCCAGGGTAATGAGTATGCATAAACGGCCGCCTGATGCGTCATGCGCCTCAGACTCCCACGGCCTAATCTCCAAATCTCAGAATCGGCCCCCGTCCACTTTCTCTTTTGCAATCTGCGTTGCCTGCGGTTAGTGAAGACAAGTGTCGTTCTTGCTCGCGGCTCTCGCTACTCTCGACCGCCTCGTCGTCGCTAACCAGGCCACCGAGCTCAAAGCCTTCAGTGGCTCCGTGGCGGCCCTCCTCTGCAGTGCGACCGTAGCCGTTGGCGACATGCTTGTAGTCGGGCGCCGGGTTGGCGAGACGATCGTACAGGTGAACGAGCATACTGCTGAAGAGCAACATCAGAAAGGCAATCGAGTATAGGACGAGGATGTAAGACACGGCGTCCATTGCCGACCTGTCGACGAGCTCCGTCTGTTCTTCTGTGGCACCCATGAGCAGAAACCCGGCGGCGTAAAGAAGCTAAGGTAGCTAAGGTTAGCTTGGCTCAGAAAGCCAACCCCAGAACAGACAATACTTACAAAGATTGGGAGATACTGGAAGCTGTTCCACGAGTGGCCATTTTCCGCTAGACACTGTTGGTCTTTGAGGACAAAGGAAACCTCAATGATGCGCGTCACACCAGCGGCCATGAGCGTGTATCCAAACGTCGAGCGCATCACGGCGCTGACCGCGAGGTCCTGGGGATACATGGATATAGCCCAGCCCGTTATGAAAACGACAAAGCCGGGGACAAAGTTACGCTTCGGGTTGCCATCATGGTCCCTGCTAAGCCAAATGCCAGTCAGACCGGCGAACCACCAGGCAATACCCATGGTAGTGTGCTGCCAGTCGCCCTTAACCCAGGCAGCACCCCAGCGATGATTAGTGAAGGTATTAACGCACCCCCAGACGGCAATGACGGAGTTATCGAAGAATTCCTGGGAGCGCCTGGAGCGACGCAGCCAGACCTGGCCGACAAGGAGGATAATGATCAGTATGGTGGCATAAGCAACAAAGGCACTGCCCGTGGTGAAATGAGCGGCGCACTGGCCGAGGTATTCTCCTTGGCAGAAGCCAAGGGCGGTAACCCCGCCAAAGAGGAATTGCGTCCACGACAAAACAGGCATTGCCTTGCCGATAATGGAATGGCACGGTCGAATGAGCTTCCTAATGCTCCTGTTGATGCCCCTGTCCCAGTGGCCCTTTAGGTAAAGGCCCAGGACGACCTGAGCGATGAGCAGCATCTGGAGGACGTCGGCGAAGCTAGCGTGGACGTTGGCGCCCTTGAACTCGCGACCCCCATGCATGTGCCCCAGGAAAAATCCGACCAGAGCGAGGCAGCAGCCGGATATCTGCGTCGGGACGTGCCATTTTGACTTAGTCACCTATCGACCGTTAGCTCTGCGCTATCGAGGGTTGGTCTGGAAATCGGTGTCGTCACCTACTCCAAAGACCATGCCAACAGGGAAGATGACGCCGTAAGCGAGCATCTGGATCAAAATGTGAATCCACAGGATGACATCCTGTCTTTTTTGTCAGCGAGCAACAGCCCAGCAGGGTGCAGGTTCTGCACCGTTGATCAACCTACGATTGGCTCTGGGGACACCGTTTCGCCCTCGGGGATGTGACTATCGCCTTCGTGGTGATCATGGGCCCGCGCGAGTCTGCCTGAAGCGGCGACGCCGAGCAACAATGCTGTCGTCGAAGCCCGACCCAGCGCCATTTCAATGGTAGGGGCGGGGATGGTCGTTTAAAGCCGTCGACAGCGCGATTTCCTATGGTAATAGGGACGAGTAGAGCGCCCGAGACTCGCGGCACCAGCTGTCAAATAGTCCGTTGCCAAGGATAACCCCGGGCGTGTGTATGTATACTAATACGCATATATATATGAATGGGGCTCAAGCGATGGGGGACAGCGCAGGAAGAGCGAATATCTATGCGGGTGAGACTGAGTCGTACACCAAATCAAGGCAGGTTGTCGCCGTGACAGCAAAGAGCATCTAGCGGCGCTATGCTATTCTGGGCAGAGAAAGAAGAATAAAGAAACGGGGGGGAAGAGGTCGAGGCCAGATAGCAAGCAGCACAAGGGATGGGCAATAACGGTACCGAGGCATCGGGACACGGACAGAGAGAGAGGAAGAAGGCAGGGGGGGGGTTAATGATGGTGGGCCGTTAGTGTAGTCACAGGCCCACGGCAGCCCAACTACCGTGTCTCGCTTTCTTATTTCTTCCTTTCCGTAGATTTCTTGACTATCTAGTATGTTGAGGGAAAGTGGACGGCCCAGAAAATAAATTTACTACTCTGGCTCGGAAGATTCGATTGCTATAATTTATCGCACATCATTGAGCTTTTGATCAAGCAAAATACGCTTCAAAGGAAAGCTCTTTGAGAAAAAATTCCTTTGCCTTTGGTCAAGTCGTGACCCATTACGGCGTCGTGGTTCAACGGCTGCCGCCGGATGTGTGATATGTGTCTTTGGGCTTGTTTCAATCTGCACAGTCACCGTGGCCCACCATTGAGTTACATAGCCTTGTTGAATTCTAATGCTCAATGCAGTGTCGACGGCTCTAGCCAATAGAAACTGCCCCAACCCCCTGAAAAACGCCATTGCGGCGGGCGCCAAATGGGTTTCTATGTCAGCTTACTGGGCGAACAAAGCAGAGAACGACGCAAGGCCTCCGTAAATCGCCACGGATGCAAAGTCGCCACACAATGCAAGGCCACCATACAATGCACGGCCGCCATACAATGCAAGGCCGCCATACCTAACAGTGCAGCTAAATGAGGCAGGGTCGATCGTCCTTGCCGACTTAGCCGACCCTGGTGACCGCACGCAAAGGTTGACAGAAAAAGAGGGGCCGCAAATCTCCGCACGCCAAAGAAACCGCACCTCAAGTGCAAGCCCTTTTTGGGCATTTGTGACGACAGTGAACCAATGCTTTAGTGACTAGGCATTTTATATTAAAAAGTAACTTATTAATCGATGCAAGAATAGCTGCCTTGTAAATTGCTGAAAACGTGAACTATGTACGAGGGATGAGGAAGATGTTTCAGTTAGTGTGAGGGTGTGTAAGCGGCATTTCGGCCCTTCTTTATTTCAGTCCCTTCGGCTTCGGCCGCTAAGTTACGCCCTTTGACCGCAATGTCATGAAGCCGAGCATTCCTAAACGGAGTAGTCATGTAAAATCCTTCCCTTTCGCGCAGCTGCCTCAAGAGTCTTTTAATCACTCTGCATGCGCGAGCACATCAATGCCACAATGCAGAAGCTCCTTGCTTCTATAATATTAGTACTATCGCATTTCCTCTCCCAGCCCAGCCTAGACGCAACAGAGTTAGTCAGAGCAACAACGAACATCAAGGCATGTCACCAGCATCCGAGTCCGATTTGGCTCAAAATCTGGTGTCGGAGTAAGAGGCTGGCCACTAAAAGGCGGCATTTATCACATGTGGCCTTGCTTGGACGTTGAGCTTCACTCTCTGGGGCTCGATCGATTTTATAATACAGAGCCCCCAGACTCTGGTCCTGACATGTAATAAGAAGAAGTCCTATGTTACTTCTTATAACCTAAAGCTATTATACTCAGAAATGGAGATTCTGAGTACATAGAAACAGTGCGACAGCTAGGGGCGGTTTGGTAGGAAAGTGAATATGATCTGGATTTCTCGTTGATAGACCCTTGAGTAACCTAGCGTCGACGTATTCGCACCAGGGCCGATGGGAAGACGTGGAGAAGCTAGAAATAGAGGCGCTAGAAACTTGAACGACGGCGGGGCATCAGAAGCAGTGTGAGAATGATACTTGGCAACGGGGACGCACGGGCTGTATTGCTCTCGAAGGGTGACTAGTTTCAGTAGAGTTGCTCGCCAGGCCGGGACCACCCTGAATTCAACTTCCATGACTTCTATGGCGTTGCCACGCGATCAGGCAAGGGTCTTTCATTGGTTCGTTTCCTGGCTTGCCCGGCGCAGACCGTACCGTAGACCTAACCCCGCAGTGATGCCTAACATTACATGCACCCGACTTCCCTCATCATTCGACGTGGTGCGTAACAAGACCAGCGTCGCTAGCCAAGCGTCGATTTCTGTCTCCCGACTCCGTACTGCTTCCATTAACAGCAAGAGCCGGCACTCGAATATCGACGGCTAAGGAACGCCTATGTTCTAGGCTTGCCGTTTAAACATGGATCCTCTCAGCATCATATCATCCGTGATCGCGATCATTGGGGCGACAAAGACTACCTATACTACCATTAAGAAGGTTGTCGGTCTGCCGAAGGCTTTTGAAAAAGTAAATGATGATTTCCCTTTCGTGCAGACCGTTTTGCGGGACGCTCAGAACAGGGTCATCGACGGCCAGCAGCTTTCCAGCGAGGAATCCAAGGCAACCCTTGCAATCGTTAAGCCCTGCGACGACAAGGCCAAGGAACTGAAGAAAATATTCGATGAGGTTGAGTCGGAATGCAAAAAAGACCAAGAAGCAAAGGACTGGGCGAGGATCCGCGTCACGTACCACAAGGCAATGCGAGGCGTTAAGGCATGTCGGGTGGAGAGCCTCATGAAGGGTATCTTAGAGGGTCTGCAGAAGCTGGCTCTGAGTCAGGTGTTCAAGTTGCCAATGCAGAACCACCTGACAGCCATCGAGAAGGCGATCGAGGAGCTGTCCAAGGTAGAACCGTCATTGGCAGACTCCGAGTTTGAGGACCACGGAAGTATTTACGCGAGCCAAACTGTCGCGGAAGGAGCCACCGCACAGCAGAACAACTCGCAGGGAGATGGAAATACGTTCAACTCTGGGACATACGTTACTACTGGCAGCCATCATACTATCAACTTCGGTAGGGATGATCGAAACTGATCAAGTTCGGCCATTATGCGAAACGAAGATAGAGTAACAAATTTATTAGGGGATGTCAGGAACATTGCCTACACTTTGCCTAGTCAGTATCATTCGTTACCTAGTTCGCGCCCTTGCTTTTACTGACACTGTTCCCCGTTTCCCAAGTGCAACCGGAAGCCCCACCTAAGCCGTTCGCCGCGATTCCCTTCCTTCGCGACCCCGACTTCGTCAACCGCGGAGACATTGTCAACCAGATAATCGAGCGGTGTTACAAAATGGCTGCTCGTATGGCTCTCGTGGGCTTGGGAGGCGTTGGGTGCGTATAATATCCGATGTGCTCTCAGAAGGCTAATTGGAATTAGTAAATCACAGCTGGCCATCGAGTTTGCCCACCGGGTCGCTGAGGAGCGGCCTGATATATGGGTCTTCTGGATCCACGCTGGCACAAAGGCGCGCGTCGAGGAAGGCTTCAAGACGATTGCCGAAGCCGTCAAGTTAACGGGCCGGGAGCAACCAAAGGCTGACATACCACAGCTTGTGTATCGTTGGCTGTCCAACGCACAACATGGTAGATGGGTTATAATCTTAGACAGTGCTGACGATTCTGACGTGTTTTTTGGCACGGATGGAGCCGCCACAGACAAGAAGCCTCTGGCGATGTGCTTGCCGCAGAGCCGAAATGGATCCATCCTCCTCACGACACGCGATAGAGACCTGGCCCGCAAACTGACTGGGAACATCAACAACATACTTGAAGTCGGGGCCATGGTCAAGGAAGATGCTCTCCTGCTCCTCCACAAAAAACTCCTTCACAACAAGTCAGGGGAGCTCTTCGACGAAAAAATGGCTGCAGAGCTGGTGCAGGTACTCGACTACGTCCCGCTTGCTGTCACTCAAGCGGCCGCGTATATACTAAGAATGCTGCCGCGTATCTCAATCGAGAAGTATTTGGCCGACTTTAGGGGAAGCGAGCGCAAGAGAGCAAAGTTTCTGGAGTATGATGGCGGCGACTTGAATCTGCGGCGAGATGGTGGCGCGTCGAACGCAATCTTCACGACCTGGCAAATCTCATTCGAGCTCATCCGTTCTAAAAGACGTTCCGCTGCTGATCTGCTCTCTCTTATGAGCTTCTTCGACCCACAAGGCATCCATGAGTCGCTGCTGATGCCTTCCAGAGCCCCTCAGGATGCAATTGAAATGAATGAACTTGAAGGAGAAGGTGACTCAGAATCCGATGATAGTGAGGACGTGGACGCCATATTCGAGGATGATGTGGCAATGTTAAGGGACTACTTTCTTATTACCCTTAACACGACCGGAGACGTTTTCGAGATACACAAACTCGTACAGCTATCGATAAGGAAGTGGCTGGGTGTCACCCAACATCAGGAGATGTTCAAGCAACAGTTTGTATCAAAAATGGTGTCCCAGTTTCCAACAGGCGAATATGATAACTGGGCCACCTGTCAACGGCTGTTTGCACACGTCGATGCAGCGATTAAGTGTCGGCCAGTTGAACGCAAGTACATGGATATGTGGGCATTTCTTTTATGCCGTGGGGGATGGTACGCATGCTCGCAAGGAAGTTACGACATAGCGGAGCGAATGGTTACTAAAGTAAGGAAGACTTACAAAAGTATGTCAGGAGCAGAGGATGGGGTTGCTTTAGAAAGCATGGCACTGTTTGCAATGGTGCTTGAGTTCAGAGGACAACTTGAAGACGCTGAGAAGCTTTTTACAGAGGCATTAGAGGTTCACAAGACGAATCTCGGGTGGGACCACCCCGACACACTTCTCATTTTGAATGGCCTTGCCGTAACGCATCGGATGCAGGGCCGGTGGGAAGACTCCAAAAAGCTGCAAATACAGGTGCTAAAAGCTCGCAAGACGAAGCTCGGGGCGGACCATCCTGATACACTTGCTAGTATGAATAACCTAGCGGTGACGTATATGGATCAGGGCCGTTGGGAAGACGCCGAGAAGTTACAAATACAGGCGCTAGAAAGTAGCAAGACGAAGCTCGGGCCGGACCATCCATACACACTGATCAAAATGGGTAACCTAGCTTCAACGTATATGAAGCAGGGCCGGTTGGAAGACGCCGAGAAGCTGGACATACAGGTGCTGGAAACTCGCCAGACGAAGCTCGGGGCGGACCATCCGGATACGCTTATTAGTATAGGTAACCTAGCCGAAACGTATCGGAAGCAGGGCCGGTGGGAAGACTCTGAGAAGCTACAGATGCAGGCGCTAGAAGCTCGCAAGATGAAGCTCGGGGCAGATCATCCCGACGCACTTATGAACATGTCCAACCTCGCCATCCTTTGGAGGGATCAAGGTCGACATACAAATGCTTTGGCGTTAATGAAGGACTGTGCCTTGGCTCGGCAGCGAGTTCTTGGCCCAAAGCACCCAATCACTCTTCGAACTTTGAAGATTCTGGATAAATGGAATAGGTAGAACATAATTTCATACTCTTGCGTCGAATGTTTTTCACACTGACAGTTCCGCGAAAACAAACTGGATATTACCATGCAGTTCCATTTGCCGCTTCCTGAATGAGATCCCTCAAGCCAAAAGCAGAAGGTTTGTTGCGCATTCTATCTTTGGCAACACGTCGCCGTTGCATCTTTGAAGTTGGTTACCAAGACAACTACGAGATCGTCCTCAATTGCGTCTGATGTTTCCAGCAGGAGAAGCAAACTTGTCATTCCGAAAGTAGCGAGTGTCGTAAGAGCCTAGGTAATCATTATGTAATTGACCCAGCACCTGACCCGCGTACAGCACGTGTGTACAATGTCTTCGAGGTAGGCCATAGCTAACTGCGTCTTGACGCTGTTTTGCATCAGCAGACTGGAGCCTCGATCTTGAAACCCCTCTCAAATTTCTCCATTGAATGGACCCGCCGTGTTGAAAGGGACACTACAGTATACTGAGACCCAATCTTGGTTGTTCATTGCGCTTGATGGGCATCTTGTTAAATCATGCAATTTGGAAGCTTTGGACGACTCACTCACAGCCACTTACAAGGTCCTGTGCAACTTGCATATGTGAGACAACCGCTCACTCCCGCTTCCAAGCCGCAAACTCACCTCTACATCCACCCTCAAACAAATACACACACTGCCACTATCTCTAGAAAGCACTTCAAAGTCGAACCTTCAATTTCCCCCCACCGCGAAGCCTTCATTCGGGCAGCGCGGCAAGACGGCCAGCGGACCGCGCCGGAGCGGCGGCAAATTCTCGGCCCGAGTTCACCGTCCCGCGCTCGCTGAATAATTCCCTACGCCTCGCTCGTCAACACCAACCTTTGACATCACCACCTCACCATCCCCGTCGCGCAGACCTCGCCCTCGTCGCCATGATCTGCCGCTCCTGCCGCGCCGCCCTGCGCGCCCCGCGCGCCCTCCACAGCGCAATGCGCGCCCTCCGCATAACCACCCTGCCGCGACCGCTCCCACACTCCCGCGCCTCACCACCGCCCGCGCTACGCCCGTTCTCCTCGAGCCGCAGCCCGCGCGCCGCCGTGCCCGCCGCGGAGGAAGACCCCGAAGACGCCATGACGCCGGCGGAGCGCGACATCGCGGCGCTGCTGGCGTCGAAGCTGTCGCCGACGCACGTGCTCGTGCAGGACGTCTCGGGCGGCTGCGGCTCCATGTACGCCATCCAGATCGCGTCGCCGCTGTTCCGCGGCCAGACGCTCCTCAAGCAGCAGCGCATGGTCAACGCGGCGCTCGGCGACGTCGTCAAGAGCTGGCACGGCGTGCAGATCCGCACCGTCGTGTCGTCCGAGGATACGTCGTGAGGGGGGGCTGGACGGACGCCGGACGACCAAGAATAAGAGGAAGAGTAGCGGCTTGTGGCTTGCAAAAAAATCGATGTACGATATGTGCTCCTGGCGAGACGGGATGGGTCGAATTGACAGCATTCGCTGTACGACTATGGGACGGAGATGCGCTGCCAGGTCGGACGCGCTGTACAAAGTGTTACGTAGACCATCTGTACAAAATTCTGCAAGGGGACTCAGGCAGTCGCGGTTGTTGAAATCATACGGGCACAAGGGGATCACACAGCATCCGGGACAGACCAAGACAGCGAAGACAACTTCACTGCATCGTCTTGTTGAATTAGAACAGTAATTGTATTCTTAACTAGAAATGCTCTATGAATTCCAAATTCCAACCAGACGCCATCATACACTCGCCCCACGTTAGGAGCTATCTATACGTGCAGCGCGGAAACAACAGCCGCGACAGCTTCAACACACCAAGGAGCCGACTGTTGCAGTCTACTCCTTCAGGTACTTGAGGATCGCCTCCCGCTCCTCCACGGGCATGACCCTCAGCACCTCGCGCACGCCCTTGAAGCCCGACTCCTTGTGGCCGCGCACCAGCTCCGACAGCTCCGACGCGAGCTTCTCCGCCTTCATGGCCTCCACCTTCTCGCCAATCGTCTTCCGCTCCTTCTCGTACCACTCGGCGACTTCTCTGTCGTTCTCGTCCCAGCCGATGATGCTAGACCAGCTCTCGAGCAGGGACAGATGCCTGGCTCGCGAGTCGCTGGACTTGGCAGTGGCCTGGTCCTTGGCGGAGAGCACACTGGTGGCCATGCGCTTCAGGATATACTCCTCGTTGAGACGGCGGCGCAGGCGCCAGTAGAAGTAACGGCGCGCGTTGCTCCACTCCAGGACCTCGCGGATGGTGCCCTTGGCCTTCATGCGTCCAGCGCGATCGTGCAGGTCGGCGAACTGAACGGCAATCTGAGCGTAGACGGGCAGCAGCAGCTTCTCCCGCTCCGTAAGCTGCTTCTTGAGTTCGGCTGCCTCATCAGGCTTGAGGGCCTTGTTTCCGAGCTTGTTCTTCAGGTCGGCGTACGTAGGATCCATGCGCGCCATCGTCTCAAGCTGCTTCTCCTTGCGGTACTTGATGCCAATGATGCCATCAGGCTCCAGGACACCGCCACGCGCCTCCACGTCGGCGTACATCTCCATGGCAGTGGAGTTGATGGTGGGATCGACCACGACCCACGAGCCGCCACGCAGCTCGCCGAATGGTGGAATGTACACGAAGATGGGCTGCTCATACTTGACCAGGGCGTCAACGATGAACGATCCGTACTTGAGGACCTCGTTGTACATGTCGCGCTGACCGCCAGAGAAACCTCTCCAGTTGGCCAGAATCATCAATGGCAGCTGCTCGCCGTTGTTGAAGTCATTGATGGCCTGCGCCGTCTTGAAGGCCGAGTTGGGGTACCAGACGCCACCAGCCTCGTTGCTAACCTGCTCCATGGAGTCTGGGTTGGCAGGATCGGCAGGAGTGATGTTCTCAACGGACCGCGTCTCGACGGCGATGACACCCATGGGGATGCCGCCGAGACGAGCTCGGCCAACCACGACAGTTCGTGCCCAGCCGCCAAGCGTCTCGACAAACGAGTCCTTGTCGAAGAGGCCGCTCTGGAAGCTGCCGTCATCTTCGTGCTTGCCGGAAATCATCCAGCGCACGTCGTAGGGCTGCTTCTGCGGCGGGCAGTACACAACGTCGCGGTCCCAGTCGTCGGCACTTGGGCTGACGGGGACGGGGCCGTTGCGCTTCTCGGGGACAAACGACATCCACTCGACGATTCTCGACACGCCCTCAAAGTCGTCGTTGGCCGTCATGTGCGAGACGCCGTTGCGGTACATGATCTGCGTGCCACCGAGTTGCAGGTTGGACGTGTAGACCTCGCGGCCCAGCAGGTTGTTCAGGGCAGGGGCACCAGTCAGGATGATGGGCTGGCCCTCAATCTGCACGGCGCGCTGGCCAAGGCGGACAAGGTAAGCACCGATACCTGTGATATGTTAGCCTACAATTCGACATAAAGATATAACAGAGAGCCACTTACCGACGGATCGGCAGGTCACCAGAGTGACAGTGAAGATGTCGTTGTATGCCCGGCTCGTCGCACCAGCGATGAGACCAGAGCCACGCAGACACTCGACACCGAGACCGTCCTCGTGTCCGACAATGGTGACAATCTTGTGGCGCTTCTCGCCGTCCTCGGACACCTCCTCGGTGATGACGTCGTCCTTGAACGTCTCCTTGGCCTTCTCGTCCAGGTACAGGTACCGGAAGCCACCCTCCTGCTTGGCCGGATCGTTCCAGGCGACCTTGAAGTGCGGCATCAGCTCGTCGGCCAGGCCCAGACGGGCGCCAGAGTTGGCCGACAGGTAGATACGCGGAATGCCCAGCTTGCGGGCAAGCTCGGTGCACTTGTGGAAGAAGTCGTCTTCCTTGGGGCCGAATGAGCCGATCTTGTAGGTGATGTCGTTGGCAACGACGATGAAACGGCGGCCGGAGGGGTACTCGGGGGTGCGGGCCTTGAAGATCCAGCCGACCATGCCGCACGTGTTGGTGCCAGGCTCACGGTTGACCTCGTCCAGCGTGTCCTTGTCGTCAAGCACGAGCTCGGTGAAGCTGATGCACTCGCCTACCTTGGGCTGATGAGCCGCCAAGGCCGGTTGGTTCTTGACCGCCTTGACCCAGGTGTTCTGGATTGCCTGGCGGAAGAGCTCGGGGAAGTCGTACACGTACTGGGTACCCATGAGGTGGGCCTTGTATCGCTTGGGCTGGAGGGCATTCTTGGTGGCGTACGGCGTCGCGACGGACATGAGGTGCATCGGACCCTTCTCCTTGGTACCGCCGATGCTGTGGAAGACCCAGTCGCCCTTCTCCGACTTGCGCTCCGCGTACATGTCGACGTCGACGACGTATCCAGACGTGTTGGTGATGACGACGCGGAGAGGCAAGGGAGCGCCAGTCTTGGGCTCAGTGCAGATGATGCGGATCTCGACCTGGGCAACACGCAGTCTCCAGCCGCGAGCGCCGAAGCGGTCCAGGAAGCCTTGAAGGCTGTGCTCAACCTCCTGGGGCTGGAGCTGGAAGACGGGCGTGAAGTTCATGAAGATATGGTTCAGATCAGACGAGTTGTTGCCAATAATCTCCAGCGCGTCAAAGATGTCGTTGATGACGCGGTCCGCCTCGGAGATGAGGTACTCTGCCGTCGGGATCTCGTCACGGAGGCGGCCAGGTCGGATGACAGCGCGAGTGAAGTAACGCTTGTCGGTGTCGATGGTCTTGCCAACGGCCTCGTAGACGTGGATGTTCTTGTTCTCCGTGAAGACCGGCTTGATGTGGAACTTGGCCAGGCGCTGAAGCTCAAGCTGGAAGGCCAGAGCGGGCTCGCTGTGACGGATGCTGTCGTCCTCCTCGTAATCAGGCCCGCGGAAGGTGTAGTGCCCGGGGTAGGACCCGTCGTTGTGGCCGCAGATGAAGGTCAGGCGTCGCACACCGTGGGCGAGCAAGTCTCCCTTGAACTGCTGGACGATGGGGAGGATGCGAGCCATGATCTCCTGGTCGTCGCTGCTCTCGGTATCCCGCACGGCCACGTTGATGACTGCGGACAGCTCATCGTCCTTCTTGGCGTCTCGCCTAAGCGTAGCGGGCGGCTGGCGCTTACCGTTGAGGTCGGCAAGGACGCCGTTGTTCTGCCTCTTCTGCTTGTTGTGGAAAGCCAATGTCTCCAGCGCCTTGGGAAGCAGCTCGTCCGCCTCGTCAATGTACTTGCAAGGGACGATGATGCCCTTGCGCGTCGGCTCCTCGTCCCACTTGCTGGTGAGGTACGACATGTCGCTGATGGAGTAGATGCGCTTCATGTTTCCATCCAAGCCGCTGGGCGTAGCCGGGGTGGACGGCGCAGCGGACTGCAGCGGCAGGCCAAATTCAGACTGGCCAATCTTGCGCAGCTGGAAATCCCAGGACACAAACAAGGGAGAGTCCTTCTCATCGCTGTGGTACTCAATCTGCTTGAGGATGTAGGCACGGTACGCGCGACGGACGTAGACCTCGAGCGCCGCCAGGCCCACCCAAGGATCTTCGTGGGCGAAGAAGAGAGTGATGACATCCATGACCGTGTACTTGGAGTCGACGACCTCCTTGATGACATCGAGGCTGGGCTCACGATGGTTCCAACCGCTTTCGCCGTATCGCGACTCGATGACAGACGAGCGCAGGATGTGCTCCATCTGGGCAGTGCGCTCCTCCATGGACGGCAGCGAGCACTGAATCATGATCTCACGAGCCTTGAGCGAGACCTTGGACGTGGCACGCGACGAGAGTTCCGTCAGCCTGCGGAGCGGCTCGCGCAAGAACTTACCAACATTGCCGACGTTGGGCTTGTTGGGGCGGTACTCGTCAAGGATGGCGAGCACGAGAGAGTTCTTCGCGTTGACACGGCTGTGTGAGAGCACAGTCTGAACAACCTTGTCGATGCTGTCCTTGTTCTGGTCACGCAGCTTGAGGATGACGCCTTCGTCTTGGGCCTGGCTCACGAAGAGCTTCTCGACCTCCCAGTACGAATCCAGCAGGCTCTGGACAAAGTTGAGCTCCCGCACCTTTTGGCCCTCGGCGTAAGTGTCGAGGATCTCGGTCAGCGGGGCGAGCGTCGACTTGAGCAGGGCAGCGTCGCCGTCGGCAACGCTCTCCTCCAGGAACTTGGCAAATGCCTTTTGCAGAGCCTTGGCCGGGAACTCGACGTGCCGCGCCTTGGCCCGCTCGACGATCTGGGTGAATTGGGCGTCAAGCTTGGCGGGCATGCGGGCGTGCAGCGCAGAGAATTGCGCGTTCCACTCGCTGTAGGGAAGTTCGGGGTTTCTCAAGACCTCGATAAGCTCCTTGAGCGCCGGCGCCATGATGACTGAATTGTCGAAGCCCATCAAGATGTTGCTGACGATGCTGCGCAGGACGGTGAAGCGCTGCGCGGGCTTGTTGCCAACCACGACGGGGTCGCCGTAGGGAGGCAGCTTGTCGACAAAGGCCTGGGCCTGCTTGACGCGGCTCGGGTCGTCCAGGGCGAGGATACCCAGGATGTCGCCAGCCTCGAGCGTGGCGCCAGGCTGCTTGATGAGCTGGACGATGCCGTCCTCCTGGGCAACCAAGGGCATGTACATCTTCATGACCTCGACCTCGGCATAAGTCTCGCCGGCCTTGATGTGCGCGCCGTTCTCGACGGAGTACTTGACGAGCTTACCCGGGCTGGGGCTTCGCAGCTGGGTCGGGTCATTCTCCTGCTCCAGCAGACACGTCTTGCTGTCGATGGACAGGCGCGTGGCGCCGACCTCCTCCTTCCAGTAGATGTTGTGGCTGTGGCCGTCGAGCAGGATGAGGAGACCGCCGTCGCTGAGAGCGCGGACGCCAACGGAGCACTTGGAGCCGTTGATGAAGAGGTGGTAGCTGTCGGCGCTGGCGCGCGTGGCCGTGAACTTGTAGCGGAAGCCCTCGTAGATGAAGTCGATGTTGAAGACGGTCTTGAGAATCTCCTTGGACGGCACCTGGCCCTTCTCCAGGCCGGCGCGGTACTCGGCCATGCACGCCTCGCTGGCAATGTGCGCCTTGGTGGTGGCACCGCAAACGACGGCAAGCATGGTGTCGGGGCGCTCGGCCGTGAGGCGCTTGGAGATGAGCTCGTCCAGCCAGCCAGTAGAGATGGTGTTGTCCTCGAAGGCCTCCGTCTCGAGGAGCTTGATGAGGTACTCCACCGTCGTCCTGAAGTCACCACGGATGCTCAGCTCCTTGAGGGCGATGACCATGTGCTTGCGCGACGCCTGTCGATTCTCGCCGTAGGCGAAGATGTGACCAAACTGGCTGTCGGAGAAACTGTGGATGCCACCCTGGGTACCGACGGAGAAGTAGCCCCAGACGTTGGAGCTACTCCTGAAGTTGAGCTCGTGCATGACACCGTTGGACGGCTTGAAGCCCTCGCCAGGGTCCTCGGAGGTGATTCTGCAGGCCGTGGTGTGGCCGGTCGGGGTCGGCCGGCGCTGCGTCGACGAGGTGCCCTCGTTCTTGAAGTCGAAGTCAATCTCGCTCGACGTCCTCGGGTCGACGCCATACAGCAGCCTGATGTCGCGGATGCGGTGCAGGGGCAGACCCATGGCGATCTGAAGCTGGGCGGCGGGCAAGTTAACGCCGCTGACCATCTCAGTCGTGGGATGCTCAACCTGGAGACGGGGGTTCAGCTCGAGGAAGTAGAACTTGTCGTCGGCATGCGAGTACAGGTACTCGACAGTGCCGGCGGAGACGTAGCCGACGAGCTTGCCGAGGCGGACGGCGGCGTCCTCCATGGCCTTGAACGTGTGCGGCTTGGCGATTGTGACGGGGGCCTCCTCGATGATCTTCTGGTGTCGGCGCTGGACGGAGCAGTCGCGGCCGAAGAGGGAGATGTTGTTTCCGTACTGGTCGGCGAGCAGCTGAACCTCGAGATGCCTGGCGTTGCCGGCCAGCTTCATGATGAAGATGGGCGAGCCGGGGATCTCGCTGGCGGCGGCCTTGTACAGGGCCTCGAAGCCGTCGGCGCTGACAGCCTTACGGATACCCTTGCCGCCGCCGCCTTCGGAGGCCTTGATCATGACGGGGAAGCCGATTTCCTTTGCCTTCTCCAGACCCTCCTGCCACGAAGTGACGCAGCCCTTGGCGTAGATGTCGTCGGCGACGGTGACGATGTCGTTGTCGTCGATCTCGACTTGGTCGACGCCGGTTCCCGACCAAGGAATACACGGCACGGCGGCGTGCTGTGCGACAATGGTGGAAGAGATCTTGTCACCGAGCGACCGCATGGCGGAGCCCGGGGGGCCGATGAAGACGATCTTGTTGGGGGAGGCGGCCAGCGACTCTGGCAGCTTCGGGTTCTCTGAAGCGTGTCCCCTAGGGCTCGTCAGTACGGACGTGCAGGGATTGCGGCTACGTGACGTCTTACCAGCCAGCCCAAACGGCATGGACGTTCATGCGCTCGGCGATGTCGACAATCAGCTCGACGTTGGCGTAGTTGTGGTTGTTGGTGCCGCCCGGGACCTCGACGTAGTGGTCGGCCATGCGGATGTAGTCGGCGTTGGCCTGGAGATCCTCGGGGGTGGCCATGACGGTGAAGTGGATGGCGCGCTCATCGCCAAACGTCTCGTAGGCCCATTTCCGCACGGAGCGGATCTCCTTGACGGCGGCGATGCCGTTGTTGGCGATCAGGACCTGGATCGGGTGAGCTGGGGCGTCGGCGGCGGTGCGAGGGCTGTACTCACGTTTGTGATGACGGTGTGGCCGTCGTTCTGGGCCACAAAGTCCTTGACCTTGCTGGCGGGCGCATTGGCCAGCTTGTTGCCGCCGATGAAGTGGTCGGCGATCTTGTGCTTCTCGGCGTACGACGCCTGGCCGTTGACGACGGGTACCGTCCGCGCCACCGCGCCGTTGGGGCCTGTTGCTTCCGGCATGGCGGCTGTGGGTGGTGCTTGTGAGGAGGAGAGGGTGGGAGATGGAGAATCGAGGCGAGACGAGGCCGCTCAAGGCGTCATGAACCCCCTCGATGGCAGCGAGCTCTCTCGGAAGCCGGGGAGGTAGGATCCGGCGGGTGCGCCCACACCCAATGACCCGCTGGCAAAGGGAATGGAAGTGAAGAAGCAAAGAAAGGAAGAATTAGATGCGAATGCCCGTTGCTAGAAGGGATCGCAGGCTCGAAGGGAGGAGGTTGAGGAGTCTGGGACGGTGTGCGGTTGCAGGGTCGAGCTTTTGCTAGGCGCAACGAGACACTATCGTAATCCAATCTGTTGGGGTCAGCGCCTGCGAACTGGCACTGTCTTCCGCGTCGGAGGGGCGGCAGAAAAAAAACTGGAGCAGGATGGAGGCTAACGCAGAGGGCCGGTAGGGTAATACAGCCTTGACAGTGTAGGCTGCGCTGGCGCCGCACCGAACCCAGCGGGCCCGTTCCGGCAGACACCCGCACAGTGCGGGCGAGGATATCAAGTTCGCACGGGCTTCACTCACTGACTCGATGGAATAAGTTACACGGTGAGAACGTGCTGTCTCGAAAGCCCAGGAATTGCGAAGCAGAGTTCAGCAGGGCAGGACAGAGACAGAGCAGACAAAACGGTGAGGCGAGAGCCGCGAGCGTGTATGTACCTTAAGATGCAACCCCAACTATTCTCGAATTCGCCGCTTCCGATTCCACGAACCGGGGTCACTCCTATGACATCGTCCCCAGCCAAATTGCCATCCTTGCGGCCGACAACTCAGCACGGCTAACCCCCCATCCGACTTCAACCCGAAGCCACGGCGCGTCCGCAAGACTCAAAGACCAGCAAGGCAAGATAGGCGTCCCAACCGGCGTCCGCATCCCGACGGATTGACCCCCCGTGAAGCCAAGCCCAGCGCCGACCTCCCCTCCCTTCCCCTGGGCGTCGCCTCGCCGTGCTAGCCCGCGCGCGAAACGGGGGCACTGGAGCCGATTCCCTCCAATCCAGGGTCTTGGGTTTACCATCTGCCGCTGCCGTGCCCTGGGGTTCCTTGCAGCTCTGACGTCGCAGCGGCTGCCCGTCGGGAGATGCAGGTGGTATTTCTGTCGGCAGCTTTTATCGATAGCCACAGTGCGGCTCCGCATGCTTCATCCGCGCGCAATTTTCCACGCTTCATTTACGAGCTTGCGAGTAATTACAAGACCCGATGCGAGGCTAGCATGGCGCTCACGCCCGTCATTGGAGTATTGACTTAAGGTACATACCTCGCATTGAGGCATGGAAGGCGTGCACGCGGACGCTCAGCTGCGATGCTAAGCCTGCCTGCAACCACTAATACCGCAGCCAAAACAAAACTCCGGTCGACTCTTATGCTCCGTGCCCGGCCGGCAGTCGGTTGACAGTGACCCCCTCCTCCGCGGGCTATCCTTCGACTCCTCGGACGGAGCTAGGAACGGTTAGGTAGATAGTCTGCGTCCCGCGACGCCTGGTGGTCGTCTCCCGCTGCCGGTGAGATCCTTGCGGGCCTCTCTTTCGATTCGGTTCCATGCCGTCAGAAACAGCCCTCGCCAGCTTTTCAGGGGATTCAGCGTCCCGCGACGCGATGCTCGTCCAGCCGGGCATCGCGGCTCGGCCAGGCTAGAGACGGCTGTTACTGGAGAAAAGACTTGAGATGGCGTCCCGGCCAGATTGGGCTCCCCCAATTGTTGAGCACCCGCCAATCCAACGCGCCCGAGCCTCCCCCCGATCAGCCACAGGGCTCCATCCACCAAAATCGTCCCCCCCGGCGGCGCCGACCCGAAGCTCGGGGTCCATCCCCAACATTGTCCGTCGCCCAGCGGAGCCAATCGATCTCCAGGCTCCACCTCCCCTTCCACCGCAGCCAGCGGCCATCCATCCATCCATCGTAGAGTAAGCCCGAGCCGACGCTCACCACAGTTACTCGCTTGCTTACAGGAACACGCCAAGTCAGCGTACCTCCGAAGCGTCAGCCTGTCATCTCCGGGCCCCCTTCAGGAGCTAGCCCGTCGACTCGGCGACTTTCTACCGTGCCTTCTCCCGACCCCCACGGACCTCCGCTCAGCCGCCGGACCTATCCATCGGAGTTCACGTCTGGCGCATGCATGCTCTTCTCAATTCACGGCTAGATGGCCTTGCATTTTGCCCCTCGTCAGCGCGTACGGCATCCTCGGCGCTCCATTACCTATCTACAGCCCGCCAGTCCCGTTCCCTCTCCCGGTAGCTTCTCAAAACAAAGGAAATGGTGTGCAGCGAACAGGCACATAGTCTAGGCGTGCCTGGTTGATATCATGTCCCTCTTTCCCTCCCGCCAAAACTCGTCCTCTCCGGTCTCCTCGCATCTCTGGGATCCAGTCCGCATTCGTGAGCCAAAAAAAAAAGAAACATGAGCCCACAGAGCGGAGAGTAAGCCAAATGTACTGTGAATCGACTTCGTAATCATCATGACGGCGCCTTCTTCGCCTTTCTCGTAACCGTGTCATTCGCAAACCAAAGTCAAAGTAGAAGGGTATAGAATAGTGAGCAAAAGCGCCGGCACTCTACCACTGCCTCTCCAAGTCGTCTCGCCCAGTCAACCGTCAGCACGCTCCGCCAAGGTCGTCTCCGCGACGGGTAGCATTAGTATGTTTCCCCCAGGTCGCCCAGCTTCCTGCTGCCGGATGTGCTGGGTCGTCCAATCGACTCCCTGGACGAGGGCAAGCCCGTGCTCGGCCGACCTCCGCTCTGCCGCTTGCCCGGCGTCGGGATCGCGCTGCCGGAAGCAGCATTCTCCATCTCCAGCTTCGAATAGGTTCCTCGTCGGCTCGACGTCCTGAACTCCCTGTCCAGCTGCTCGTCCATGCGGCTTATGCTCGCCGAGCGGCCATGCGTTGACCCGCTCATTGACGACGCCGGCCGCCCGAGCGGCGTTCGGGTCCCCGACATGGACGTGCGCGACATGGGCCGTGGAGGGGCAATCATATCGGTTCTGGAGGCTGGCCTGGCGTAAGACGAGATGCTGGCCCTCGAGCTTGGCCGGCTCATATCCGAATCCGGACCACGATTTGGTAGCGGACCCGGGCCGAAGGAGAGGCGGCTAATCCCCGACGTACTGAGTCGCGGTACGTGACTCTTGGATGTCGAGGCGCGAGGGTTGTAGTTTGTGGGCGTCGTGTCATCGGCGAGTACCGTTGAGGCTGAAGATCCAGCGGTGCGTTTCCGCGACCGGATGGTAACCGACGACGGCATGTTTGAGCCAGCGTTGACAGACCTGGGTGAGGCGCGAGGCGGCGTGCTGGTCGGGGCGGGCAGTTTGGACCGGGCAGAATGCACCCTGGCCTCGAGCCGCTGCATCTGCGCCGTGAGAGAGCGGATGTGGGAGAGCGAGTTGGAAGCGGGCAGCTTGTGCGTGGCTGGACGACCCTTGGTTGTTCGGTTCGCAGGAGTCCTGAGGGACGCGCCCGCGCCCGCGCCCGAGGGGCTGCCGGCGGCACGAGAGAAAGCTCCAATGCTGGGCTTAGACCGAGGCTTGGGCGTCGCGTTGCCATCGAGCGATGGCAACCGAGACTTACGCAGCGCGCCAGTTTTAGCGGTCGTCCTGGCCGGTGCCGTCGACTTGGGAATGGGAGCCGAGGCGTCAGACATGGGCGGCGACGGCGGGTCGTGCACCTCGGCAGTGGATGAGGGCTTGGATTCGGGAGGTGTGGTGATGAGCGGCGAGCTGGCCGTCGAGTTGGGCGACGGCGCGACGTTCTTGTCGAAGGTTGGCGAGCCCAGCACCGACAGGTCCGTCGAGATGGCCGACAGGTGTCGGGACTCCTGCTTCTTAATCTTGTCCTGCATGAGCTCAGCCTCGATCTTGAGCTCGGCCAGCTCCTCGCGGAGTCGCTGCGACTCGATGCGTAGCTTCTCGCGCTCCTGCTCGCCCGACTTGATCTCCTCCTCCATCAGAACGGCGCGCTCGATGGCCTGGTTGTACTTGGACTCCATGTCCTCCAGTGACGACGTCGTGTTGCGCGCCTGACGCTCAAAGTCATCGTTTGCAACCTCGATGTCCCGCAGCTTGAGCTGCAGTGACCGGTTGGAGTCGCGAAGC
Organism: Tolypocladium endophyticum; assembly: GCA_024339985.1. NCBI lineage: Eukaryota > Fungi > Ascomycota > Sordariomycetes > Hypocreales > Ophiocordycipitaceae > Tolypocladium > Tolypocladium endophyticum. The sequence goes on along the minus strand of JALHBW010000018.1, from coordinate 84,282 downwards.
GTCGTTATCTCCTTCTCGAGGGCGTTTTGCGCCGCGCTGGCCTCGGTCTTGGACTCCTTGTATTTTCTCTGCGCCGCTGGTCAGCCGAGTTCTCCGCCGTAGCCATGGGAAAGGGTGAAGGGACCTTCCACTCTTGCACCTCAAACTCCAGCGTCTCGGCCTTTTCCTGCAGGACGCGCTCCTGTTTCTCGGCACGTTCGATGTCCTTCTCCAGCTCCTGCTCCAGCTCGCGGCTTGATTCCCGAAACTCGGCCAGCTCGCCCTCGAGCAGTTCATACTGCGACTTGTACCACGACAGCGCGTCTTCCGCACCAGTGGCCTCGCTAGGAGGCGAGGATGGGGGTTCGCCCATGGCGTATGTTGTGTCTGTCGCACTTGGGATAGGCTACTGGACGGTGTATCCCATGGGCCGTTTGGAGGAGCTTTGAGGTCTGAACAGATGCGGAGATATGGGAGATGTGATCGCGGCTGCGTGTGTGTCAGTCGCGCCGTCGCCATCGTCGTCGCCACGAAGGGCAAGCATCGCAGTGTTACTTACCGACGTGTCCAATGTGTTCGGCGCCCGACCGCTTCCCCGCTGAGACAGGGGAAGGGGTAGCTGCGCGTGTCCGGGAAGAAACCAGCTGCTGCTGCGCTGGCTCCCGATGCAGCCAGACTTACCTTGTGCCTTACCTGTGGCTAGAGGCTGCGAAGCCTGTGTCGACGTCGTGGTCGTTGTCGTCGGTGGTTGTCGTAGTCGGCTGGTGGTTTGTTGGTGTGTTTTGGCTCGTGACGCCCGCTGTTGATGCGGCCCTCTGCGGGCCCCTGGGCGGTGGCAGCCGGCGCTAGGCCATATCGGGCTTGGCGCCTGGCGTCATGGGCAACCGCGACTTGCGGACTCCAATCAGGTACCGCACTTGCCGTACTCGTTCGTCCTCGTGCAGTTCCACTGGCCGGGCTCACTTGGAGGCAAGCAATCCCAATTTGTGTTATTGTGCTGGAAGGCGACAGACTCTTGTCTGGACTTGTGTCTTTACTCTAATATGCGCACGGGGTAGTTGCCATGTTTGAAGTAACGCCACAGTCACGAGGGGGCACCGAAGCAACTTGCATGAGCACGCGTTCTATTCATAGAAATCGCCCACACACCATGGTTCACTATGCCTCATGCGTACCATCTGATGAAGGCTATAACCCTCTCCCACCAGGGACAAGGGACACTGCTTCAAGAAAATAATAAAAACTTGCAGGCGTGTCCACGGCCTCGAATGCAACCGATTTTGGCCAAGCCGTAAGAAGCCTTTGCAGCCATGAGCTCTAGCACGAGCTCTAGGGTAGCAATTCTTCCACCCGTCGGCCCGTGCATTGACCTGCGTAATGCAGCATGAAAGACATCTCAGTCTAGCCTCTGTCTCATTTGAAGTCTCGCACCACTCGTAGGCAGGCATGAGGGCTCAAAAAACGCAGCACAAGTGCGGCGGTGCCCGATAGTCGAGTATTCTATCCGTATTTTATTTCCATTACAAGTATGCTACTGGCTGCAGCCGGGTATCATGCTCTCATTACACATCATTTACAATCAAAGCCTCGGCCGCCCAGCTCCCCATGCCTTCTTCGCTCTGCGGGCCCCGGCCGTGGCAGCCCCGAAATTGTGCAGCCGCTCCCCTATAAGATACGCTTCGTCGCGTATCCCGGCCTTCCACCCGTTGAATACCTTGGCCATGCCAACTGCCTGCTTCACCAGAACGGCCGCGATCGCCGCCGCCGGATATGAGAAGCGGTAAGCGGCTGTCAGGCTGCCAGCGTCGACGCCTGCGCCCAGTGCTTCCATTTTGATCAGGAGACTCGCCACCAGCGGCGGTCCAAACGTGGCAACCCCTGCAAGTGTCATGCCAGGGACGACAAACGCCCTGGTCAAGATGCCCACGTCCGGTCGCAACCATCCGCGACGTATCACGGTTCGCACCGCAATCGCCGCGCGACTATCTGGGAAGAGGGACGTTACCATCCTCGTCCCGAGATTTAGGTAAAGCAATCCCAAAGTCCACGCCTGAATGACGCGAACGGTGTGGCGCCCGCCCTCGTCGTTCTGCTGCGGCCCCGCCGGAGCCACTGCTGCAGGGGGCGGGTTCATGTACGTGTGCAGCGGAATGGTTACGTATAGTTCCATCAAGGTCGAGAAAAGGAGCGGGAACACGACAAGGAGGAACGAGTAGGCGTACAAGAGCTTCAGGCCGCGGAAAGCTCCAGACACGACTCGTCGGCCGGCATGGCCCGTCATGATCTCGCCCCGTGCCTTGCTCGTCCAGCTCCGAACCTTGGCTGCGATGCTCCTCGATCGCAAGACGGAGTGAGCAACGGTGCCGAGTATGTATATGCCGATGCTGAATGCGTAAATGTCGTTTGTCCGGATACCCTCGGGAATCAACGTCTTGAAGATGGTCCTCCCGAGCGCGAGCGGAACGATCGTGATGCCCACGCCCGTGACGGCCGCGAAAAGCCAGATGAACAGGATGAACAAGAAAACTCTGGCGCGGAAGTTGGGCGGAACGTAGACAACTTGGTACTGGCTGGAAGAGTAGATGTCGCCATCGGGACCGCCATCCTTGCGCCGGTTCTGCTCAGTCACTGTGAGAAAGACTCGCTTGCCCTTGGGTATCTTGACGCGGTCGGATGCTGGCGCGCGCACGAAAGAGCCGTTTTTGATCAACTGTTCCGAAGCCACGAGGTGCTGTTTTCTGCGCCTGAGAACCCTCTCTTCGCGCGTTGAGATCGGAACATTGGGCTTGGCGTCCCCCCCTTCGAACGTGTCTCGCCACGTCTTCGGGATGACTTGGTTGTGCTCGTCCAGCTCAACCAAGAGTGACTGATACCACGCCCGGCTAGCTGAAGAATCGGGGCTGAGCTGCAGAATGCCCTCCTCATCAATTCGGCGCTCGCCAAAGAGGAAATAAGTAAGCCGCAGGCCGCGAGCACACTTGCGGAACCACCATGTGTACATGGTGTGAAGACCATCACTAGGCTTGAACATCTTGACGGCCTGGGGCATAAGGAAGTTGTAGAATAACAGGTCGACGGGAAACTCCAAGACCGGTTCGTTGGACGAGTAGTGAATCGGCAACACTCCATGCACGGCGAACGACAAACCCCAGACGACGCCTCCGAGACACACTATGACCAGGGCGCCGTAGACGAACGCAGAGAAAAGAATTTTACGAAGCTGCGTCGACAGGTTTCTCTCGAGAACGTCGCGAACGGGATGAAATTCTGGGTCATCGGGGTCTCGTATGAAATCTGTAACGTAGTTAGTAGGTGGTTCAAAAGATTTTTGACACTCGGTGTTACCTACACAGTACACCCGGCCGCATGATTTTGCGGCACATGGACACAAAAAGCGCAAAGTGGAACATGTACCCCGTGCCCACAAACCAGTGGACGAAGACCGACGTCAGAGGGAAGTTATATGTGAAGAGGATCCGAGACTTGACGGTTGCGTTCTCGAAGAGAGGCATCAGAGCGCCATCGAGTAAGAGCCCACAGTAGAGTGGAAACACCAGCATCTCGATGCTTATGATGAGGATGACCTTCATGATGCCGCTGGCCTGGTGGAGTGTGTCGATGACGCCGGCTTCCCACGCTTGCAACACATTGCCCCTCGAGAAAGGCGTGCCCCGCCTCAAGTACAAGGCACCGATGGCAAAGATAGTCACGTATCCGGCAACAATGGCGAAAAAGCGATCGAGCCCTGACCAGTACGCCAGCTTCAGATCGACCGGCGGGCGCGACTCCGTTCCGCTCAGATCGATGACCCACGAATTGGGATCGAGGAGCAGCGAGAAGATGGCCTTTGAACTTGCTACTACCGAGCCTGCGATGCTGGCGATTGTCGCCGAAATCTTGCCATCTGCAAGGTTGATGCCGATGGCCGTTATGGAGGCGAGGGCAGCATCCATTCTGCCAAAGACTGACGCAACAGTCCCCTTCAGGCTGAGTAGAGCCTCGTGGCTGATGGCAGAGAAGTTTTGCATCTCCGAGGCGGACAACGGAAAGTCCATTAGGGCGTATTCCATGACTCTCTTTCCGGCGCCCGTCCAAACACCCCACGAAGCCTTTCTCGCCGAGACGACCTGCAACCCCAAGGCGCCGCCAATGAGGCCGGTGAACATGTCCACAAGGTTCAAGAAGACCCAGGAGCCCAACCCACCGAACATGAAAACGGCATCTTGCACGACCCGGGAGAACTCAAAGAGGATGCGGGCAAGCTGCATAGGGTTCGCAACGGTCCAGACAGTGACCCTACCAATGTTGTAGGGGACGAAGATGCAAGCGAAGATGGTAACCGAAACCAGGACAGCGCAAAATATGGCATTTTGAAACAAACCGGCAATGGGTCCTCGCATGCCAATGAGCTCCATGACGCCCTCAAAGTCCTCTAGGTCTTCGATGGCCTCAGGATCGAGACCTCCTCCCGCGGCCTCGTCAACGTCCCCATCGTCAGCGTCGGCTTGGTCGTCGGCGCCTTCGGCCATTGGAACATCGACCCAGGCGTCATCTTCGCCGCCAACGTGGGGGTCCTCGTCGATATCGGCATGCTGACCGTCGAGGTCACCCCACATGAAGTTAGCAACACGACCAATCAAGCCCGTTGGTTCTTCATGGTCGTTGGGAGGAGGTTCCTCAGCCAGTTGCTCTATCACCGGAATGTCGTCTTCTGTTTGCGGGTGAGCAAGACCTGTCCCATTCTGATGCAGGTCATGGTCACCATTGGCACTCCCAGTCGGCAAGTTGTCATCCTGGGATGCCAACGTCCACCCAACATTGGTGCTGGACGGCACATTCGTCTCTGTATCCTCAACGCCAGCATCATACTCTAAGCCTGAAAACGACCAGTTGTTGCTCCCAAGCGGATTGACCGAATCATTATGACGAGGGCCATCGGAGGTTGCGCGCGGTCTCGATGCACCAGCTTCATCCCTGAACTCTGGGGTCGGGTCAGGTATCATTGGCAGATATGCCGTCTCCTTCCCCTTTGATGATGTGCTTGTCGAGGTGGAGGCGTCAAAGTCGGCATTGGAGTTGAGGTTGCGCGTCTCAAGAGCCGAGGCCGAATCTTGCTGAGGATTCGGGTGCGTGGCTGGCGCCGTGTCAAACGACTTGGCAAATTCACGGGCCACATCCTCGCGCTTTGTTATGGACCTCCGAGTGACGTCGACCCAGTAGCTGAGCTTCTCCTCGAGGCCCTCTTCTTCAACGATCCGCAGGATTTGCTCCGAATCCCCGCCTGCTTGGCGATAAATTCGAAGATAGTCGATGACGCTGGCGCGCTCGTCCGACCTTTCGGCGCCTGGTGGCGTAGAGTCTTTACTTGTGCCGCTCGGACCCGACTCTAGAGTCCCTGATGCGTCGCGCGCAACAAACTCGGCTTCGACGGCGCCAGAGTGGGATTCGCCTGCTGGCCGAAGATCTGCTCCTGCGCCAGCAACGCTAGCTGCAGGCTCCCCGGGCGTGGGCGTGCCGTGCTGATTGCCATCATCCAGCGTCTCAGTGTCCGAGTCGGATTCGACAGGTTCCCGCAGCAGCTCTACCGCCGCCACCGCATCGTCGGCCTGCCCCTCAGCAGCCTGGTTGTTTTCCGGCTCCTCGAAAGCGGCACGCATATTGATCTCCGGCTGCTGCTGCACCACGTAGTCGCGCACCAGTATTACGAGGATGAAGCACACAATGACCAGGATGGTGATTATCTGCCCCTCGAGAACCGTCACAATGCCTCTATTCAGGGCTGGGCTTCGCGTGAGGTTACGAAGGAAGCTTACGTCGCTGAGGAGGGATGGAGGTGCGGCGGCGGCGGCGAGGGTCGCATTTTCCGAAAGGGAGGCATTGGTAGTGGATTCAGTCGCGGCATCGGACCGACCGAGCTTCATGGGCATGCCGAGCGAGCCGAGTAGGATGCGAACAAGGTACTCAGAAATGTCCTCGCCATCCAAACTCTTGAGCATGGCAGCGGCTTCGGCCGCGGAGGTGGTGGCTGAGGCCAGGAGAGGAGTTGCTGGGCATGTCCCAACATCAGCCATGGACGCCGACAGCCACAACCTGTCCGTCTCGTTTGCGCGAGAGAGGAGCGAGCTGCTGCCCAAGCCCTCGTCGCTGACCCAAAACATGAAGGACCAGACGGAACGCATAAAGTACGGTAGCCAGCACACCCAGACGCTGATGGTGACAGCAGCGCGAAGCCAGACCAGCAGGTGGCGCAGCACGAACCTGCCCATGTGCTCGACGCAGATGTGCACAGGCAGAGTCTTGGGCATGTCGGGGGCGTAGAGCTTGGTGAAGCGGAAGGACGTCTTGCAGAGCTCGCAGTACTTCTTCTGCGAGTGCGAAAGCCACTCCATCAGGCAGTCCTGGTGAACGTATTTGATGCTGCCACTGCATTTGCACGGGTAGAAGAGTGGCTCCGCGGTGGTGCCCTCGCCTCGACATATTCGACAAATGGCCGGCGCGGCATCGTGGGCTTGGTTGGGAGGTTTCGGACGCTCGTTTCGTGGGGTCGGTCGCAGAAAGGAGATATCAGAAGCCGGGTTGGCAGCCAGCAAGTTGTCGTCCATGGTGCGCGACCGCGACGATGTGGGAAGAGTCGGAGATCCCGCAACGGGAGGGGACGCACTATTGCAGGACCGGCGTCGGAGAAATCATGAGGATCTCAACCGAATGGTCGATGGGAGAAAGCCGAGTGTTGCTGAGTTGCTGATGTAGGATATGGCCGCGTTGGACGATGACCTTGGGAGAGCAAGTGGGTTGACGTCGCCGCTGATCGCTGACGCCTGCTGCCAATGGAGGACCAATAGATAAGGCCAAAACGGTCGTAGGGGGCTTTGTAGGGAGTACCCGAGGACGCGACTTCGGACGGTGAGGTGAAGAGGTTCGTGACGTATTCAGAAATCGGGGGTTTGTTCTGATCTTTGGCCACGCCAGGGTGCCTGCTCGAGACAAGGAGACGGAGGAAAGTTGCCGCAGCTCAAGAGAGTTGCCATTCAATGCCTTACCTGACGTTGTTGTATTCCGTAGGGCCAGTAATGAAGGTGTGTACTCGTAGGCGGTGCGGATAAGGCTGCCAGAGTTCAGCCGCTAAAAGTGCTGTAGCCACTGCTTGGAGCAGTGCACTGCAGCGCAGAGGTCACGTGTACTTAATTGCACCGTTGCGCCAGGCATGTACCTCCGGTGTGACTGGACGGATGAGATACGCCAATACCGACGATCCCACGTCATGAGCTTCGCCGCCGCTATAAATTCACGGATACCTTGAGGAAGGTGCTTGGATGCCTTAGGTAAAGAAGGCAATGGCGAAATGTAAGGTAAGGTATTCAATTTGCCCTTGCGCACGTTGCATGTCGATCTACGCGCTTCGTTTGTAGTTGGACCCACGATACCTCAGGTTACTTTCACTCCGTAGTACCGTACTACCCGATCGACTGGAGCGTGCAAGACGTCGTTCTCGACCGCCGCCAAATCCGCGCTCAAACAAGGCCGTGATGCGCCGAAACAGGCTGGGGAGCGTGGTGCGGAGTGCATGCATGATAACGGCTGGGATCTGGCGAACTTGCACGGGCTCAAGGCGTGACAACCAATGGCGCCACAGCGTCCTGCCTGGTGCTGGCGGTTGTTCAGTGCGGAGCAGCTGAGACGGTTAAAAGCAAGCTTTGCACGGGCGCCATGACGTGCCTCGGGATCCATCCATGAGCTTCCGCTGGGAGGTACTGACGCATGATAAAATATCTCCGCAGTCCCCATGTCACCGTCGCCTCGACCATCGTTGCCTTGTGCTTTACCAAAGCCTCCCCTCCGACGATACTCTGTTCGGCTTCTCACGTCGTGAGATTCCTCGGATTGCGGAGTGGTTCGTCACATCCTGGAAGTCGGCACTCCTGTGGATCTGCCCTTGTCGCAGGTAGAATCCTCCCGTCCCATCTCGAGCTCCAGGCTGCGACAGTGGAGCCCCTGGAGCACCACCTCCAGCGCTAAGGAAGCCGCCAGTCGCTCCGTGCTGCCTGGTTTCGAGCAACCTCGCCCATCGCCTCTGGCCTCGTCTCAGCGGACATAGCTCCAGCTACCATTCTCTGGCGCCGCAGCTTCGCTTGCTTGTCCGCCGTCCTTCACGCCTTCACGCACAGGCAGTCGTGGCGTGAGCTATTCGTCAACCCTCCTCACAATAGGTACCCTCATCGTCGTCGGTTCTCGCGCAAACGTCCACGCTTGCCTCGCGCCGATCGCCATCACGACGGCATTGCTTGCTTCCGACAGACATTCTCCGCCATGGCCGAGTCCAGCGGCTTGCCCAAGCCTGGCAACGGCTATACGAATGCCAATGGCAAGCTGCAAGGGCAGCTAGTCACCAGGAGGAGGACAGCTAAGCAAAGACGTGGCTTCTTCGCCTGGGCCCTAAGCCTTGCCGCAAGGTTCGTCATAGCTTCAGACCTCTTGATGTCGATTCGCCTCTTGGCGTCCTGCCGATTTTGACACAGAACTGACAGCGTGTTTAGACTTGCGACCTGGGCTGCCATCATCACTGTTCTGTTTCGATGCCCTTCATCGCTCGAAGCCTGCGACGAAACCTCGCCGTTCATCTGCAAGCACTACTTCCGCGCCAAGAGCGCCGTGTCGCCGCACGTCGAGCCGTACTATAACCAATATGCCGCGCCCTACGTAGACGTCGCGAAGCCATACTACGACACAGTTAACAACCGCGTCCTGACTCCGTCTCGCGCCTACGCTGTCCAGTTCGGCGCGCCCTTGGTCAAGAAAGGGCAGGACTATGCGTGGTCCCAATGGGAGGCCAACGGCCAGCCTCAGCTGACTCGCCTTCAAGAAGTGTCGAGGGCGCGCTACGACCAGTCGATTGCGCCGTACTTGGCCACAGCCGGGGACGCTGTCGGGCCCTACTACGAGATTGCACGAACAAACTCCCTGCAATTATACTACGAGTTTCTGGTGCCAAGTTACGAGTTTGTCCGCCCGTACGCTGCGCAAGGCTACGATGCCACCTATGACTTTGCCACTGGCACCGCGCTGCCCGCCTCGTATTGGGCCTGGAGCAAGACGAATCACTTCCTCGATAGATCCGTGTGGCCGCAGCTGCGCGTCCTCTACGTGGAAAATGTAGAGCCACAGCTGGTCCGCATAGGCGAGCGGCTTGGGCGATACAAGAACCAGGCAAAGACCAAAGTTATCCCGGGAGAGCCCTCCTCGCACGCGTAAGTGACCCCCATTTTCATCCTTGTGGACCGTCCACTGAGACTGAGTTGGAATACCTTCAGCGGCACTGTCCAGTCCTCCTTCAGCAAGCCTACGCCTCAGAGCTCTGCGTCGCACTCTACGACCGCGGAAGAGACCGTCCCTTCTTCTACCGCCGATGCCACGAAGCCCCAGGAGGTGACTGAAGAACACTGGGACCCCGTCGAGGCTCCCCCTCCCACCGAGAACGAGAGCGAGATCAGACGAAAGGCCCGCGAGATGGTTGCTGAAGACTTGGAGCTCTGGCAAAGCAAATTTGCAGCGCAGGCAGACGAGGGCGCCACGGACATTGAAGATAGCGTCGACGAGATCGCGCGACGCATGATTGACGAAAGCGTTAAGGTCACTGGGAAGGATCTCCTTAAGACGCTCGAAGCAACCATCGAATCTGAGGTTGCCAACCTCAAGGCCACGATTCTGTCCATTGTGGACGACGGCGCCGACGGTGCGGAGGACAAAGCTATAAGCGCCATCCGATCAGCTGGTGTGGCTATTAAGAAGAGAGCCCAGATGATCCGAGGCTGGCGCGAGGACTACGATGCCGAGCTGCAGGAAACTGTCGTTGGCGCTGCTGACGTGCATTTCCAAATTCTGGACGAGACGAGGACTCTGGCCCTTCAGCAGATTGGCATGAGGTGGGCGTGGACTGACGGCGTCACGTACAAGGACTGGGCCAAGTACCATGAGCTGAAGAGCACGCTGACACACTGGACTGAGGAGCTGAAGCAGTTGATTGTTACGCATCCTACGCTGCTCGAGGCACAAGAAGCCTCGGCGCAGATTGAGGACGAAGGCATGGCAATTGCCTCGGCTGCTGCTAAAGAACTCGCTCGTCTGAAGGACGTCACGCACTGGAAAATCTTGGCAAAGGACTTGACTGACAACTTCGACTCCGAGGCGATGCGACTGGCCGCCGAAGCACAGCAGGCCAAGAAAGCTGAAGAAACACTTGCAGAGAACCTTGACGAAGTCGAGGCAACCCTGAAGGACGCCGCTGAGGAGGTGCCAATTTCTGCGGAGAAGCTTACCAGCGCTGTGAAGGAAGCTGTTCGGGAAACAGTTTCCGCCGCGACCGAGGCTGCCGCGGACATGACATCCTCCGTCGTTGATGCAGCCAGCGTCGCCTCAGCGGCAGTTGAGGACCAGATAAGCGCAGCCAGTGCAGCAGCTTCCAGCGCTGCATTTGCTTCCGCAGAGGAGGCTGCCCCGGGTGCTGCGGAAGCGGCTGAGCCCATCATCCTTGGTGTGTCCGATTCTCTGCTGCTACGCAATGTGAAGACTAATAGCCTCCCAGGAACAGCCGAGGAGGTGCCAGAGCACGCGCAATCAACCGCGCCCCTTGCCGCAGAAGCTTCTGAGGCGCCAAAGGAAGAACCTATCGAAGTAGACAATGTTGCCGGAACCACCGAGGAGGACGACTTTGCCTCCGCCAATGACGAGTCGGAAGATGCAGCATACGGCGAAAAACCTCAGGCGACGGAGCCCACTGTTCATGCTGCCATGTTTGGTGCCGCCGCCCAGGCCGTCCCCGATCGGAAACCCATCCTGGATGACTATGTGGATTCCGACACGATTGAGAGCGCCACGATCGCTGCGCAAGCTGCGTATTCCAGCGCAGTGTCTCTGGCGTCGGATCGTTACTCAAGCGCTGTGTCGGTTGTCTCTGCGCAAATGTATGGCACGGCGAAACCCGTACATGAGCAGCTTTTCTCGTCTGTTTCAGCTGCATACGATAACGCTGTTGCGGGAGCCAGTCAAAAGCTCCACGAGGCTGTTGCAGCTGCTTCAACCGGTGTTTACAGCAAGCCGACGCCGACCAGCGGTTCTCAGCCTCTTAACTGGGACAAGGTCGAGGCCATTGCGGCACAGCGTCTGAACGAAGGCCGACTGTGGGCCGAAATCCAATATCAGAGCGCCTTGATCGCTTTAGGAGTTGCCACACCGACGCCTACGTCGCCGGCCGAGAAGTTTGTTGATCAGGCCAAGCTCAATTATTACGCAGGGCTTGGCTTGGCGCAAGATCGATACATGAGATTCGTCTCGGCTGCCTCGGCTGCCTGGTCTTCCGTCACAGCGACTCCCACCCCGACCGACTTCGTTGGTTCTGCGTCGTCTGTGGCATCCGTGGCAAGTGAGTCTGCATCCTCGGCGGCATCTGCGGCGGGCGATGCAGCTCACTCCGTCTACTCTGCTGCGACCGCGGGCGTCTTGTCAGCCGCGGAAGCTGTCGAAGACACTCTGTCCGCTGCCGTGGACTCGGCTGGGGAGCAGGTGTACATTGCCGGCGTCGCCATCGCCGAGACTTGGGACAATGTTGTTTCTGAGCTGAGCGCCCAGGTGTACGGAGAGCCGACGGCTATCGGGTGGTACGACAATGCGATGGGAATGGCCAGCTCTTATGCAGCCGCTGCGACGCAAACCGCCCACGAAGCTGCTGTTACGGCTTCCGCTAATGCGGCGAAACAGTACGAGGCCGTCAACGACATCATTTCGGAGCTGATCCACGGCAAGGAGCCGTCGTTCAGTGAGAGCGTGCTGTCTCGTTTCAGCGCCGTCTACGCCACTGCTTCTGCGAGCGTGGGAAGTATGGCGAGCGAGGCCAGCGTGTCCGCAGCGTCGGTGGGAGACAAGGTCGGCAGCGCAGCGAGCCAGGCCACTGAAGCTGTCAAGGACGCCATTCACGGAAGGGACGAGTTGTAGACGCGCGGAGGCACGCGGACGTGATGTAGCGGTCTTTTTGGACGATACCCACTGTTAATGAAACGATCACTTGATGACAGAATGGCTTTGAAAACGCTAAAGCGCGTTTGCATTTGTTGTGAAGGACAAGTTTGGCGCTTGTTGCAGAACTTTTGGTTATCTGATGGTGGCATCGGGAAGGTAGCTTCCTTCTAATTGAAGGCGTTCGGCTTTCTTGCTCTCCAGCGATTACGAAGGGAAGTTCTCTAATGGGGAAGGGAATCTCTAAATATCTGAATACTATCATTAGATTGGTACTTTTGCCCAAATGTTATAACTGTATGGACATGCGCCCCAACCCTGGCAGGGTCACGAGCTACTATTGATCGAAGTTAGCACACCTGAGCTATTCTATCGCAGAGCTGGAAAGTCTGAAGTGTCAAAGGACGGCAAACCGACCAGGTATTTATCTTAATTCTTAACCTTGCGCCCATCACAGACATAAAGTAGAAACACTGAGTTGGTTACTGTGTGTGCCGGGAGAGCTCAAGATAAGGAGGTCCTCTTTGGCATCTCACCACAATTACAAGAGGCTGCCTTGTATCCTGCCAGGCCTCGGTTCACCGTCTTATTCGCTCCCATAGTCGCCGGGTAGAGTTAGGTACAAGGCGATAGATAAGTGAGCTCTCGTATGTTCCAGCGGCGGCGACTCCGGTTTGGGCATTTGTGGCGGTGGCGCCCACACCATGGCCCAACCCGTCTGCAACGGCCGCCATCCATGCGCTAATATGAGGGTGACGTGCGGTTCTTGCGAATGCCGAGGCCGAAAACAAGCGATGGCTTTTGGCTGCCGACGAGCCGTGAGGTACAGATGTTGGTGTGAACCACGGCTAATGCATTTGTTCGATGAGCCACGTTAGTATACGCCCCGTCCGCACCGCATCTCGTGGCCAGAGGTCCATCCAATTGCCTGATGCGGTTATGTCTCACGTGCTTGTACGGAGTATGTACGGCGACCCTAGTGATCCCCATGTTCGTGGCAAGTCCGGGGGTCCTCCCCTTCAGTTCGCCAATCGTCGCAAAGAAATAGGGTTCTATCGTACCATGATGACAGACCCCCGTACAGAGACCCGATGCAGCTGGCGCTGCGCCTCTCATTTTCTTCCAAGTGTCGCCTCTGGGATCTTCGAATTGAAGCCACCTACGTTGAACGGCGAATGTCGCTTGGGCCCGTTCGGCGTTGCGAGGAGCCGCTGCGACGACGGCCAGCGAGCTTGTTATATGGAGCAATTAACTGAGTCCCTGGCCAAGACTTTTAGTTAGACCTCGGCCGTTATTCCCTCACTCCATATTACGTCTCGGCTCACTACGAGTGTACGCCGGGGCCCCAGACCAGCTGCAATCCGCATCCTGCAAGCCGAATTCGCTCGTACACGGGACCCGCCGCTTTCGTTTGCCCTAAAAAGATTGGCTGACGGGATCCCATCAGCTCCTTTATCTCGCTCTCTTCCACCCATTTTTTTTGCGACCAATCGAGAAGCCGACGACATATGGCAGACAGCATCGAGTCCGTTTTCGTCACCTTCACAACAGCTGCCTGAGGTCGGGACTGCTCGACACTTCTCTAGTCAATTGCTCCTGCATGTTGCCCTCGAGTGCTCTGGCCAGCGTCCTGTCTTGAAAACGCTCCCACATGCCGTGTGACAACCGCAAGATTTTCTGTGATCGCCAGTGAGCCCGCGCCCCGACAGAGCCTGCTTCAATGGGTTCAAAAGGCGTTCATGCCTCGCCTAGCCTTCCGGCCTACGCGTCCGACCAGGAAAAGGGTGTCGAGCTCAAGGACGCAGCCCTCGCCGAGCCGGTGACCCGCCAGTCAATCCGAGCCTCCCTATCCAGCGAGCCGAGACATGACTCTACACACCGCAAGCTCAAGTCGCGGCATATCCAGCTCATCGGCATTGGTGGTACCATCGGCACCGCCTTATATGTGCGTGAACGGTTGACTCCGTACAATCTTCCTTCGCTTTCCCTTCCCCACCCTTGTCAATCGCTCATGGCCGTGTTCGTTCGTATAGGTTCAAATTGGCAAGGGCCTCCTCAATGGCGGGCCGGCAAGTCTGTTCCTTGCGTTTAGCTTTTGGTGCACCTTCATTTTCGCTGTCACTCTGTGCATGGCGGAGATGGTCACCTACCTGCCCATCTCCTCGCCCTTCATTCGATTCGCCGGCCGTTATGTCGACGAGGCGTTTGGGTTCGCTGCCGGCTGGAACTTCTTCATCTTTGAAGCTGCGCTCGTGCCCTTTGAGGTAGTTGCCTGCAATCTCATCCTGCACTACTGGACCGATGTGATTCCGACTGCCGCCGTCATAGTCATTATCATCATCTTGTATGCCCTCATCAACGTCATGGCCGTGCAGTGGTATGGCGAGACCGAGTTCTGGGCCGCCGTTGGTAAGGTCTTGTTGGCTGTTGGCCTCATTATCTTCACGTTCATTGTGATGCTCGGTGGAAATCCAAAAGGCGACCGGTTCGGCTTTCGATTCTGGAATGAGCCAGGAGCGTTTGCGGAGCTTTACTACGACGGTGCTCTGGGCAAATGGCTGGGCTTCCTACAGTGCCTGATACAGGCTGCCTTTACAATTGCCGGACCTGATTACGTCTCGATGGCTGCTGGAGAGGCTGAGAACCCTCGTTCGGTCATGCCTCGGGCATACAACGCCGTATTCTACAGACTGACGGCCTTTTTTGTGCTGGGATCTCTTTGCGTCGGCATCTTGGTTCCGTACGACGATGGCGAGCTGACTGCCGCCTTCAAAGACTCCAAGCCTGGTGCTGCTGCCTCGCCTTATGTCGTTGCCATGAACCGCCTTGGCATCAATGTCTTGCCGCACATTGTCAACGCCATGGTCTTGACGGCCGCCTTTTCCGCCGGTAACTCGTACGTCTACTGCGCCTCTCGATCCTTGTACGGACTGGCTCTGGAGGGCAAGGCCCCCAAATTTATGACGACCTGCACCAAAAAGGGCGTGCCCGTCTACTGCGTTGGATTCGTCCTCTTGTTCGCGCTGCTGGCATTTCTCCAGCTCTCCTCCAACGCGGCCGTCGTACTCAACTGGTTCGTCTCGCTGGTCACGGCATCACAGCTGATCAACTTCGCCGTGGTCTGCACGACGTACCTGTTCTTCTCCAAGGCTCTCCAAGCGCAAGGCATCAGCCGCGACACATTGCCCTACAAGGCGTGGTTCATGCCGTACGCTGCGTGGTACGGACTGGTCGGCACGTTTGTCATGGCATTTGTGGGAGGATACACAGTGTTTTTGCCCGGGTATTGGAAGGTCGCCGACTTCTTGTTCTCGTGAGTTATTTCCCAGGTATCACACTTGCCTATGGCTAACTTGGAAAAGATATACAATGGTGGCTCTCTTTCCGATACTCTACGTCGCTTGGAAGGTGGTGCACAAGACCCATATTCTCGAACCTAGTCAGGTGGACTTGCAAAAAGATCTGGCCGGAATAGAAGAGTATGAACGAAACTTCGTACCGCAACCTCCAAAGTAGGTTATCTTTCCTGTCCACATGCGGCTTACTTGCTGACTCTCAACGCAGGAATCTGTTTGACAAGGTGTTGGACAAGTTGTTTGGTTAGACGGTGCCTCTTTGAATCCAGAACGAATTGAAACAATGCCAATGCTCTTCGTAGTGCCACGCGTGATGTGTGTTTGTGAGAGAGTTCTTGTTTTGTATTTCCGCGTAAAGTCACATATAACGTTACCCGGTTCCGCTCACCTCACACCCCAAAAAAAACCCCCGGACCAAGGTGGACTTGCATCGCGTGTCGAAGCCCATCCTATCCCAATACGCCGCAATGCTTCCAAGCAGAGGGATTGCGCGCCCCCTGCTCTCTGCCGGGCTGTCGAGGCAGACCCAGACCCTACAGCCCGTGCGTCCGTGAGAGCGGCTTTTGGTGTGTTCTTTCGCCCGTAACAATCTCTAGCCAAATACTGAATTAAGTCTATGCTAAAAGAGCAGCTTAAAAACCAGTCTCTAAATCCTGTGAGTAAACTGATTACTCTAATTCGATTGTGCCTATTTGTCTTCCGTTAGTATCATAATGCGCAAGAGAAAAAAGGGGGGATAGAAGGGGCACTCACCTGGAAGCTTTGATGTTGTGTCGTATACTACCCTCGCAATGCCGTCTACTTCGTTAAGAATCCGCCTGCTAATAGCCTTCAGGAGACTCCACTTGAATTTGTATGGCTCGGCACTCATCATATCCAGGCTAGTCACGGCTCGCAGAATGCAGATGTAGCCGTAAATGTCAAACGCGACAGATCTTGCCGTCCAAATCCTTTTTTGGTGTCGAGCCTGAGCTGTCGCTGCTTTGCCCTGATTGCCTGAGCACAAAGGTTGAGCAAAGAGTGAGTAAGCCTGATCGGAGCCTGAGCTGAATGCTTGGCGTCGTTTCAAGCCCCTGCTCAAGCGACACCACAGAGAGAGCCCTCCGCCCAGAGTAATTGTAACAAGCTGCCGATCAATTATTACGATAGTCTTTAAGAATCCACAAGCAAACTGTATCCCACCAGCCTGCGGCCATGGCTAGAGTTCCTCGAAGAGCAAAGGCGCATATTCGATCTCCTCCTCGGCGCCTTCATTTGAGATTCAGATCGAATCCTCGAGAGTAGGCTTTTTCTAGAAAGCATGTGCGCCAGGATCGAGGGACGAAATCTCAAAAATAGGGAGGTTCTAGAAACTTTCTTGCACAATGCTGTGGAGGACCCCGGTGAGGAACATTTGAAATCTTGGACGTGATGTTGCAGTGCGTTGCACGGCGCCCGTTGGGTCCGTGAGCCCAGATAGGCTTCGGACAGCCACATTCATACATGCTGATCGGCGCATTCTCCTACTGCCCGTCATTCAGGCCTAGGCAGCTCGCTCGACAGCGCGCCCTCGAACAACATGGCTCCTCAGCTGTCCATCTTGCGGAACAGCACCACGCCCTCTTCGACATGCCCTTCTCGATCATATAGCCGAAGCTCAAGACCCGCCACCTTGCCGTCGACGCCAATCTTGAACTCTGCAGCATGGAACTGCGTAACCGAGTTAATTCCTAGAAGCAGCTTGACGTACAGGGTCCAATAGTCGCCCGTTACGTGGTGTAGCCGCCACTGCTGTGCCCAGGTTAGCTCTGTCCGGTTAGCGACTAGGATAGTCTCGTCGGCATTAGCGCCGAGCGGCTCCTGAAGGAGGTTGATGGTTCCGTATCCCTGGTTGAAGTACTTGCCCAGTAGCTGGTCGGGGCTTATCGAAGGCGAGGACGGGCGTTTCGGCCTATTAGGATAGAGGATATCGTCTGCCCTTTCAATATCGCGCCGCTTATCCCTTAAACTCTGCTTTTGCCTGCGTACTAAGTTAGAAACGCGGGTCTAATATCAAGAGAGGCGCGAAACACACTCTTCGTTTACATCAGATCGATCCCGGAGCGGGATCTGGAGCTTATCCTCAAGCAGCCGCCTCACTAGGACGAGCTCGGCCTCGTTAGACGTCTCGGCCCCATTAGCGAGCGCAACGACCCCCCACTTTACGTCTGGAACCCAGTAGACGAGAGCGCCGAAGGTAAAAGTAGAGCCGGAATGCCAGTATACCACTCGGCCGTAGATTGTAGTGCGTATCCAGCCTAGACCGTACAGGCTTATATCGCTACCTAGACCGGGCTGGGCGCTCTGTATAGTCCGCGGTGTCTTGAAATCCCTGTGGATGGCCTTCGAAAACGGCTCTGTCTCGTGCAGGAGGCACTTCAGCCACTGCGCGTAGTCGAGGACGTTTGAGATGATTCCGCCGGCGCCGCTGATTTGACTGACCCCTAGGAAGGGGAGCTCGTCGTACTTTTGGTCCCTCGCTCGCCATATATAGCTTGACGCAAGGAATGCCGAGTCTTTGGCGTCTTGCACGTCCATATAGGTAGAGTTCATGCCAAGAGGTCTCCAAATAATATCCCTCATAACATGTCCAATCCAGCGTCCCGTTAAGTGTTCAATGACATGCGATAGTGCAATATACATAAAATTGCTATAGTGCCATTCGGCCCGAGGCTCTGCGCTTAGGTGCAGGTTTCGAAGATTTCGAACGATATCCTCAACCGTAGCCTGCGTGCCATTGATCTCGCGATGCCAAGAGCCGTCGTGGCGAGCCATGCCGGTCCGATGGCTTACGGCATCGTCCAGAGTGATGTGATTTGTTGCCCATTCACTTTGCAAAACAAAGTCGTCGCGAATAATAGACGAAATTGGTGTCTCCCAGCCGCGGGACAGCTCCGGATACGACTTGGCGTCGATAAGCTGCGCGAGGACGGCGGCAGTCTGAGCCTTGGTCGTGGATCCAGCGTAGTAAAGAGTCTCTGGCGTCGCTGGTGTATCCGGAAGAGCGGCGAATCCGAAGCCCTAGTGCTGTCAGCCGACCTCACGCAACTGGAGCCATCCCGTCACTGGACTTACCTTGGCAAAGATATTGTCGCCATCGACCACGGCGATCGACATGCCCGGCACATGCCATTGATCCAAGATGTCTTTGGCAAGGGTGTCAAATTCGTCGGTGAATGGGTTGTCTCCCTTTGGGGCCTGAGCATCAGCATGCCCTCGGCCAAATGGCTTCTGTTCATGCCCGGCCATTGTTGCGTTCGCCAGTGACGGCACTGCGGCGGCCACCGCGACGACTCTCAGCACTTGCCACGCTCTAACCATTATTTGCGCCGATGCTCCGACCGACCATTGCCTGCCAACTCGAGTAGCTTTTTGACGACCGCAATCAGAAACAAGCAATGAGGGTAATTGGCGAGCCCGCGAGCGGACGGCGTGGGTGGTTTTCGCTGGACGTTAGCCCGAGGTTACGTTTTCCCTGCATGATGTCAGCGATGCAGCTACGGATGCCAGGGTAGGAACTCCGTACATAGGTAACGAGATTTTCTCGCCATAAGCCGTTGCCGCGCACTGCAAGGCTCGAGCGCGTCAAAACGGGATTATTGGGCCCGTCAATTCGGAGCAATGTCATCTACTGATACTACGGGATCGTTTCTTCCCTTGTCCTTCTGCATGATCGACGCTTAATAGCACCAGGGCTTCCTGTACGGAGTATTCTGCTAACAAATATCGCCTGCAAGGGGCCGGGTTGCGAGGCGGGACAAGGGCCTTTCGGGACGGGCCATGGGTGTCGAGCGATTTATTACAGGTCCTGCGCATCATTACTGTACTTGGTAGCATGTACGTACAAGTACGAGTAGTACGCAGTAGCTGAAGAAGTCTCTCGTACCCACTCTCTGCCGCAACCAAGGTAAATGGGGCAAGGAACAGGGACTGGCCATCGTAGAAGCTCGCAACGGCCCCACGATGTGAATATGGATTTGCTGCCGACCATCTCGTGCGAAGTGCGGAAGACGAGAAACGCCAGACACCTTCCTGTATAGGTATAGGTGTTCATTAGTTTGGCGTGCCCATGCAACAGAGCGGGCTCCCCATGGCGGCGCATTCATGTACATGCATCGATGCAGCGTCTGGTGTTGAGGCTTTGACGAAAGAGGTGGGGCCGCCAAATGGTCATCTAAGGCGTGCTGCGGCAAGTGCGGCTCCTGGTGCGTAAGAGGGAACATGTCAGAAGGTCCGAATGTGGCGCCGGCATGATGGACCAAAGCGGACCCTTCTGGAGCTGTCGAGCGGGCGACACAGGGCAAAAGTGAGGCTTCGAAGTGTGTGTGTGTGCCGTGCCTTGAAATGAGATCACATGGTGCCGCTGCACATGAACAGCAACCTCCTTCTGACCCGGCCTGGCCTTGAATCGCATGGCCGCGACCTGGGACCGGCTATTTGGTCTGTGGCTGGTGCAGGAATATGTAGCTTTGAAGATGCTGAGACCGGCGACTACGATGATCTGGTGGACTTGCTTAAGATGCACGTCTCGTGTATATTCACGAATTAAAGCAAGTTTCCGATGATTTCCGCAACGCGGCAAGCAAATCCTACCTGTGAGGGATGCGGGCGCTGTTAAAGCATTCGGATGGATCTAGGGAAGCATGCAATTGAGACTGGAGCTCTTGACATTGTCGAGTTGATTTGCTATCAGAATCACATGGCCCGAGCCAACGTTCAGTCCATGTCTTCCTTCTCTTCGTCTCCCATCCACATCCTTTTGAATCGTGAGTTTTCTTGGAGAAGTTGCTGCGGGTTGCCAACTTCGCATACAATTCCACGGTTGAGAACCACCACCTGGTCGAAGTCGACGATAGTACTCAGGCGATGTGCGATGGCAATGACAGTACAATCTCTGAAATGCTCTCGAATAAGTGCTTGCATGAGGTCGTCCGTGGCTTGGTCCACACTTTGCTCAAAGTCAGTACACCTTCTTACCGTCCGAACTCCTGGCTGGAGTAGTATGTATGGGCTATAGCATAACTTACTTGCTCGTGACTTCGTCAAGTAGTACGATACTCGTGTTCCGAAGCATGGCAACAGCCAAGCAGAAAAGCTGACGCTGACCTTGGCTCAGAAATGACGGATCCATTTCTGCCCCTAATCCACCTTTGGCATCCAGTGGGTCGAAAAGGTGGACCTTTCTCAGTGCCTCGACCATGACAGAATCCGAAAGCTCGTTGGAAGGATCCAAATTGGAGCGGACAGTACCGGGAACGAAGACTGGCTCTTGGGGAACTATATTCAATCGAGTGCGGAGGGTGCTACGAGGCAAAGTGCTGAGATCAACACCGTCAATAACAACGGAACCATCTTTTATCTCTAACATCCGTGATAGAAGCAAGAGAAGCGATGATTTGCCGCTGATTAGTTTTGTTAGCGACTCTTCCGAGATTTCGATGATAGTAGGTGTGCAACTGACCTTCCGCTCCTGCCGCATATGCCTATTTTCTGTCCTGCTTTGATAAATAGACTCACATTTCGGAGAACATGAGAGTCGGGTTGTGTTCTAATGATAAGTTATCAGCCTTTGTTGTCATAAGTCTCAAGTTGTAAGGAATGCATCGAGCTCACTCGTAGACAGCGTTGACTTTGTCAACAACAATATTACCGTTCTCCGGCCACGCCGACGGTGGTTCGAAAACTTCGTGTATCTTGTTCTCAGAAGGCGTATTGTCAACAAACTTCTTTATTCTGCTGACCGATCCAATGCTTGTTTCGACAATTGTCCATTGCATGACAATGGTTGTGAGCATCATGCTTAACGACATGACTTGTGTCAAGGCCATGCCCGCAAGCCCACCGCTCGACTTCAAAGACACTGAGAGGACGACCACGACGATTGCCACAAAGGCAACTATCATATCGAGGACAAACGTCAGCCAGCGCTGAATCATGTAGAGTAGATACAAGGGCTTTTGAGACAAGTCTAAAAGCCTTTTATTTGCTTCCACAGTCTGGGCTGCCCAGCCGAAAGACCTCAGCGTCGAGAGTCCGCCTAAGGTCTCCAGAAAGCTTGTGTACAGCGGACTTTTTGCTTCGAGTTCCAAAAACCTCAACTGGCGTGAAGTTCGAAGATAGAAGTTTTGGACGGCGTAGAAAACGGGCATCAGGATGACAAACGCCAGTCCAACCCAAGGACTGGAAACAATGATCAAGGTTGCTTGACCAAGTGAGAGAAAAACGGTTAACAAGAGCGTCAGCAGCGCTAGAGGCAGCTCGTTATCAACGAACTGGAGATCTTGGGAGAAGCGGTTGATGGTTGCGCCACTGTCGGTGGAACTGAAGAAAGACAAGGGCGCCTCCATCACGGATTTCAGTAGTGAGGCGTGTAAGCTTGATCCCGCGCGAGTGGTAACCTTGATGAATGTGTGATATGCCGCAGCACACAGAAGAAGGAGAGCTAGAATCTGGAGTGTGGCATAGACCCCCCAATAGACAAGGTTACTGGGGTCGGAAGCGTTTACCCAGACCGTGAGCCAGTAACTCGGGATGCTATACGCGGCAGCATAGAATACCACGAGAAGGATAAGAAGGCAGGTTCCCCAGATTCCCACCGCCTTTGCGTAGTAAAGATACACTGCGACATCGCTTGACGTTTGGTCCCGGGCGATGCCGTCGCTGCTCTTTTCAGATGTTTGCTGCTGGTTTCCATTTGTCTGGCTTTCCTTCTCAGTACGGAGTTTTTTGGTGCTTTGATCTTTCGAAACGCTCAGGTAGCTTGCAGAGTCTTCTCGAGAGCTGAGAGATTTGTAATCGCCCTGTTGCGCGACCCGCCCAGAGCTGCTGAGAGCGACGATGTAGTCAGAATGCGGCAGGAACTGCGTGGCGTGTGTAGCGAAAATGATCGTAACATTTTGCTGCCTTGCGATCCCGTCGGGGCCCATGACATTCCAGAATATATAATTTGCCCCGTCGCTGTCGAGACCGCTCAGTATATCATCGAGGACAAGAATGGTATTGCGAGCATATAGAGCCCTTGCCAAGGCAACTTTCTGCCTCTGACCACCGCTTAGGTTAATGCCATCGCTTCCGACCAAGGTGTCATCGCGGCTCGGCATCCGACCGATGTCGTCTGACAACGCACAGGCAGAAATCACCGTGTTATACCAAGATTGCGAAAAACGTGAATATCCTATGATATTCGCCTTGATGGTCCCGTTGGTCAAGAAAGGTGACTGACTGCAGAAAGCAATCTCCTTGGAATCGCAAAATACTTGCAACAGCCCGTTCGAGAGCGATGTCTCCCCTATCAAGGCGTGACAGAGAGTGGATTTGCCACACGCAACCGGTCCGACAACCAGGGTTAGTTTTCCTCGTGGGAAAGCGATGTTAATGTCAGAAAGGACTTTTTTCTCGCCCCAGCCGTAACAGCCTCGCTCAATGCGAATAATACTCTCCAGTCCAGCGACATCACGTTTGAGAGCCAACTCGTCGACGTTTTTCTCGGTGGCATCTTCTCCCGAAAACCCCCCAGGAAGCTCTGGTGGAGCGACTTTTGTGTCCGAGATCGGATTGAAGACCCTAAAATCGATTTGGTGCTCAATGGACAAGAATTCGTCAATTCGCGCGGACGACCCGAATGCAGCAAAAAGTGACGGTAGATCAAGTAAAGTCTGGCTTAGGGACTGGGCAATCAACAAGAGCAAAGAAAGCAATGTAAAGACCCGAGAGGCGTCAAACGGCTGGTGGCTGGTCTTGGCTTGTATAATGAAGACCAGGAATGTAAGCAGAGGTGAAACGAATTGAGGCATATAGCCCAGTCCGGCGGTCCACACTAGCAATATTTTGAATCCGGCCGCGAGTTTGAGCTCTTTCAGTCGCAGGTCTTGGATGATAGAAGACGCTCTCTCTGTTAGCCCTCGCATCTTCATTGCTTTTGCGGATGAGAGAACGTTCGAAGTCGCACCGATACGGGACTGAGCCGCCTCCATCCAGCTGGTTTGACGACCATGGGAGAAGCGACTGACCCAGAGCGATGCAGCAGAGGAGATTGCTGTAAGAGCAATCGGAACCACGAGCGCCACGCCAGACTGCCTTTGCAGCAAATATAGAAGAACTCCAATCTGGATGATAATGGCCCAGGTTTCGTGGAAGCTGCGCAAGCCGAATAAAATTCTTTCCACGTCCGTGCTCATCAGTGTCACGGCTGCTTTGGGGTCGCTCATTGAATGAACATTGACTTTTGATGTCTGCCAGCCGATTGCGGATACCAGACAGCCGCGAATCATGGTAAGCACTCGATAGTGTTGGTACCAATAGAAGCCAGTGGCCAAGGCGATTCCGATGTAAACCAGAGTGTAAGCGCCTATCAAACCCTTTCCAACAGCTTCCGAATCCAGCTTTGAAGGCTCTTCCAAGTAATCAATGAGGTTGTGCAGTAGAATTGGCTGGCAGACCGTGAAAGTCAAAAGAAAAATCCGCGGGACGAGGGCCTTGAGTATGGACCACTTCAAGGTGGCAAAGAGGGCTCTCATTGATGGATAGCTCTGATGTTTCTGCTTCGATGTTCTCCAAGCCTTCAGAAAAGACGGACCGAGTGAGGCTGAAGCCATTTCAGGAGCCAACTCATCAAGGCTTTCCGGGAGCAACACTCTTCGTGCACCGTTCCACACAACGCGATTGAGCCAAAAGAAAACGCCCCGGTTCAACACGCTGCTAGTGCTTTCAGGTCCAAACGCCTGTTTCGGTGCCACAATGAAGCCTGATTTCTCGTGCGATTCCAAAAGCAAAACCAGTATCTTTGCGACTACCGAGGCAATAGTAAGTTCCGCCAGTATCGAAGCTGGAGATACCAGCCATATTGTACGCGCTCGGCTGGCATCAAGAAGAGCAGAAAGTAGAGAATACAGCAGCAGTATAGAAGATGGCCTGATGTTGCGACCATGCTCAAGATACGAGAGCAAGATGAGAATGAGTGCTGTGACAAGCGAAAGTCCAGCCGCTCCAATGGAGGACGCAGTTCGCAAAGTCTCATTGGTAGACCAGACGGACAGCAAAGCTGCCTGCAGCGCAGTGTAGACTGCGAGTGCCGTCTAGAGAAGTTAGGAGAGGTAAAGGAACTTAGTGGAAACGATGGGACTTTGTTGTTACGAACCAACTTGACGACTTGGAGCACTCTGGCCGAGACCAGCCTCTGTCGACGGTGGAGGTACCATATCTGTCTGATTGCGGCCACCGAGACAAGTACAGATGGAAGAATAGAAAGGATGGCGTTTTCGAATAACAGCGTGAAATCGAAGTCGCGATAGCAACCCTGGGCCACAGGGCCAAAGCTGTCATCATTGCATTGTTGCTGCATTGTGCTGAAACATACATGTACAATGAGAACCGAAGACGAGCTTCTGCGATTTGAATTCCTCAAGCTCAGCGTTGATCGGGTTTTTGGGGCAAGGAGAGAGAAAACGGTGACAACGCTGGAAAAGGACTCCGAGTGCGGTGGTCCCTTGTAAGAGCTCGGGTGCGCAACGCAGAAGTCTCCCCCCCCCTGTCCACATGCATGGGCCATGATACACAAGGTCCCCAGGGTATTTGGCCGAGGTGGGCCTGGTACCAACAGGGCCTGCTGCCTGCCTCTGGCCGACAGCCGAATGTACCACAGCTAAAATTAAAGCATCGTAGCTATGGTGATGAATTGGATAGCCAGGAAGGATGAAAAGAGTGTTGACGTGTTGCTTGTGCCGGTACATAGGCACCCCTGACTGTGGCTGTGGAGGCTTGAAGTGTTCCGTATCGAATTACGCTATAAACGCAACGTAGTGGGTTTGGAGGCATTCCTGGGAGGCACATGATACAAAATATGTGATGCTAAAGATCTCCGTTAAGCCCATATCTTCATAATTGTCTGGGCAGGGATGTGGATAATAGGAACGAATCCTGTGATCACGATACGAGACGTCGGCTCTGGGAAGCGAGCATTTAGCGGGCAGAGCTATATTAAGGCTCTGGAGGCAGGTCCTCTTCTAATTTACGATGCCACACATCACTTACAGCAAGACAACGCTCCATCCATCGATCTCGGCGGGTTGAAGATTAGTTACTCAGTCACGAGATATCATTGATTGACTGGCCGCCTTACAGCTCCGACCTTAGCCCCATTGAATGCGTTTGAAACCTACCAGAAGTGAGGCTTTACTCTATGTTTCCTGACTTCTTCGTCTTGCGTAGAAATAACGCTAATATCGAAGGATTCAAGGAATACTTACGAAAAGTGTGGGTACCATGTAGCTATCACAGGCGGAGATTTTCACGATGATTGCGTGACTGCCTCGCCGGCTGCGCGCCGTGCAGACGCAGGTAGCTGGTATACAAAATACTAGGACCTTGAGCTAATAGTTCAGAATCATTAGTAACTTTTCTACTAGCTAATTTCCTTATAATTCCTGGCCTTTTTAGTATTGAGTATGTACTTCCGTTGCGAGCCCATCGCGGCGATGACCAAGCTTTTCAGCCCTGCTGTACTTGACCTTGGTGGCCACGCGGGCGGAGACTTGACTTACTGTAGACGCTAAAAGCTCCCTGGCGCGAGTATGGTGATCACGTTATACTACTCGTACCTCATCCTTACTAGACCAGTAGATTCTCCACCTAGATCTTCATCATTGTTGTCGCTCCGGCTCCAGCTCCGGCTCACGGGCTTGTTATACAGTGATTGGGTCCACGAGGTGATGTTGGTTTGACCACTCCGCTGCGATGCATCGGCGGGCAATCCAAATGAGGGCAATGGGCGTAGAAAAGTCCAGCGGTGCCCACTGTACGTAATTCTTCTCACGAGACCCTCACCACGAGCTTTTCTCATAAAATTGCACGGAGTAGTCATTAAGAATGGAGAAAGCGGCAAGCCCGGCAAGTGTTAACGAAAATCAGCCCTCGAGACTGGATCCCGGGGCGCGACCGGCCAAAGAAGCGGCTGTCTTCGGCCATCGTTGCACGTTCCTTTGGGAATACATGTGACTGAGGCGCGCGAACCGCAGCATGAAGCCAATACGCACAGTTTACTTTTCTAAATGACGAAAGACACGGCGTCGCAAACGCCAACTCTCTGCGTGCGCCTGCTCCTGCAGTTGTACATGCATGCAGTACAGGTGAGCCAAATAGCGCGCCAAGCGATGCATTTTTTCAATCAGTGCGTGATTGCCCTGGCATGCAAGAGAACGACTAGACATACCGAGAAGTCGAGAAGCAGGGCGATGAGTTGACCGCTACAGTTTTTGGCATCTCATCGTCGACTGATTGTAGCCTTGATCCACGTGCGTCATCGTCGAGGCGTCGTTACATTTATGGCGCATGCACAGCGCCAATGCTTGTTGGTGCAGCGTTATTTCCCAACATGCTATGCCTGAGGCTCTGACAGCCATCGTGAGAATGCCAGTCATCAAGCGGGCCGTGAATGAACTCCACATCTGGGGTCTTTCTAGCCGACGCCCGCCCGTCAGCCATCATACCGGGGGGGGCGGATGGGGGGCCGCTTCGATGGAGACTGGCGGCGACCCGTTGAGGTCCTCAAGTGCCGCTGTGGGCCTGGCCAAAGGGCACTTTTGTCACTTCACCATGCGATCTGTTCAATGCCTGGTCCTTAGACATCAATGTAACCTCAAGCTGTTGGTCGGGGACAAACTTCTTGCTGTATAGATCCACCGTGGCGGTGAAATATACTGATTACGGTGGTGTTTCTCCATTTCTCAAAGACGTCTCAGTCCTTGTTCGCGGTTGAGTCCTCTCTTGCTATTGGCTACGCCCCTAGAAAAAGATTGGTCCAGTCATTTGATCCTCGGCTTGCCTCGTTTGGGTGGCATCAGAGCATACGGCTCTCCGTCTCTCTTCCCGGGTTTCCCAAAGACACCGTATCTGTGGGGAGCACATGCATCGATGTTTGTCTGGTCTAAGCGACTGGATGTATCTGCTACTGGGGTTGAAGTGGATAAGCTGAGGATTCCGGGCCATGTCGTGATATATTCCAAACTCTCCGGTCGGGGTTCTGGGTGGGAAGGCCGGCTGTTGTGAATAAAAGGGCCTTAACGGGCCTGAGGACGGTGCTTAGAGGACTGAAAGAATCCCAGGACATCCAGTCATTTTCAGTCTTTTCGCCCCTCAAACAAAACATAGTCAGTCTCGTCGGATGAACCTAAATCAAAATGGACCAGGTTTCAACTCCACTAGACGCCGAAGGGAAGAACGACTGCAATGCAGTCGTCACCCTTGATATGGAGCAAATTGCCTCCTCGCTCAGTGTCAGTCCAACGGAAATCGAAGACGTGTATTGGTGTACACCGTTGCAAGAAGCGCTTATCACCCTCTCCACGAAGGGCTCTGAAGCCTACATCAAGCGTTTGGTGCTCTCTTTGAGCTCTGAGGCGGACCTAGCGAAGCTTCGCTCTGCCGTGGAGGAGTCTGTCAGGGTGACTCCTCTGTTACGCACGCGAATTGTTCACTCGGATCAACTCGGATTCAGGCAGGTTGTCCTCTCGAAAGCAGTCAAGTGGTCCGAGGCAGACTCGTTTGAGGAGTGCTTCGAAAATGTGAAGTCAGAGAGATGGGGACTTGGAGATCCCTTAGTGCGATACACACTCGTCAAAGATGACCAAGGCATGACACGCTGGTTTGTTTGGACAATTCACCATGCACTTTATGATGGTTGGTCCTTCCCGCTCATAGTCGACCAAGTTTGCCGGCGATACGACGGACACATCGTCAACCCACCTCCTGAATACAAGTCCTTTGTGGAATTCGTCAGACGAAAAAATCAAAACAGCCCCGGCGGCTACTGGAGATCTGCCCTTGCAGGCACACAACATGCACCCTTTCCTGCGCTTCCAGAGCTATCATACACCCCAGAAGCCGACGCCACGTTGGCTCATTCCTGCCCCTCGGTACCCAAATTGAAAGGTGTTACAAGGACAGCACTACTACGAGGTGCATGGGCCTTGGTCATGAATCGCTTCGATGACTCAGAAGATGCAATCTTTGGTACTATTGTTTCTGGTCGGCGTGAGAATCTCTCGGGCATTGATGCCTTGATTGGTCCTACTGTTGCGACGATTCCTGTCCGCATAAGGGTCGACACCAGCAACACTGTGCAGTCATACCTCGAGACCATGGAACAGCAGGTCCACAAGTCGAGCGCGTTCGATCAGTGTGGACTGCACCTGATTTCAAAGGCCAGCAGCGACGCTCGCCAAGCCTGCAGCTTCCAGACGCTGCTGGTAGTGCAGCCAGGAGAGGACACTCATGTCATTTCGAGCAGTGTCGGCGATTGGAAGCGCTTGGAGACCGACGTTGGCCGCTCTTCGTACGCTCTGACGGTTCAATGCTTCCTCAACAACAACGAAATCAAAATGGTTGCCATCTTCGACTCCAAAGTGCTCGACCCTTGGAAAGTGCAGAAAATGCTTGAACAGTTTGCATTCGTCACGCAGCAATTGGCTGGGTCAGATAAGTCACATTCGGTGTCTGATGTTGCAGGAGCAATGTCTCCAGAAGACTTGAATGATGTCTGGAATTGGAATGCCGCTGTGCCAGCTGCAGAAGAGTCATGCGTTCACGACTTGGTCTCACGGACCGCCCAGAGGCAGCCAGACGAACCAGCAATATGCGCTTGGGATGGCAGCTTTACCTACGCGGAAGTGGACGATTTATCGACCCGTCTCGCACTTCACCTTGTCAGCCAGAATCTTGCTTCCGAGTCCATGGTGCCGCTGTGTCTTGAAAAGTCAAAGTGGACCGCCATTGCCATGTTAGGTGCCATGAAGGCTGGCCTCACATCCATCGCTTTGGACACCACCCAGCCAGAGGACCGTTTGAAGAGCATCGTGGGACAGGTGAGTCCGAGGCTGATTATCTCATCGGAATCAAACCAGTCGATGGCGAGACGTATTGGCGACTGCGACGTCGTCGTGCTTGGAGAGAAGTCACTGGCAGCAATGAGTCTGCGGCGTCTTGCTGCTTGTATCTTGCCATCAGTCCGCCCGCACCACAAGTTGCTTGTCCTCTTCACTTCAGGAAGCACTGGCTCTCCGAAAGGTGCTGTCATTACACACGCCTCGTTCTCGACCGCCATTAAGCACCATGGGCCGATCTTCGCCATTGGCCGCGGAGAGCGCGTTTATGATTTCGCGTCATACAGTTTCGATATCGCTTGGTTCAACGTGTTACAAGCCCTCTCACATGGCGCATGTCTTTGCGTTCCATCGGAGGCGGAACGCAAGAACGAGTTGGAAGCCTCAATCGCTCGATCCAACGCGACAGTAATTTTCTTGACCCCCTCAGTCTCTCGACTCTTGCATCCGGAGAACCTCCCGCAGATCAGATGCGTGGCCTTGGGCGGCGAGCCCCAGAAGTGGGTCGATTTCCAGTCTTGGCCCCCGCATGTCCGAAAGCTTAGCGTTTACGGACCCGCTGAATGCACGGTCGTCTCCGCAGCCACGGACGCCAGTATCCTACAACGCGGTGACATGCTCATTGGCAGAGGTCTTGCCAGTGCAAACTGGATTTTGACGAATTCCGAAAATCCAACGTTGGCCCCTGTTGGTACGGTCGGCGAGCTCTGGCTTGAAGGACCTCTGGTTGGCCAAGGTTACATCAATCGTACAAATGAAGCATTTGTGCAAGATCCCCCTTGGTTACTGGAGGGATGCCCTGGACGACCTGGTCGTTGTGGACGATTGTACAAAACAGGAGATCTCGTCCGTTACAATTCTGATGGCACCCTCGCATTTGCCGGACGAAAGGACAACCAGGTCAAAATTCGAGGGCAACGAGTCGAGCTCGGGGAAATCGAGCATCACATCCGCCGACAGCTCAACGGTTCCAAGCTCTTCGCCGGCCTCGTCGTGGCCGAGATGATTGTACCCGAAGGCCGCGACAACCCAACCTTGGTGGCGTTTATTCATCCAGTCACTGCCGGTCAGGAAATCCGAACAGCTCAGTCAGAGGACGCATGTGCAGCAGCAGTGCATCAGATGGTCGATGGCTTGCACCAGCGCTTGTCCGAGATTCTGCCTTCGTATATGGTTCCTAATGCATTTATTCCAGTCATGCAGATGCCAATGACAAGCAATGGCAAGACAGATCGTCGCAAGCTGCGCGAATTGGGACGGACGAGTTTCTACGCTCACGCTCTAAGAAATGCGCCGCTCGAGAAGGTCTTACCATCGAACGACATCGAAAAGATCCTTGTGGAGGCTTGGGCGGAAGTACTCAACATGAGCCCACAGGATATCTCGACAGACCTGTCTTTCATGCGAATCGGTGGGGATTCAATCACCGCCATGCAAGTCGTCTCCCGGTGCAGGGCTCGCGGCGTTGCCCTCACAGTGGGAGAGATGCTACGAGAGCAAACCGTCCAGAGGATAGCCGCGCTGGGCTCATGTAGGGCCGCAACACACTTGTCTTCACCTACAGTTGAAGAGCCGGAAAACATCGCCTGGGAGCTGTCGCCAATTCAGGAAATGTTCTTTGAATTCCACCCGGACGGACTGAATCACTTCAATCAAGGCTTCCTCTTGAAGCTCCGGAAGGAGGTCCCTCATGACGCCATCCGGAAAGCCTTGCAAGCCGTGGTCGGGCGGCACTCGATGCTCCGCGCTCGCTTTCAGCGAAAACAAGGGGGAGGATGGGAGCAAGTACTGTCAGAGAACAGCCCACGTGCATTTGCATTCGATGAGCATTGCGGACAATCCATGGCGGAGATAAATAATCTCATTCTGCAGAGGCAAAAGACTCTCGACATAACGAAGGGACCAGTCTTTGCAGCCGATCTTTTTACCAATGTAGAAGGAGCGCAGTTCCTATTTTTATTGGCGCATCATTTGGTGATTGATCTGGTATCATGGCGTGTTGTGTGGCACGATATCGAAAATATCATCGAGAATGGCGAGGTGTCAGTGCATCGAACGACATCTTTCTATACTTGGTGTGGGCTGCAACGAGATGAGGCTCGATCGCTCTCGCTTCATCAAGTCTGCCCATTCCCGTTCGCCGAGCCGGACCTGGAGTATTGGGGCCTGTCCGCAGCTCAAAATACACACGAGGGCACCAAACACTACAGCACACACCTTGATGCCGAAGCAACGAACCTGTTACTTGGTCAGAGCAATCAGGCTTTTGGTACCGAGGTCACCGATATCCTTGTGGCGGCTTTGGTTCTTTCTTTTCAACAGTCTTTTCCCGACCGCCGTCCGCCCCCAATACACCTAGAAGGCCATGGCAGGGAGCCTTTGGATCAAGTCGAAGTTGATCTTTCTGAAACTGTGGGCTGGTTCACGACAATGCACCCTCTTCAGGTTCCGATCAAGGCCGATCAAGACATAATTGACGTGGTGAGGATGGCGAAAGACATTCGACGTCGCGTTCCTGGGAAAGGTCGTCCGTATTTCAATTATCGATACGCTGCTGCCAAAGACGATGCAGTATTTGGAGAACAGGGCGTTCCCGAACTGACACTCAACTTCACGGGCGTTTATCAACAGCTGGAAAACAAAAATGGGCTATTTCAGCTGGAAGATATTTCAGGTGGATCCGGAAGGTCGCTGAGCATGTCCGCGGCTACCAAGAGATTCTGCTTGATTGAAGCCATCGTTGGAGTTGCCAAGGGCTGCATGAGTATCTCTTTCGGAATTCATCGAAAAATGCTGCACCAACCTCAGCTAAAAGCATGGATGGCAGAGTTCGCTCAGCAGTTGACAATCGCTGCCCGAAAATTGTCTAAGCTGCCAGCCTCATTTACGCCGAGTGACTTCCCCTTACTGCCTTCTTCTTACGAAGAGTTTGATAGCCTGATTGGCAAGACGCTACCTGAAGCGGGCATTCCGATGCACTCGGTGAAGGATATCTACCCCTGTACTCCACTACAGGAAGGCATTCTCTTCAGCATCAGGAAAGAGACGGCTACCTACTCAAACTGCTTTGTCTGGGAGTGCGTTTCCAAGAACCGCAGCCCAGTCTCGCCGGTGCATCTTGAGGCATCATGGAAACGCGTGGTAGTACACCACTCGATCCTCTCGACGGTGTTTGCGGAGCGGCTCGATGTCGGGGGCTTCGTCCAGGTGCTACTTCGGGACCATTCTCCCAAGGTCTCCTTGATAGAAACAGAGTCCGAGGTACCTGCAGATGTCTTAAGAGGCCAGAGACAGCCAGACTTTGGTGCTGGGGAACCACATCATGCCTTTACAATTTGCCGAGCGTCGAACGGCGACGTAGCTTGCCGACTCGATGTCACACACGCACTGATAGACGCTGCATCCATCCAGATCTTGATGGATGATCTCTCCAAGGCTTATAGTGGGCAAAGCTTGTCGGTCAACGCGCCGTTCGGCCACTTCATCCAATACACAGCGCGTTTGCCCCAGTCAGACAGTCTCGCATTTTGGACCAGGCTTTTGGCTGGTACTCAAAGATGCCACTTTCCATCAGGAAGACCTGTCGAGCCCTCTTTCAATTCGAAATCTTCGGGTCAAAGTCGGATAACGCTTCCTTCCAGCGTCACATCCAAGCTTCATTCTTTTTGCCAAAGGGGGGGCATCACACGCTCTGTTTTCATTCAAGTCATGTGGGGGCTTGTTTTGTCTCAGTATACTGGGTCAAGGGATGTCTGCTTCGGCTACTTAGCCTCGACTCGGGATGTACCTATCAAGGGCATTGAAAGCACAGTGGGACCTTTGATAAATGTTTTGATAAGCCGCATCAACCTCGATGGTGACGCCCAAGAAGTGGTCTCGACCACTTTCGCGCACTCAGTTGATCAGTTAAGCTATCCACACGCTAGCCTTGCAGATATTCAGAGCAAGCTTGCTCTGGGTGCTGCACCCTTATTCAACACGGCTATCACTGTCCGCGAGTCCATCAAAGACGAAACATACCGAGAAGGTGACGTCAGTTTTCTCGAAGTTGAGAGGACCGATCCAGATGAGGTTTGAAGACCCCGCACAGACAAATTCTCGTAGCAACCTATTAACATGCGTTTTGGACAGTTTGATATTACTCTTGTGGCGGGCATTGATGGTGCCAGCACAGACTTGAGCGTCGTCTACCAGAACACGTTTCTGAGTCTGGATGCAGCCCGAGGAGTTGCTTACATGATCTGCGACGCGATAGCATACCTTTTGAGCATGAATCTGCAGCCTAAAAAGAGCGAGAAAGTCGGATCGACCATTTGGGAACAAGACGATCGTTCTCTGTACGATGCATTCTTCACCTACCGCACTGGCTTCCACGAGGATACGGGAGTCGAGTTTTGGGAGAATGAGTTCAAAGACTCGGAAGTCCAACACTTTCCAACTTTACCTGCGCCAACTCACAGACCCTGCGTTGATAATATGATGCGCCACGACATTCAAGAATTTGATTGGGACAAGTCCAATTTCACCCGACCAACGATAATCATAGCTGCGTGGTCAATCTTAGCGGCTCGTTACGCCAGCTCTGAGGAAGCGATCTTTGGCGTACAGATGCCTGAAAGCTCTCCCAGGGACCGTCCAGGGCTCTTGGGTACGGTGGGCAGAGCAGGTTCGACCACAATGGCGTTGCCATTTCGTGTGATACTGGAGTCTCATTGGCGAATGAGCGACCTGCTGGAGAACATCCGCAGGAAAGAATCGGAGATGGAGCATTATGGGCTTATGGGACCACTACGCCTTCGCGGCATAAGTGAGAAGCTCAAGCATGCTTGCCAGTATCGCACGTTGCTGGCAATAGCGTCCGAAGGATTTGGAAACTCCCAAGACTCCAAGTCAACTTTGATCGATCGCGATGAGCTCTCTGGAAACAAGGCTCTTGACCACTTTGAACCGGAGGAGGCACTCATATTGAAGTGCCAAAGCCAGAAAGAAGGCCTGAGCCTCTTCATCGGTTTTGACAACGCCGTCATCGACAGAACCCAGGTTCTTCGCATAGCCCACCAATTCGAGCACATCCTACGCCAAGTCTTGACGTGTGATGACAGAGCACATTTGCGGCAGATTACTTTCGCAAGTGCGATGGATCTGCATGACATTTGGCACCGGAACTCGGTCGTGCCAGAGCCAATACAGGCATGTGTAC
Source organism: Tolypocladium endophyticum (assembly GCA_024339985.1). NCBI lineage: Eukaryota > Fungi > Ascomycota > Sordariomycetes > Hypocreales > Ophiocordycipitaceae > Tolypocladium > Tolypocladium endophyticum. The sequence goes on along the minus strand of JALHBW010000018.1, from coordinate 49,849 downwards.
ATGAAATTATTGTAGAAACTGCTCGGAGGCAACCCGAAGCACCAGCAATCTGTGCCTGGGACGGCGAGCTCACATACCATCATCTTGATACACTATCGACAAAGCTGGCACAGCAACTGGTACAGCTGGACATCCCGCGGGAGACTCCCATATGTCTGTTCTTCCAAAAGTCCGTTTGGACATCCGTTGCTATACTTGGCGTCATGAAGGCCGGCTTCACATCGGTCAACCTGGATATCACACAGCCAGAAGACCGCCTACGGACCATTGTTGGAGAGACAGCCCCAGCACTGATTCTATCTTCGACAGACAAGGCATCCCGGGCCAATCGACTGGGACCCTACAAAGTGATGACGGTAGGCAGCGAGCTGGAGGAAGCTCCTTGTTGTACGACCGAGCTTCCCTTGGTCGATCCGAAGGATAAGCTATACATTGTTTTCACTTCTGGGAGTACCGGCACACCAAAAGGCGTCGTAATAACGCACAGAAATTTTAGCAGCGCGATAAAGCATCAACAAGCTCTCGGGTTCTCCTCGACATCTCGTGTATACGACTTCGCTTCATATTCCTTTGATGTATCATGGTCAAATCTGCTGCATACGCTAGCAGCAGGTGGTTGTTTATGCGTTCCTTCCGATGAGGACCGTAAACAAGACCTTGCAAAGTCGATGCGCGCACTGAAAGCAAACTACGTTGACCTCACTCCAACTGTCGCCCAGCTACTCTCGACTGCCGAAATTCCACAACTCAGGACCTTGAATCTTGGAGGCGAGGCGCTAGTATCAGGTACATTCGACCATTGGCCGGGGGATATCAGGATCATCAACGCGTATGGCCCTGCAGAGTGTACAGTGGTCAGCACTTACGCAGAAGTTGGTCGAGCTAAGGGGGATCGCGGTATTGGTACAGCACTAGGTACTGTCACTTGGGTGGTCGATCCCGATGGAGACAAACTGGCTCCTGTTGGGGCGGCCGGAGAACTCTGGATAGAAGGGCCTCTTGTGGCACAAGGCTACTTCAACGACGTCCAGCGAACCGAGCAATCATTTGTTCAAGACCCAAGCTGGCTTATGCGAGGGACCACTGAGTACCCGGGACGATCCGGTCGACTTTACAAAACCGGAGACCTGGTGCGCTATAACGCGGATGGATCTCTTGGCTACGTGGGCCGAGTAGACACCCAGGTGAAAATCAATGGTCAACGGGTCGAGCTTGGTGATATTGAACATCACATCCAAACTGCCTTAGGCCCACTCTCTTCTGAGCTTGACGGAATCGTTGTGGCCGAGGTGATAAAGCCGCTGGGCAGTGATCATCCTCTACTTTTAGCTTTCGTTGGTCCAAGTACCGAACCGTTGGAAAGTGAGGTGCCTCGAGACAGGGACATTGAGAATGCCACAATGGGGAGAATCGCTGCGCAACTCAGTGAGCGACTGGCAAAAGTCCTGCCACCTCACATGATTCCAAGTGCATACATGCCTGCGAGAGGCATACCCATGACAGCCGCTGGCAAGGTCGATCGCCGTCGGATACGCCAAGTATATGCCTCGTTGAAGTTGGAGCAAATTCTCGGAGCCGGGCGTGCATTACCTGAGAAAAGGCCACCGCAAACATGGCAAGAAGTGAAATTACAGTCTCTATGGGCTCTTGTACTTGGACTTGATCTAAACGGCATCGGTTTAGATGACGACTTCTTTCGCGTTGGCGGCGATTCAGTCGGAGCAATGAAGCTTGTTGGCGCAGCTAGAGGGGAAGGACTTTCGCTAACCATCCCAGACATCTTCGCCCACCCACGCTTGGAAAAGCTCGCAGAATTGCTAGTCCAGAAGAACGACCATAATCAGGCGACCATTTGTCCATTCTCATTGCTTGGCGCTACTGTGGACCTAGATAACGTCATACGAAAAGCGGCTTCACTTTGTGAGGTCGCACCAAATCAGGTCGAAGATATCTTCAGTTGCACACCGCTCCAAGAAGGCTTGCTTGCTATGACAGCTAGGCGACCGGGAGACTATATTGCGCAGTTTGTTTACAAATTGTCCTCAGAAGTTGACCTGCCACGCTTTGCTGAAGCCTGGGCTCGGACCACCGTCAATGCGCCCATTTTACGGACGCGAATTATCGACATTGAACGGATTGGGATTGTTCAAGTGGTCATTCGGAGTCAAACGAGTTGGCTTTCGGGAAACAACTTGGAGGAATACTTGAAGGCGGACAAACAAGAATCGATGGGACTAGGCACTGTCCTGACCAGACACGCCTTGGTGACCAGCCAGGACAGCGGCGAGACGCACTTCGTCTGGACAATACATCACGCATTATACGATGGGTTGTCAATGCCACTGGTACTTGCGGCCGTGGATCGAGCATACCGGGGAGTGTCTTTGCCGAAATGGACGCCCTTCCAAATGTTTGCACGACATGTCAATAGCGTGGACGAAAAAGCAGGAACCGCTTTTTGGCGTGAGGAGTTTGAAGGCTCGGATGCACCTCAGTTTCCCCTTCTACCCTCTCGCAGTCATCATCCAACTGCTGATGGCAGACTGGATCACGAGATCCGAGGTCTGGAGTGGATTGGGACCGATTTCACGGCGTCAACACTGATCCGTACAGCGTGGGCAATTTTTGCAGCGCGATATACCGACGTTAGCGAAGCTGTCTTTGGAGCGACTTTGACAGGGCGTCAAGCAGCAGTTGAAGGCATCGACCTCGTCATGGGGCCGACCTTTACGACCGTCCCGGTGCGTGTGCAAATAGACTGGGCGGCCAGCCTTGAAGATTTGTTGCACAAAGTACAGCGTCAGGCGATACAAATGATTCCATTTGAGCAAATGGGCCTGCAAGCGATTCGGGACATAAGTGATGACGCAAAGCGGAGCTGCAACTTCCAGACGCTCCTTGTGGTTCAGCCTGAGAGAACAGACGCCGATCATTCCAGCCTGTTTCGACTGCAGCAATGGCCAAAGGCTGGAGGCGAAGCGGAGGAAATCGACACTTTTGCTACCAACGCGCTGGTAATTGAGTGTCTCCTGAAGGACCATGGTATGCAACTACGCCTGATCTTCGATTCCGCCGTGATGCAACGAGCACAGGCAGAGAGATTAGCACACCAGTTTGAGCACCTGCTACGACAAGTTCGTTGTGATGCGAACAGACAGACGAGTATCAGCACCCTTAACTTGGCCAGCAAGAGAGACCTTCAGGATATCTGGCGATGGAATGAGGTCGTGCCGGCTTCAGTCGAAAACTCTGTACACCAGCTCCTCGCAGATACCTTCCGCCAGCAGCCCAGTATGCCAGCCATCTGTGCTTGGGATGGAGAGCTAAGTTATGGAGAGCTGGACTCTCTATCGACTCATCTAGCATCTCATTTAGTGAAGGAGATGGGAGTCGGGCCTGAAACCATGGTCCCGCTCCTTTTCGAAAAATCGAAATGGATGCCCGTTGCTATGTTAGGCGCTATGAAAGCTGGAGGTGTATCCGTTGCTGTCGATCCTTCGCAGCCAGAAGCTGTCATACAGCGCATCATCGATCAGGTGGATCCGATGATCATTCTGTCTTCGTCAGACCACGAGCCGCTGGCGAGGCGACTTGGTCGTGGATGCGAGGTAGTCAGGGTCCACCAAGGCGCACGAGGCATAGTCAATGCCCAGAGCGTCGACTTGCCTTCGGTCAGTCCCGACAATAGGCTTTATATCATCTTCACTTCCGGCAGTACAGGGGCTCCCAAAGGAGCCATGGTCACTCATCGCAACTTCTGCAGCGCCATGAAGCACCAGCAGGTTCCACTTGGATACACATCTGCTTGCCGCGTTTTTGACTTCGCATCCTACGCCTTTGATGCCGCCTGGTCCAATCTTCTATACACTCTATATGCCGGTGGCTGCGTGTGTATTCCCTCGGAGCTGGATCGAAAACGTGACCTCGCTGGGTCCATCCGAAGATTGAGAGCAACGTACCTTGATCTCACACCATCCGTCGCAGAGTTACTGTCGAGTTCCGACGTCCCTAGTGTTACCCATGTCGTCTTCGGAGGAGAGGCACTGACCGAGGTCGCTTATTCCCGCTGGTCAGACCATGTTCGGCTCACGAATACCTACGGGCCAGCTGAGTGTACGATCAATAGCACCTCAACCCCAATCATATCAAACGCGAAACACCATCGTGGAATTGGTACGGGAATCGGTACTGTGACTTGGGTCGTTTCGAATGACGGTAAACTAGCTCCCGTTGGTGCCATTGGCGAGCTTTGGCTTGAGGGACCTATTGTTGGGTCCGGTTATCTTGATATGCCGGCTCAAACATCTTTATCGTTCGTGGAAAGCCCGGCATGGCTGCTTGAGGGTGTCAATGGTAATCAATCAGGACGTCGCGGTCGCCTCTACAAGACGGGGGACTTGGTCAGGTATAACTCCGATGGCTCGCTCTCATTCATCGGCCGTAAGGATACGCAGGTCAAAATCCGCGGTCAACGTGTCGAACTCACTGCAATTGAGGACTACATGCATCGATTACTCCAGGGCACATGCCTGCAAGGGGCTGCGGACGTCGCTCCCGCTCTTGAAGGAGCGGTCGTGGCCGAAGTCATAACCCCTCGAGACAGAAAGCAGGCCGTTCTGGTGCTCTTTATCTATCCAGGCGAGGCTCATGCCAGAGAAGATAAGTCGTGTATCGAGGCAGTCCGTCGAACCGCGACCCTTTTGGCCAAGCGACTAGCAGATTCAGCACCACTGTACATGCTTCCCAGCGCTTTTCTGCCGTTGCAAAAAGTACCAAAACTGAGTTCAGAAAAGGTTGATCGGCGTCAACTGCGTGCAATGGGCGCATCACTCTCTTGGGACGACATAGTCAAACGAAACGTCCTGAGCACTTCACCAAATCTGCGGCGGGCTCCAAGCACTCAGCAGGAGTTGCGAATGCAATCTCTTTGGGCAAAAATCTTGAATCTGGACGCAAATCACATCAGCCTAGATGACAGCTTCCTGCATCTTGGTGGAGACTCAATCAAGGCCATGCGACTAGCTGCCGCTGCGAGAGAAGAAGGTCTTCTCCTCCACGTAGCAGACATTCTACGACATCCGAACCTAGCCGAACTTTCGAGTCATGTGGGGGTTGACAATAATTTGCAAGACGAAAACGTTCTTCCATTTTCACTTGTGGGCTCCGGGCTCGATGAAGGTGCCATTCGACAGGAGGTGGCATCGCTTTGCAAAACAGTCAACATTCACGACATCTATCCCTGTACCCCGCTCCAAGCGGGTCTCCTCGCCATGAGCATGCAGCAGGAGGGCAATTACATAGCTCGGTTCGTACACGAGCTGCGTTCTGACATCAACGTTTCCCGTTTCACCAAAGCGTGGGATTATGTAGTCGAAAAATTGCCCATTTTGCGAACGACATTCGTCCAGCTACCAGGGCGTGGAGTCCTTCAAGTCGTAGCTGAGCAAGATCAGAATCAATGGCTGCCCGAAAACGACGTCGACAGGTACATCGAAGCTGATGAGCGCCGGCCAATGGATCTAGGTGGAGCTTTTTCACGAACAGCTCTCGTCCGAGATTGCAAATCGAGCAAAACCTTTTTCGTTTGGACTGTACATCATGCTTTATATGACGGATGGTCGGTGAAGCTGCTATTTGATATGGTCCAAAGCTACTACGAACATGGCTCAGGCCCTGCACCGATTCCATTCCAGCGTTTCGTCAAACATTTGGCCACGATGGACGATGAATTGGCTGAGAGCTTTTGGAGGGAGGAGTTCGAGGAATTAGAGTCGCAGCCGTACCCGGCCTTGCCATCATCGATATACATCCCGCGCGCCAATCAAAATTTGAAGCACCAAATATCGTGTCTTCCATGGAGCCAAAATAACTTCACAGCATCGACAATCATCCGGTCAGCATGGGGCGTACTTGCTTCCAAGCGCAGTGCCACGAACGATGCAGTGTTCGGAGCTTTAGTCTCCGGACGGCAAGCCACCGTAGCAGGAATCGAGCGAATAGTGGCGCCCACGATTGCAACAGTGCCAGTTAGGGTTTTTGTTGACTGGGACCAATCAGTAGCCACCTTGCTGGAGAGTGTTCAGAAAAAGGCAGCTGACATGGTTCCTTTCGAACAAACAGGTCTTCATCGAATTCGACGGATCAGCGAACGCGCTAAATCCGCCTGTCTGTTTCAAACATTGCTGGTTGTGCAACCGGCAAGTTCGGAGTCGGACAACTCAGGCCTTTTTGTGGCTGAGAAGGACGAGGTTGATGAAGAGGCAGACATAATGGCAAACTTCAGCACGTATGCGCTCACGGTCCAATGTCAGCTGGAAGAGAAAGGCATGCGTGTTTTGGTCAGCTTCGACTCGTCAGTTGTGGAAGAGTCGGTGGTCCGTCGCTTGATCCAGCAGTTTGACCACATTTTGCGGCAGATGCTGGAGGAGAATGTTCACACAAAACGGATAAGCGACATCATTTTCGTGAGTGAGAATGACTTGCAAGACATTTGGCGGTGGAACGCGGCTTTGCCAATATCGGCCAACACGCGCATACACGACCTAATTGTGGATATGGCAAAGCAACAACCTCACGCCCAAGCTGTTCAGGCATGGGACGGGACACTGAGTTATGGAAGACTCGACAAGCTTTCAGATCAACTAGCGCAACGCCTCTTTGAGCTTGGAGTCGGACCGGAAGTGATCGTTCCGGTATGTTTTGAGAAGTCAGTATGGGTGCCAGTCGCAATGCTGGGAATCATGAAATCGGGCGGCGTTTTCGTGCCCCTTGATGTCAGTCAAGCGGAGGATCGCGCACGAATGCTTCTTAAAGACATTCAGCCAGCGGTCATCGTTACCTCCAGAAAGTATCATGCCCTAGCGATCCAGCAAGGGTGCCCTACAGTTCAGCTCGAAGATATTCTGGGACATGGCTTGAAAGATCCGAAGCGCACATTTACCGACGTCAACGTCACTCCTGAATCGGCGGCGTACATTATCTTCACATCCGGCAGCACCGGCAAGCCTAAAGGCGTGGTTATGGAGCATGGGGCGGCCAGCACAAGCATCTTGGCTCATGGTGCGAAGTTGGGCCTCGACCGGACGACGAGAATCTTCCAATTTGCTTCGTACACGTTCGATGCTTGCATATTGGAGATTCTAACCAATCTCGCTCATGGAGGGTGCATTTGCATTCCGTCAGACGAGTCCAGACTCGAAAGACTAGCGGAGAACATCAATGAGATGAGCGCCAACGCTATGTTCGCGACGCCATCTGTTGCCCGCCTCCTACGGCCAGACCAGGTTCCAAGCCTCACAAACTTGGCGATGGGGGGTGAGCAAGTCTTGGCCACGGACACTGAAAGATGGTCGCACCTTCCAAGACTTTTCAATGCATATGGACCAACAGAGTGTGCGGTCTTTTGTGTAATTCAAGATCTCAAGGGGAAAAGCCTTCCGGCTCAAACCATTGGCAAAGGGATAGGAAGCGTGACATGGGTGGTGAGCCCTACGAATCATAATTCCCTCGTTCCAGTTGGGGCAATAGGTGAGTTACTTATTGAAGGCAACCTCCTGGCTAGAGGATACCTCCACGATGAAGGCCGAACATCGGAAGCGTTTGTGGAGAATCCACCTTGGCTGTTGGAGGGTGGCCGCCGCGGCCGCCTGTACAAGACCGGAGACCTGGTGCGGTACAATCCCGACGGCACCCTCGTATGCGTCGGACGGAAGGACAGTCAAGTCAAAATCAACGGCCAGCGTGTCGAGCTAGGTGAGATCGAGCATCACGTACGACGACTTCTGAACAGCCCCTTTCCAAACCATCGAGGCAGCATCGAGTTAGCAGCGGAAGTCATCAAACCTCGAGACTCTGACCAGTCGATGCTGGTTGTCTTCATCTGCCTGGTCAACGCGTTGCGTCAGTCAGCAGACGAGTGCGCTGCAGAAGTGCGAGGGATGGTAGATGGTCTGGACGAGAGACTAGCGAAAGCTCTACCGCCACACATGATTCCCAGCGCGTACATAGGACTGGAAAATGCGCCCATGACAGCGGGAGGGAAGATGGATCGTCGTCGCTTGCGCGCCGAAGGAAGTGCATTCACCAGGTCCGACTTGGCTTCCATGAGAACGCAAAAGTCCGAGCCGAAACGACTGCCGTTGAGCACTGTGGAGAGAACATTGGCCCAGATATGGGGGCGAGTGCTGAACATCGACACTGAGATTGGTCTCGATGACAATTTCTTCAGTCTGGGAGGCGATTCCATATCCGCCATGCAGGTCTCTGCAGCAGCGCGCTTGCAGGGGTTGCACATTCCCACAAGAGACTTCATACTGAAGAACACCATCGCAAAGCTCACCAGCTCTCTGGAGGTGCAGGAGACGAGAACCCAGACCCCGTTGGCTGCTCCGACAGCTGATTCCGTTGGACAATTCAGCCTGTCGCCGATCCAACAATACCATTTCGACACGAGACCTGAAGGCCCTGATTTGGCTGATTTGCCATTTTACTTGGGCTTAGCAAAACGCATCGAGCCTCAATTTATCAGTGATGCTCTCCACAGACTGGTAGAGAGGCATCCGATGCTGCGGGCTCGTTTCTGTCGCGTCAACGCGGGTGCCTGGGTGCAGTGTGTTTGCGAAAGCGCACAAGATTCACTACTGTTCAAGCATTTCAGTAATCTTACCGAATCTCAAAAGGCTGCTGCGATTTCCGAGTGTCGTGCTAACGTTGATATCGAGTCTGGACCATCATTCATAGCGGCACTTTTCGAGGATGACTCGGAGCAGACCCTGTTCCTCACAGCTCACCACCTTGTCATCGACTTCGTATCATGGCGGTTACTCTTTGAGGACTTGGAGAATCTCTTGACGCGAGGGTGTCCTGCTACTTCGCCAGTTACATCGTTTCAGGAGTGGTGCCGCCTGCAGAAAGACTACGCAGCGGAAAACCTCGAGCCTGAGGTCGCGTTGAATCATGCGCCTTACCAGCCACCTATTAACTACTGGGGGACAGAGGATGCAATGCCAGGCAAGGAGACGTATGTTCGAAAGCAGCTCTTGTTCGACAATGCTACCAGTCGGGCCCTTCTCGGCCCTTGCAGCGCCAGGCTTCAGATCCGACCCCATGAGCTTATGATGGGAGCATTGAGCTATTCATTCAGCCGTTCGTTCCGAGACCGTTCAGTTCCGCCCATTTTTACAGAGGGCCATGGCCGTGAAGCTTGGGATGATACAATCGACCTCTCCCAGACAGTGGGCTGGTTCACAACTGTCTTTCCCGTACAGCTTGATATCTCTGATCAAGACGACGTGTTTGATTTCGCCTTCAAGACGAAAGAAAGTTTGCGAAGCATGCCTCGTCAGGGGTGGTCCTACTTTGCGTCGAAGTACCTGAATGAACGGGGTCGGAGATCTTTCTTGAATGATCGAATGGAAATCAACTTCAATTTTCTGGGTCAATTTCAGCAGTTGGAGCGACATTCGTCCCTGCTAAAGGCCAAAAAGCTTCCGGACAACTGCAAACCTTCCGGGATGGCTCCCATCGACACGGTTGGCGTTCTCGATGTTGTCATCTTTATTGAGATGGGCCAAATATATGCCGACTTCAAGTATAACTCGCGCGTTCGCCACCAGGACAAGATCGAAGCATGGATTCGAACTTTTGAAGAGACTTTGATAGACATGGTGAAGCTCTAATTAGTCTCTACATATACAACGAAGATAGTCTTCCGGAGCCTCCGGATAGCCTTCGCGAAGCGCTTCTAGAGCTACCTAGTTAGGGCTTTGCGCTTCTATGCTCGCCTTTTATACTTTATTAGTAGAGTATTACTTAAAAGATCGAGACGTTATCCTGCTTAGTTATACTATTCGAAACGAACTAGATGTATTATATGTTCTTAAATGTAAACTTACAAGATCTGTGTTGTAATTAATATCTAAAGGAATCCGTGCTCTTATCTCGACTGAAAGTCTGGTGCCCTTCCCTTAGCTATAGAGCGATTTACAGCCCATAACAACTCATCCCTATTATGTCAGTTCAAAATGCGAGTTAGAACGACGGCACATTCTTTATCACCACAGGTAATCGAGGTGACGTCCATGGCGCCTAGCAATGCTCCACATTTTTTATATCACTCCTTGGTTTCCTGCACGCACCACGTTATAAACGGTACGTCATTCGCGTAAGCTACACCCGGGTGTCCGCCGGTCTTGTCGCGGTATGCCGTTCTAGTGAACTGTTTTTCAAACTTTGGCTCCATTGTCGTCCAGTGCGGTTAAATACTGGATATTGCTGATTTGGATTTACCAAGAACTAAACAGTAAGCAATATAACCCTTGACCAATGCTATTAGATCTAAATGCATTGAGGAATTGAGGAATTTACCTTAGCCTTGATACTTGTGATGAAAACATCTGTTGCCCGAAATAATTGTTCTTGGAAAAGTGACTGGTAGATAAAGAGAGAGCAAAGAGTCAGGAAGATCAGTCGACCGTACTATCCTGCCTCGTTATATATATACCTCGACGTATTAAGCCCTAATTCCCAGCTGATGGCAACATGACGATCGCTAACGAATTAACTTAGTCTAGAGCACACTTCAAACTGATATACTTCGATCTCAAGAGCGTTAAGAAGCCCGACAGGAGTGCACATATTTAGTGAATATCAACCATGTCGCCACATTTCAGCTCCACCGTCTAAAATGTCAGGAATGTCCGCAAAACACATGCTTGATGTCAAGCAGGGGCGTCATAGCTCACGATTTTCTCCGTAGTATCTATTGAGCTATTGCGAAAACCTAAACTCTAAGTTTGTGGCCGACGAAGTAAACTTGATAGGTCGCTTTAGATCGTTGTAGACCTCAGCGATTCGCAAGTTAGCTGGAGTCCTGTCATTACAGGTATGGTTAAATATGGATTGAAGATTTGTCATGGACTAGCAACAATTAATTTTGTGTCACTATGCGGGCATGAATTGTACAAGCATGTTCATGCTACTGTGAACACAGGCTAGACGTGCTAACATACGTCATGCAAGATCGAAGAATTGTGGCAACAGGGTGTATCAGTCGTTGCCGTAGTTGTATTGCAAGCGACAAAGTACGACTCTCTTCTATCCATTCTTTAGTCTTGCGAGACCTCATCTAGGCCAAACGGTCCTATTCACTCCCCGAGGAGTCCACATCCGTGGCGACTCTTAAACACCGCGATCTTAGCTTGCTGACTTTGCAAGACTCGGCGACCCACGCCCGCCTTTTCGGACACTTCTCGCAAAAGCTTGTAAGCCCTGACCAGGTCAATAAGAATCATTGATCTTGACGGGCGACATTTGGGCTCGCAGCCAGCACGCAAATTCCATGGTGTAGGGCTCGATTCCTGGACAAAATCCTGGAGGCGCAGGAGCCAAAAGTCGTAGTCGCACTCGTAGCAAACGTGGAAAGTGAGCCGGCACACCGTTGACATTACGGAAATGTCAGATTCACGAATTTTTCTAAAGGTCTCCCACAACAGGAGAAGTTGCGTGATACATTAAGTATTGCGTGGAATGTCTGTATTGCTGAAGTTTTGCCACGAATATGTCGTCTGGCCCTATTTAACTAGTCTATGCTATCTATCCGTCCAAAATATCATTCATGATCGTCTAAAGCCTTCCCAAACAAATTTGGATATTATAACAAGTCAACTTATACTTGCTCTCCTGCGGGCGGTCCATAAGCCCTAAGGAAGAATTCGGTAAAATCTCTCGCTCCATTCTCTCCAAACATTATCTGACCGTTGCTGTAGGTCTCCTCCGCCTTTTCCTTAGCGCGTTGCACCATGTCTGCCTCGAATTTCTTCATCAACGGGTCTAGTTCCTGCTGAAACGGAGCGCCATTCTGTCCAGCGGCTTCATGCGCCTCTGCAATGGCGTGGGCTAGTAGTAATGAATCCCACATAGCAAGGTTGACTCCTTCGCCGGCCCACGGACACATCAGATGTGCGGCGTCGCCGATGAGCGTCGCGCCGGGGTTGTGTTGCCATGAGGTGCCGATCGGCAAGTTGTATAACGGCTTGATATCCATGACTTTGCCCGGGTTGTCAGCCGTCTCCTCGTCGCACGCGACCATTACCAGCTCCTTGATAGCGGGACCCCAGGTGCCAAGAAGGGCATCATCGCCTAAAAGTCGATCTTTTGCAGCCTCAGCCGTCCGGCCCGCCAACCTTGACGAGGCGGCGAAAGTCTCGTCCTCTGTAGTTAAGAAAATGTAGATGCGAGCCGAGTCCTGTGGTCCGCGCTGTGACATGACGCCGTGTTGGAGACCAAGTGCTGAGAAGCTGCCACGGCCGACGAGCGCCGCCAAGTGCGGGTAGTTTTTCGTTATCTGCCGTATGGTTGCGGTGATGCTTTGGGTTCCCGAATAATTCGGCTTGACGTCTGTTAGTAGACGGCGCACCTGGGACCAGGCGCCGTCGGCACCAATGACTAGGTCGAATGCCAGCTTGCCGTGAGTACCAAAGTCCAGCACTGTCTCATTGCCATTTGACGTGGCCGAATTGGATGCTGAAATGAGCTTGTAACCCCATTTGATGGCATTGGCAGGTAATTGAGAGCTCAGAAGCTTTGTGAGTGCGTGGCGGGAGATCTCTGGGCGCTCGCTCAACTCTCCTTCATCGGCATAGAGGATTTTGCCGTCCCTGTCGGAGACCTTTTGCGCCTCGGCGCATTCGCCTGTGAGCTGCAAGAATTGGTCATACAGTCCGCATTCCCTAATGGCAGCGAGGCCGGATTCGTCATGGAGGTCCAGCATTCCCGAAGGTTTGGCAAGCTCATCGTCGGTGGGTCTCTGGCGAAGCTCGAACAGCGTGAATGGGATGCCACGCCTATGGAGGAGAAGGCCGGTAGTAAGTCCGGCAGGACCGCCGCCAATAATGGCGATTCGCGGTTGAGAGGGAGACATGCAGGATTCTTTGAGATTTGAAACGCAAGTTTGCGCGAAGAAAGTAAGCGGAAGATGTTCTATAAGTGCTTGTAAGCTCGAGTACTGAGATGAAATGGAGGCGAAATGCTTAGCTACTTATACTCGCTAGAAACTAGCTCTGACCATAAGATGCAGACGCCGATGTAGCTCTGCGTGGAACGCTGTAGTTCACGGTCGGGACCGGTCGGCGGCCAACCCCCTGTCGGGTTTTAGAAAACCCCGAGGTGGGATGCACACTAAGTTGGTACTTGGGCGGCGGGAGCTAGAATCGTCCGAAGCGTCGACGCCGCCATATTGGAGCCAGGCGTGCTTGCAGCGTCTTTCTCGAGCAGGTGAATATGCGCTTTCTGGCCTCTTCTCAACATTCCTTCAATAACCGTACGAATTTCCGAAGTTTTCCTACGAGAATCGTCGCCATAAGGTAACATCGCCGCTATGCCCCCAGCGTCTATTCGTCATGTAAATTTCATGCAAATGCCATCCTTCTGGTCGCATCGAGAAGTCCGCGCGATAAAAATCACTTTCAAGGTCCAAAATAATAAATAGAAAAATTCCACTGATGACGTCGCTGCGGGCGCGACGGGAAGTGATGCTGTTGACAGGCCGAGGGCATGGGCCTGCTCCCGCTGATTCAGACCTGTGCAGGGCCTGTGGCACAAACTACCCAGTACGAATCTAAGGTAGTGTCCGATTTTATGGACATTTGTGCCTGCAATGATGAAGTTATAGGGGCCTCATGCAAACTCATCATCAGCCTCCTCAATCACACCTTTGACCCGTCCCAAGATCGTGATCTTCCACTTGTCCAGCCTACTGACCTCGTCGTACTTGCTTAATATTTTGCTGAATCGCTCCTGGCTCTTCGCCTCGATAGCCTCGTACAAGTCCACCAGCAGCTGGCGTTCAGGCTGCGCACTGAAAGACGGATCTATTTCGCTATAGCGCGGATAGCGCGCTGTGTAGCCACCAGGTCGCCGCTTGCGAGATGGCAAATGCCAGCCTTCAGAAAGTACTCTTAGATGCTATACTTTAGAAGATCATTGTTGGCTGATTGCTCAGCAACCTTCTCGTATATGTGGGTAGCTTTGTAATAGTCGCCCTCAAGGCCGGCGCCAGCGGCCACTTTGAGCCAGAGCTTGTTAGCGAGACTACCGTTGTTTATTTGGTTAGCAATGCCCTCAGTCTCTGACACTTGCTCGCAGCGCAACCTCCTCTGGGGACTCACGCGTTAGCATTGTCTCCCTCGTACCACCCGGCAGCAGCCTCGTAGCACTCTATCGCGCCCTCTAGGTCCCCAAGCTGAGTCTCGAGTACCTCGCCCATACACTCTTTCTGTGACGCCGCCCTGCGAAAGTTTCCCTTGATGCAATATCGCTCGATAACCAAGTTCAAACACCGCACCGCAGCCTCCGGATCCTCCATACGATACGCCTTGAAGGCGCTTGTGAGGGCATCGGCGGCATCGTCGGGCTCGTTGAGGTTCTTGGATTGTATTTGAGCCGCCTTTTCAAAACATTTCCCAGCATCGACACCTGAGTTCGCTGCGGAGTTAGTATATTAGGATACAAAATGATCTGGAACGGCGAGGACTTCGGCAGGTAGGCTACCAACCGAGGTTCTGCATCTTGAAAGCGTTGGCGGCTTGGCCAAAGAGGTCTGCGGCATTTTGGTACTTCTCCTCTCGTCTATCAAACAGGCTAAAGCCACTGGAGGCGAGTCATGAATTGCACTCATTCCCAATCGATTGAGAAATCAACCGTGCAATGAAAGAAGAAAAGAATGCCAGGTTCTCCAGCGGTATTCGTCCTCGGTGATCCGTATTCCGTATCGGCAGGTCCAATCCCGAAGGGGCAAGTCTTCTAGGCGCAATTGCCCGCGTGAGTCACCCGGAATCATGGCCAATCAGCTAACATCATTACGACTGTCACGCATTTCTCTCCATGGCTCGTTGTTTACTTATTCACCCGACATCTCGCTGCAAAATAGCACCATTTGCCTTAATAATTGTCTTCTTCCTTTGCCTCCAATCACTTGTTATTCATCACAAGTAGCATATACATTTTCACCGTCCACAAAATGTCAAGCAACGAGATCAAGGGAACTCTCGACGCCTGGAAGATCAACGCGGACATGTGGGACGAGACGATGGGCACTGACGGCAATGCGTATTGGAACATCTTGCAGAAGCCTTACCTGGAGAAACTCATTGACGTGCAGCCTGGATGCCGCGTGCTTGACCTCGCCACTGGTAACGGCATGGCTTCGCGTTTTCTGGCCAGCCTTGGCGCCGTGGTCGTCGCAACAGACGGGTCCGAGGAGATGCTCAAAAATTGTCGCAAAAGGTGCACGCCTGAGCAGACAGAGCGTATGAGTTTTGCGCAGCTGGATGTGACGAAGCCCGCGGACTATGACGACTTCCTCAGGTCGCCGCTGGCGGTAAGCCTTCGCTTCTGGCACCGCAAGCTCCGATGCCTTGTACTCTGGCGCGGAAAATGTTCTGGCTGACGTGCAGAAGGAGGATGCCTTCGACGTCGTGCTCATCAATATGGCACTCATGGACATCGAGACGCTGGATCCGCTCGTCGATGCGCTGCCGAAGCTTTTGAAGAAGAACGGCATGTGCGTGTCTGCCCTTCTGCTGTGATAATTGATCTGTCGTGTGTAGTGATTCGTCGGTGCCATATACTAATAAAGCTACGTCTAGCTTCGTCGCGACGATGCTGCATCCTGTCTTCTTCACTTCCGGAGCGACACGCACCGTGGAACGTCTGACTGACCCTCAGACGGGTGAGTACTACAATATCCTTGGCAAGGTCATACGCGAATACATGAAAGTTGAACCCTGGAGGGGCATCGCTGTGGAGGGGCAACCCGTGCACCAGGTACAGTCTATTCACGTCTCACGCTCTGCGATGATGCGAGAAGTCGGCGATGGCGACCACGAACATCAAGCTAATCCGTGCGTATTGATAATGCATAGCTTTACTTTCACCGACCTTTGCACGAGCTCTTTGGCATCTTTTTCAAGAGGGGGTTCGTCATGGACGCCCTGGAAGAGCCATCTTTTACGGAAGAAGACACAAAGAGGAACAAGCAAACGTCACGAATGTGGTCTCAACGAAACTATTCGCAAATTCCCGCCATCATGGCCTTTAGAATGCGCAAAATCAATTGACGACCGCACATCCTACTCGGGCCCCAATTTCGATGTTGCGGGACCTTCCTGAGTCTGGCTCGTTTGTATATGTGGGATGCGGTTCACGGTTCAGTTGATGCTTCAGCATGGACCTAAAATCAAGAGAATATGTTTTAAAGGATAGCAGAAGTGATGGTCATAGCAAACCAGGTTCCAGCTATTCTCATCAATCCCATGCATTGTCACCGACTCGTGTTGTGACATCTGCGTCGTCGTGGGCGGTGGTCAGCTTACTGCAGCCCTACGGCCACCTGGAACAATTTGGCGAGCTTCTTGCGGGAGGCGTCTTGGTTTCCACTTCACGTCAGCATAACTATGCCACAAATGGTATGAAGGCGCGGAATGGAGTCGATAGTTGCTTCAGCTCCCCAAACATGCGGGGTTGCCGGGCTTGGTTGGCAGACATTCACTAGTCCGACGGTACATGAAAGTATATAAGAATGGGCATGAACGCTATGCTGAAGTTTGCTTATATGATGCTTTTATAGGTTTCTCTTACACTCTTCCAACAGTATGACTGACAGACACGAATCCCTGCGCCAGCAGATCACGACGGGCATCGTCCTTTCACCTAGCGATGACGGCTTCCAGCAAAGTCTCATCCGCTGGAGCTATTCGGCCATAAAGCCCGCGGCCATCGTCGTTCAGCCCGGCACCGTGCAGGAAGTTTCAGCGACCGTCAAGTACGCCACCGCTCATAAGATCTCTCTCGTCGTCATGGGTGGCGGCCATTCGACCAGCGGTTCCTCATCTTCAGATGGCGGCATGGTTATTGACCTGCGACGCATGAATTCTGTTAAAGTTGATGCTTCAGCCAATACAGTGACCTTTGGCGGCGGGTGCAAGTGGAAAGAAGTGGACGAGACATGTGCCCAGCATGGCCTTGCGACGGTTGGAGGGACGGTAAACCACACGGGCGTTGGCGGCCTAACGCTCGGTGGAGGATACGGCTGGCTATCGTCCAAGTACGGTTTGACGATTGATAACCTAGTGAGCGCCGAGATTGTTCTCGCCGACGGGCGGATCGTTAATGCATCGCACACGGAAAACTCGGACCTCTTCTGGGCGATTCGAGGAGCGGGACAAAACTTTGGCGTGGGTGATCTAACGATATGAGGTGGACCTGAGACTGACTCCAATCGATAGGTCGCCACGAGCTTCACGCTCAAGGCGTATCCCCAAGATGACGTCTGGATGGGGCCGATCGTTTTCACGCTCGATAAGATTCCCGAAGTGGTCGCCTTTGCCAACTGGTTTCATGAGCACAATACCGGCGCCGAATCCTTCTGGTTCGGCGCCTTCGGGGCCGCGCCTGGCGTTCCAGCCCCGGTTCTCTTGTGCATGGTCTTCAAAGATGGCACACAAGCAGACGGAGAAGCCTTTTTCAAGCCGCTCCTCGATATTGGCCCTGTGGCTAACATGGCCCGCAGCATGCCATACAGCGAAGCGAATAACCAGATTCCTAATCGCGATGAGCAGAAGCGCCGGTTACAAGGAGGCGCCAATTTTATCATGCCGCTAAGCGTTGAGTTTGTGAATAGCGTAGTGAATGAATTTGTGCCTTTTGTCGTGGAAAGGGGTATTGGCGAAGGCTCCGCTGTCATGTTCGAAATGTTCCCTCACGACAGGATCTGCGAAGTAGCCGCAGATGCGACGGCGTTTCCCTCGCGGGGCAGTTTCTATCATGCAGCGACCATGTTCTCGTGGAATAACGACTCAATGGATCAGGAAATCCGACAGTTCAATCGCAAGGTCGCCGGGCTATTCAGGGAGAAGGGGTTTCAAGGAGGCGGTGGGCAGTATACCAATTACGATGGTGAGTTAGGGTTTTAATTGCAACCTGAGCTGTCAGTATTGAACTAACACGTACAGGCGAGTATCTGGATCCGAACAGAGCGTTTGGCGACAACCTGTCCCGCCTACAGGAGCTCAAGAGAAAATACGATCCAGAGAATGTGTTTGACAAGTGGCACAGCGTGTAGCCGCGTGCGACGTAAGCTAGTGGCAAAGATATGATTAAACCATGGTCTAGTTTGCTAGGTAGCCCTCGCCTATCAATGAATGTTTACGAGGCAACCAATGTGATGGAAGAGTTGTTCCTGCTGTTGGTGTGAAGCTCACCGAATTCACGATGTAGCGCCGCAACGTTCCACAGAGGAACTTCTTCTATAAGCCCGATCTCGCAAAGTGGCGTGCCTAAATTATAGAGCATCATAGCCTCGGTCCGCTGATGCGGGCCACAGCTTTTCTATTGTAAATGAATCAAATCGTTGCTTCAAGACACGATGCTGGATGCACAATCACCAATGTCAACACTAACAATCAAGTCAGCAGTAACAGTTCTGGGTAATAGCATCATGTACCCAGGGTGGGCTGGCCTGCCGGCAAAGTTCGGCTTCGTGAGACTTTTGGACTTTGTAAAATGTCTTGATGATAGAGTACGGGAGCAAAGAGAAAGAGGGCTGTTCCAAGGGAAGCCCGGCGAAGAAGACGCGTCCATTGCGATTGGCATGTGTATTAGCGCTATGCAAGACGACTGGCCGCCAAACAAGGCAAGGAATTGGCTGAAGGAGGGCAAAAGATTCAGTGTACGTTGTAAAAAGTACGCTGGAGCATCCGAATTGTTGCCCCTCAAATGCTCCGACGCCGCAGGTGCGACCGTCCAGCTTCCTATTCATGCGGCGGTTGCTTAGAGTCATAGAGGGGGAAAAAAAAAACCCCAGCGTCGCCGACCACGTCATTGACTCGTCGGCCGATGAGGTTTCAAAAGGCTTGTTTAGGCAGTTGATTGAGATGTGCTAATAAGCAAAATTAGAGCTGGAAATTTGCCCTTGTTTGGATCCGAGGACCGGACAGGCCTGGAGCGCAGCTAACCGCCGACTGTGGGACGTTGTAACGTGCCGGCCCTCGCCGCACGAGAGCTTGAGTCATAGTAAGACGGCACCCCCAGGTGGTCCCGATAATGCCTCCGCTATCCCTCTCCTTTATTAGCGATTACCTCAATTCTTTTATGACTCCTGTCTGTTCTCTCAATGTATAAAGGTGCGACCAAACAGCACCACTCCATTCGCACGCAAATATTAGCAACACGCAACAGTGGATAAGATGAGCGATACAGCCGTTCCCGAGCGGCTGGACCCCCTTGGACCTCCGCCTGAGCAGCTCCGGGACGCCAACGAGAATCTAATATTGCGTCGCTGGCGCAAAACCGACACCGATGCTCTCTACGATGCGGCGAGCTCCTCCCTGGTAGAACTTGGGCGATGGATGCCTTGGGCTGCCAACGGATACACGAAAGCTGATGCTGAGAGTTTCTTGGCACGGAGCATCGGCCCATCTTGGGAGCAGGGCAAGGAGTACGACTTTGCCATCATCGCTGATGGCTGCATTGTCGGCTCATGCGGTCTCATGCGGCGGATTGGCCCTGGCGGCCTCGAAATTGGCTACTGGATTGCCTCAAATGCGACTGGCCAGGGATTGGCGACGAGGGCGGCCGCAATGCTTGCTCGCGCGGCGTTCAATATGGGCGCGAGCCACGTCCAGATTCGTCACGACGAGGCAAATGACCGCAGCGCGGGTGTGCCACGGAGACTCGGTTTTCGCTGCTTGGGGAAAGTATCGTCGATAGATGAGGCGAATGGGCTGCCGACGCCGCATATTCGATCCGCGAAGGACTTGTTGTGGCAGCTCGACAAAGCGGAGGCGCGAGTGCTAGATTGAAGAGCGAAACAGAACCACTCACTGAACAAAATGGCGGAGAATCAAACACAGCGTTATGGCCTTGCTTATTTTACAATTCGAAACCACTCGTGATAACTCTTCTGAGCCCACGTACAGTGTACATGTATATCTGAAGCTTTAATTCTGTGTACCACTATGCTGTGGGGATGATGTAGTGGGTAGTATTTTTAGAAGGCATGAACCGCTCGCTCGGATGGGCCAGGACCAAGAATTTGGCTGTTGTTGAGGTATTTTAGGAGAAAATTGAGAGCAAGTGTAACCGCTAACATAAGTAATCTGAAAATTGGGATACGGCTCCTGCAGAACTGAATTGATACGACCGACAAGACCATTTCCCCTCTGCATGCCTAAGCTCTGGCTGTTGCTAACAATTGGCCGTGTTGGTCATATGCTCATGTCCTTCTCGCCCTAAATTATCATTTTGCTCCATGAGAACACCTCCTCTGACCTTGTAGCGTTCAAGCTCTCTTTTATAACTACAGTCGCAACGGCCGATTGAACCCGACGGCTTGAAAAGTGAAGATATTGTTATGGAGGCAGCGGGAGGGAGGTTTGGATGCCGGCGGTAACTGGGGCAGTCGCCTCTAGCGCTTATTAGTTGTGGGCTCTGCTCAACTGGAGATGTGGGGGAGCGTTACATCGATAGAATCGTTATCGCGACATCGTCAGCCGCTTACTGACCCTATCTCCTAGAGCTCCAGAGGCTGCGAATGGAGAGCACCGCTTGCGGACCGGGGCTGCAGGCGGACCGGGATCGCCTTACGGGACCAACAAATGCCTCGTTCGCCCGGCCTCTCGACTGGATTACTGGATCGGGCCGCGGTAGGTTGGGGCGTAAAGGCGTACGGCCCTTTGGCCGTTCCTGTCACCCCTCGACTCTTGCAGGCATTATCCCTTCCATGTGATGGCTCGCCCAGTTGGAGCCGTCCCATGAGATACTTTTGAACACCTGCTCACCCGAATACGCTGATTTTGATGAGTAGCATCTCAAAAGTCGCCAGCCGCCATTATTTCGTTCACTTGTCTGCCTCATGGCCACCACCCGTACGAAGAGCACTATGGTACACAAAATCCTAAAGCCTTATTCACTTCGCGATCTCGACACCGTTGGTCGCACCTGGAGGCAGGGTTAGTTCTCGTCAAGCTCAGGGGGGAAAAGGTAACGCACCGAGAGCTTTTTTGATATCTCCGTAGATAGCAAATTGTCCAGCAGTAAGACCACCAACCATGAACAGACGAGTGGGAAGACCAGCGAAAGAGCCTCGGACGCCAAGCTCCGCAGCAATTTTGACGAGGCGCGAGACAATGCCTTCGCCCGGCAGACCCTTTGTCTTGTTGATTTTAGACAACATGGTATCAGCTGGTTGAGAGACAATGGCAGCAGCGAATCCCGCGATGAGACCAGAACCCAGGTTCACAGCCGTTTGGGCACCACCCGACAGGCTAGACTTATCAAACTGGGAGAAGATGGCTTCGGAAACCTTCTCGAACGCCACGAACTTCGTGACAGTGTAGGGGATCCTGGATACCTGTCAGCTGGATGCATTCTGGAGAAATCTGCAGCGGTCGCCATACTGCTTGAACAAGATGGGGACGAATCCAGAGTAGAAAGCGCCGATGCCTTCCTGTGTAAGGATCTTGCTAAACCCACCAACGAGACCGTTGGCGAAGCCCGGCGTCGAAACAAGGCGGATGCGAGTGGCCTCCAGAGGGCTGAGAGCGATCGAGGCAAAGAACTCGGCGGAGGCGGCGGAGACGGAGTAGATGATGGCGCGGTTCTGGCGAGCCGTGTCGATGCCAACCGAATCGATAGACAGCTTTTTGAAGAACTCGTAGCCACCGAATTTGAAGGCTCCCTGGATGAAGTATCCAGTAAAAGTTGGACCGAACCCGGTCAAAAGGGCGCCGGCGCCCTCGTTCTGGATAACCTGCCTGAAGCCGCCAATCATGCCACGGTTGTAGGTAGCCGGGTCAAGCTGAATCCTGGTCTTGACGCTTCATAGTTTTAGTAAAACGTCGTTTGCATTGGACGGAGCTGGACTTGGAGATGGACGAGGCAATTCGTCAGATTGGAGGAGACGGCGTTAACGTACACATCGACGGGAGTGAATGCGCCGTGTGTGACGGAGCAGCCCAAGGCGCCAGCAAGGGCGAAGCGAGAGTAGAGATTGATGCCCTGCGGCCCCGCGGCCACGTCGCCAGAAGAGACACCCATTGCGACGGTGGTGATGAAGATGGTTGAAGGTGAGGTTATGGAAATGGGCAAGTTGGTCATGGAAAAATGAACGTCACCTCATTTTAGTTGGTGATCCACTTCTCAGGGATACCTGGACTTGGGTGTGGATTCGGCATTGCTGGGTTTCCCGACTTCCCGACCGACCCCATCTGACACAAATTTTCAGCCAGTAGCGTTAAACCTGGTATATTTTGCACTGGACGTTTATCTCAACTTGTAGAAGAAAAGCTTCAAAGCGCGTCGCTAAAAGATAGTTCTGGCCAGCTTCAACAGGTTGCCCAACTCGAATTTCCCATAGGGTAAACCCCTACTGGAATCCAGTTAGACTCTTTCTACGTAGACGTGATCACGCCTCAATCAGCTAGAGTAAAATAGGATAACGGCTGAAGCCGCCAATCCTGAATTTGTTCATCCACCTGCTACTCATACCCACGGCGTGCCACCCTCACGATCGCCGGCCAAGTAGCGACGCACGCGTGAAAACCACCAAGTCCCTGCGGGGCCCCCATCTAACCCTCCTCCTTTCTCTCCCTCTCAGGCAGAGGAAACGGTCCTAGGACTAGGAAATGGTCCATTTCTTAGGCAGAGGCGGTATAAAAATCTTGCCGTATACTCCGAAGCATGTAGGTACATAAAATTTATATGGGAAATATAAAAGCCCAGGTAAGTATAAAGTAATAATCTTCCAAGGTAAAAGGAAACGAAGTTCTACCATGGCAGTGGCAGTGGCTGGGGCGCCTTGACCTATTATACGATCTGCCCACCTGATTTAAAAAGAGCGAAGTGGTCTGCCCTCAGTAGCCATAGCGTCTTAAGACGACAGTGCAAATAATAGCGAACTCCTGAGAGAAGCCATCGCAGCTAAGTCAGAAATAGAAAAAAAGAATAATTATTGACACTCGGCGAGTTGCTAGCCCCTAACATAAGGTATATGGTTATTCAGGTGACAAAATGGTCCGCCCCCGTATAAACCCGCCCTCGTACTCTGGATCTCCATTTTAGGTCATGCAGGCTAGGTGGGCGATATGCTAGCATAGATCTAAGGATAGGGGTAAGACCATAATCTTAGTTAGTATATCTTAGAGCTATACTCTTTTCTAGAGATCGTAAGATATGAGACGCTCCCTATATCCCCTTTTAGGAACTCAAGAGCCACCTGACCAAGAAGATAGCCAAGAGGAGCGAGACGACTGCCAAAACGAGCGGGAGAACCGAGCTATGGCGGTATACATGTTTCTAGGAAGAACATATGTGACGCACAATCGATATTTAGCGCCAGCGCCTCGTCTCGCATCCGTGCTTCACGCCTCGTCTAGAGCGCTAGCTCCTGCTTAATGTACCGCGTCGATCCGCTTGCTAAGTAAGCGGGGCCGTTGATAATCGGAAAGTCACGTATTAGCTTTTGTATTTTGCAGGAAAAGAACAGCTCCTGCCGCGAAGACAGGGACCGCTTCTACCGCAGGGAGAAAGGGCTGTTATGTCATGCGTCTGACCATGTCCACTGGGCCGCTTTGATAGCAAAGATAAAATGGCAACGTCATACTTCGTCGTGTGATAATCTCAAAGCTGGCCCAACATTGCATTAGGGGTCGCACATCATCCGACTGCCCAACTGCAAAATTGAACGCACGGATTTTTCAGCCCGTATATGGATTGCGAGAATGACGGTCCGTCGTGCTCAGACGGCTGGAGGATTACTAGATGGCACAAAGTTCCTGCACTTGGCTGCGCGCCCGACCGGCGCACGGGTTAGTGCGTTTCGCAGCAGCGAAATGTCGTGAATAACACGCAGCATCAGGAGGTCCGGCAGCTCATATATGTATATATACTAAGAACCGTTTCCGAACATGCTTAGTCGGCTTGATGTCTAAACCTCGGCATCTTTCACAAAACAATCTTCCACTCAAATTTCTTCACGATGAGGGCTACTTGGCTTACTCTTTTTGCACTTTTATCAGTTTCCCAGCTCACTCAAGGTGCTGTTCAGGGCAACATTGGCACCGAGAGCAATGAAGACTCTGTGCTGGGCGAGGTCGAGGCCCTGGTGAATGCTTTGCCCGTCGCCCGGGCGACGGCCAAAGACACCATCCTGTCTGCCAAAGATGTCGAAACCCTTCGCACAGCTGCAAGAGGCGGCGACACTTGGGACAACTACGTGTATCGCGGAGACGCAAGAGCTCCCGAAGTCATTAAGAAGGCCAACGGATTTTCTTCAAGGAGCAACCCTACGGGGTACAGCCTGTATGACCACGTCCTTGCTAAGGATCTGGAGCACAGTGTCTACGTCTCGACTACGGAGCTTCTCAGCCGAGGAGCCACGTACGCTAGGAACGCTCTGTACCACCCGGACAACAAAGGAAAGAAAGAAAGCTATGTTTATAAAATACATGCCTCGCAGAACAACTTCGCGGACATCAACCGATCGCTACGCCTCCAGCACGGCTTGGAAAACCTAGAACATGTCGCATTGGGTAGCATCCCTTGGTCGCAAGTGTATAGCTATGCCAAGCTCACCGCGAATGAACTCCTGGCCCTTGAACAGGGCAAAATGAAAACGAAAGACATCAAGTTCCAGGCAAACGACAAATATACCAAGGTAAGACAACCAGGGAGCTTACCTCGAGAAAAGCTGGCTGGGTGGCCCGAGAAACACCCGGCTTGGGAGCGCGAGCCCTGGAAGCAGCTTAGGAAGCTCAACAAGGGGAAGCCGTTCAACGTGAAGGAAGAATACAACAAGCTGGTTGGAAAGGCCAAGAGGCGTGCCGAATGATTGTTTCGGCACTGCCTGCCGCAAGCACTGACGGCGCGGTTTACGACCACCCCACCCTTTAAAATCTCGGGACCTCTAATGCAAGACGACTTCAAGCGTAGCTGCTGCCGCAATAAGCCGTCCAGACTTTGGAGCTAGCTATGTGTAGAAGTTGTCAGCGCGACCTTGAGATAGCTGGTTCAGAAATTGGTGGATATGATACGGAAGAGGCACTGCATTATGTTATATTTCTCTTAATTCTATAGCGTCGCGTCGCTTTCGCTCTATAAATGAGCGTTTTATGGCTTAATTAAGGAACTTGAGCTGAAACTAATAGTTATGTCATTCCAAGCAAGTCGATGAGAAAGTGCGCTTGACTGTACGGATTGATTCTGATTTGACCAGGAAAGAGAAGCCTTTAACTTTACGTTCGAGGCGGTCTGAAGGGGTTTCGTGTTACCACATCAGACAAAATCAAGGGATCTCCCCGTCTCATTGCGAATGAAACCAGCGCAGCTTTCTATGCGTGGCAATTTGATGCTATGTGTCCAACACCTGCCTCACGAGACATAAATTATCGATCTCAAGGGACCTCATTGCTCGATGCTGATGACAGTCCCAGATTCTGCGCCGGCCCACACTCAACAACCTGTCCATGGTCCAGCCGCAGACACCAAGTTGCGTCCTCGACCGCCTCCAGCCGATGGGCAATTGTGATGACGGTGCTCTCGGACAGCTCGTCGCGCAGGATGCGCTGCACCATGGCCGCTGTCCCACGGTCGATGGACGCCGTTGCCTCGTCCAAGATGACGAGCCCACTGCGTCGCAGCACTGCCCTTCCGATGCCCACGAGCTGGCGCTGTCCCTGGCTGAGGTTCTTACCGCCCGCGTCGATGGACGAGTCGAGGCTCCACCCAGGGCCGAGAACGCGGTGGATGGCGTTGAGACACTCGTCGTCAGAGAACTTACCCTCAGGGTCGAGGTTGTCGCGCAGAGTACCGGGGAACAGCGTCGGATCCTGCTGTATGTAGGTTACGCGGTTGCGCAGCGCCGTTCGGTTGACGCGAGCGAGGTCCACGCCGCCGACCTCGACATAGCCCTCGCTGGCCGTCTGTGTCGCGAGGAGCGCGTTGGCAATGGTTGACTTGCCGGAACCCGTCCGACCGAGGACGGCACACGTGGAACCGCCGGGGATCTGGAAAGTCACCTTTTCCAGGACGTTGGGTAGGCCGTCAGCGTATCGGAAAGACATGCCCTTGAATACCACAGCGTCAGAGGGTCGCGGCCAGTCGTCTGGCGGCTCGTCGTCACCGCTGGGTTCCTCCGGAATACGATTTAGCGCATTGACTCGCTCGAGAGAGACGGCGTCGAGCTGCAGCTGCGCAAATTTTTCGCACAGCTGCTGGACGGATGCCGTGGCGATCGTTGTCTGCGTCAGGACGAAACCAATGGCGCTCGCAGGAGTTCCGTACCACACCATGAAGATGATCAAGAGCGCCCTCGTGCAAGCAGACGACATGCTCAGGCGGAAATCAAGCCAGAAAGCCATGCTCCAAAAGAAGTGGTCCTGCTTTTGGAAATCGTCGACGGCGTCCAAATGGCGGTCCTGGAAGTGCCCCTCGACTCGCAGCGCGCGGATCGTTACCAACCCGTCCTGCATGACGCCGATGTTGGCGATGATGGGTGTGAGGTATCGCATCTCCAGGCGGCGCAAGCAGCGAGACACCGGAACGTAAATTCGGAAGAAATAGACGAAGAGAATCGCAACGGCAACGAGAATGATGAGCAGCAGGGGTTGGTGCGTCATGATGGCCGCCATGCTCAGTATCAGCGCGATCAGATTATACACAAACGCCTCTAGTGGCGCGAGAATGCCACCGTCAACCATGCCCATGTCCGAAATGAGACGGTTCTTCAGCTGGCCAGTTGGCGTGATATCATGGTAGCGAAAGGATGCCTTGCTGACCTTGTCGACGGCGGCCTTGAAAAGTCCCTGGGCCGCGTTGACGCTGATTTGAGCAAGCAGAAGCTGCGCGATGGCGTACGTGATGACCTGACCTGCCGACAGTGCGCCGAGGACATAGAGCCAGATCTGTGGATGCGTCTCGGGGTTTGGAAGGCCCCAGTACCCCCGAGAACCACCGTTTGCCGTGTCATTACCCCAGGCTTCCAAGAGTCTCGCCCTGGATATGTCGCAGTATCGCGATGATCCATAAAACAAGGCCAGGAAAGCCCACATATACCATCCGCCAGCCTTCATGTAGTTGAGGTACACGGAGAGAGGAACGCCACCAGTCTCGGAGGGTTCTTCCGGAGCATCCTTGACACCGACAAGCTCATCTTCGGCGGTGTCATGAACGAAGTCGGCCTCATCTGTGGCACCATGGCCGGAAGGCGCATGGATGGGGTGCTCAAGTTCAAGCTTGACTTGCTCTTCTGTCAAAACCCTGGCTCGGCCATCATCCATGTCAATGACCTGATTGGCGATGCGGAGAACAAGATCGTCCCGATGAGTTACCATAACAACGGTACGCCCCTTTGCCAGAGGACCCTGCAGGAAGCGTCGAACAATGTTGCTAGCGGTGTCATGGTCCAAGGGAGCGAGGGGGTCGTCGAGCAGCAGGATACGGCACGGGCTGTATATGGCCCTGGCCAACGCAACCCGCGCCCGTTGCCCACCAGACAGACCAACGCCGCCCTCTTCAAGCTTTGTCTGATCCCCGCCCGGAAACATGGCTAAATCTGGTGTGAGGGCGCAAGCCTGAATAACCTGCCTGTATCTCGTTGGGTCGAATTTCTGATGGAAGATGATGTTTTCGCGGATGGTCTTATTTTGCAAAAATGGGAGCTGCTGCGCATATCCAACGGGCTCATCTGGTCGGTAGAGATCGCCCCCATGCATTTCCATTTCGTTCAGCGCCGCGAGTAGCAGGCTAGACTTACCGGATCCCACCTTGCCACGAACGATGGTCAGCCCGCCAGGAAACTTGAGGTTGAGGTCCTTGAGAACCATTTGGTCGGTCGACGGCCAGGAGAATGAGGCGTGTCGAAATTTAATGTCTTTCGTGCCGGCAGAGTTGAAGTTGGACTCGTCACGGTCTGGCTCAAGCATGTACTTGTTGACACGCTCGACCGGTATCGTGGCTTTCCAGTACGCAGAAATCAGATCGAATGCCTCCTTGACACTAGCCTCGAGCTGGCTGAACAGTTGCAACGACGGCCAAATGACGTCGTTGGGGAGGCCTTCTCGTAAAATGAGGGTATAAAGACAAATACTAGCCAACGGATACACAGCTCCGCCGGCAACATTTGTGGTGGAAATTGCGGCCGTGACGCGAGCCAGTTGCAGGCGCTTGAACATCTCGAGGGCCCGAAATTTCATGATGCGGTTGCTCCACGACGCGGTCCAGCCGTTTAGCTTGAGTGGGCGGCTTGCCTCGACAAAATGGGAGACGGCTTGAGCGCGCTTGTCCGAGAGTGCCGTTCGCGCCCTCTCCAGCTTTATGAGCCTGCGGACAAGCAATGAGTTGCTGGCAAGAAAAATGATCATAAGGCCAAATCCGATTGTCGACGGCCATCCCATGACATCAACGAGGAAGTATATGGTGACAATCACCTTGATCGGCTGAGAGACCAGTTTAGGGAAATCCCAGAAACGCTGAGAGATTTCATACGTGTCTCCGCGTACGAGATTGACCACTTTTGCATTCGATGCCGGCTGGCTCTGTTGTGTCACAGCTGGAATTTCTGTTTTCCGACCACCACAGCATCTCCCGAAGATGCGCTTAAGTTTAGAAAGCCGGCCACCACTGTTGAGGACTGCATCAGCTTCAGCGGGTCCCTTTTCGGTAGTATCCGAGCCCGGAACTGCTCGTGTCAAGAGCTTGCGGAACAGGCTGATGAATGTCTCTCCGCGCGATCGCTCGTATGCTTTGCGCGAATACCACGATGACGTCGTCTTAGCTATTTGACGCAGGGCGTCCACGCATAGCATGACCAGGCACCAGAAGTTGGCCTCGTCGGGCTTGTTGGCGTCGAGGGCGGCATATAGCTGGCCAGTCAGGCGGATGTTGGAAACTTCAGCAACCTTTTCGACGACGGCGAGGGTGGTGGCGATGAAAAGATCCAGACCATTGGCCTCGATGAGACACGGAATGAGTTTTCCCTCGAGCTCACGAAAGACCATGCACAGTCGTGTGTGCTGGAACTCAAAGGGGAGCTGCCAGACGTCTTCGACGGTAATATCTTTGGCTCGGCCGATGCGAGCCAGAGCGTACACCCAGGTCATAGTCCAAAAGCGAAAGAGGGTCAGATTGTCTTCCGGGCTGCGGACGTGGTGGGACGGCGGGAGCCGAGGGTTACCGATATCCTCGGTGTCCCATGCCGGGTTCCGAAGCGGCATGTTAATTATGGCCATGACTGCGGCCGCCGACAAGCCGATGCGGGAAAGGCGATATGGATCAAGGACCCGGATCGAATGTTCAAGGAACATGGTTGAGTATGAGGCCAGGCCGGCAGCGAGAATGAGCACGTATTGTAGCAGAAGGATGTGAGGCGTCATCGTCGGCCTGTCAAAGGCAGTGATGAGCAGCGCTGAAAGCCACGGCACGACCTCGAGGATGGCAAGCAGTTGCTTGGGGCCGAGGCACGCGGGGATGATGCTAAGTATCAGCCCAGCAAGGCAGATCAGACCCAGAATAAGCGTCCAATGCGTCCACGACTTGCGCTTCTCGGGTCCGGGGCCCTCTTCCTCGGCAAACGGCTGCAGCCAACGCGGCAACACGGACCGGAGCTTGCGGCGGAAAGAGTACATCAAAAGAACGGCGAGGGACAATGCCGTCAGCCAGTACAATATTTCGACTTCCGTGTCGGAGAGCGCTGCGGCGGGAACGACCATTGCGCCAAACCAGGTGATTTGACCGGGAGCCTCGAGAGCATTGGTCAGCCCCCCCAAGGGGGCTTTCAGGGATTCGATGATCGATGACATTGTTGTAGTTAAAGGTGAGGCAGAAGGTGCTTGCTTCTACTCAAGGTGGCTTGTATCCAAGAGAGTCAAGAAACGCCATACAAGAAGCAAAGAAGAGATTGACGTCGAACCGGCCTTATCCCCGAGGGACAACGAGCGACGACCAGCAAAGCAAATCTCCGGGATACCGAAGAGAAAACTGGGGGTACGCCACTGAGTACGCGAAACTCTAGATAGATGGGGATATCTCTATAGAGCAGCATAGATCAGTCAGCGACAAGCAAGCAACAGAAGCAAGTCGAGTCTCTGCTTCGGCGTGGGCTTCTGCAAGTCCAACCGTCAGAATGATTATTCGCGCCGAGCGTCAGAAAGACCAATTGACGGCCCAGAGCAGACTGACGAGCGCGCAAAGCGTGTCGAGCTGCGGAGCAGTTTATGTGAAGCGACTTTAGGGCGCCATGTCACCCCAGCAATCCGCTCATGCCACTCGACGAGGCCACCGCCGCCTCACGCCGCAATTGACAAGGTCTTAGGAGAGGCAATGGCAGGCAATCGGCGTGAATAAACAACTGGTGCAAAAAATGCGGATCGAAAGTTCAAGGCACCAGAGCTTTGGTTCGCCTAAGCACAGCTTCAGGCACGGGGCTGGATGTCGAAAGTCAAAAGTCGGGGCATCGTCAGATGGAACTCTAAGTGTGGGGGTCGCGTTGGGCGGCGGGATTAAGCGGGGCGCGGCCGAAATTATATGACGCCGACGCTGGCGTTGCTGTTCCTAGAGTTTTTGGATAGGTGTGGAGCTGGAGGATTCGATCCAAGCCGTAAGAGGCGGGCTGGCCACGAGACAATTGGCGATGCGACCAGATTATGATACCAGTTCAGCTTCCGGATGTACATGTCTACTTGCTGTGCCGGTCCGACAATATCAGCAAAGCGGCGTAGCTCAGACCCGCCGCGCGTCAATGGTATTCGCGGGAAACAATCGCGTCAACGGAGGCTCGTAGCATCAAATGGAACGCTCGCAACGCACTGTCATGAAAGCGCGGCTGCGAACAGTGTATTGATATAGACATTTTGCCACCACATTAACCTCGGCCAACAACCCGCGACTTCGTAGCATCACGTCGTAACTTCGTTTCAGTCGAGCACCTGGGTATCTAAACATGGCCGCTCAAATGAGGAACGCACCACCCAGCAACACCATGCTCAGCGCCGTCACAGCGTTGCTCCAGCCCAGGGCCATCGGAGCCGGCACCTGCAGCGATGCCGCGGCGCCGGTGCTGGTGGACTTGCCCGTGGCGGAGGTGGTCTGCGTGGCGGTGGAAGCAGACGACCCAGAGGCGGTGCTGCTGCTGTTGCTGTCGCCAGACGTGCCCACGAGGGCGGACAGTTTGGAGTCGTCGGTGAAGGAAGCCTTGACAGTTGTGGAGTTCTTGCACTGGGAGGGCTTATCGGCGCTGCCCTTGACGAAGTTGACGGCGACGCACTGAAATCACCCAAGTCAGCATCCCACGCTTCCCATATCAATTGGCTCGAGCGTAACAAGGGAACGAACCTGGTACAGCAAGCCGTCCACGGCCGACGACACGACGCTCACGACGCCCTTCTTGCCGATGTAGCTCTCCGGCACCGTGACGCTGGGCTCGCAGAAGTTGCCCAGCCCGCTCTGCATGACGATGGGGAAGACCTGCTCCCAGCCGGACTTGGCGGTCTGGTCGGTGGTGACGCGGAACAGCCAGTTGCACTGCGGGTGCGCCAGCTTCATGGCCAGCGCCTCGCCGCCGACGTGGAAGTCGACGACGTCCTTGGTGAAGTCGGGCGTGAAGCCGCCGCAGGGGTCCTTGTCCTCGTCGTCGTCCGAGAAGCCGATGGACTTGGGGTACAGGAGCTCGAAGTGGGCAGACACGAGGCCGGCGAGGGCGACGGGGAGGAGCAGGGCGGACTTCATCTTGGCGGCGATCAGGGTCTGCGGAATAGGAGCAAGGGACGAAGGTGAGGCAATTGGAGATGGGGTCACGAGAGGGAAGAGTGTGAAGTGCCCGGGCGGACGACCGGACTTATAAGACGCGGCACCCACAGCCTGTGCATCCGCAACTGCAGGACCATTGGCTCACCCAACTCTCCGGGTTCTCTGTGCCACGAGCACCGCGTCCGGGCTGTGGCGCACGGAGATGCGGCATCGTGCTCGGGCTCAGGCCGCCATGTTTGGAGCTGATTGTCTCGACCGCAAGGCTCCGGCACGCGAGTTCCGCGCCATGGGCCAGCCGGGCGCGCGCCAGACGAACGCAGCTTCCGTGCGCTGGCTCTGAAGACCATGGCGGTTTCGACATCGGCTGGAGTCGCGAGGGGTCTTCCGGATCCGCCGGTGGGGCCCGAACGCCTAGCCCCGGCCCCCGGGCCGCGGGCGCCCAATAGGCGGGCGCGAAACGGGCGCACATGAGTGTGTTTGAGCAAGTTGTTTGCTGATGGACCCAACCGCTTCCACGCTAGCTTGCCGGACAGAGTGGTGAGGACGGCGGCGGCTGCAGGTTTTCAGAGACGCCGACTGACAGCCACGTTTATTTCCGTGTGAAAGCTGCGTGTCTCAGGCCTTTGAAAGACCTCCGTGTCCACGCCCTGCACTACGAGTTCTCCGTGTTCTTTGCGGATTGTAGTGCTGGGCCCACACGGGAACGGCACCTTGTGGCAACCGGTTGTGTGTGCATGACATGCATCTTGCATGCTGATTCCTAATCCTGACATGTGGTGAGCGAGTTCCAACTTCAACTTGCTCAACTCCAGCACCGACCACAACTGGCAACGAGCCAAATCATCCGCCGTGGTCGCTGTGTTCCGTCATTATCGAGGCCTGACACAAGACACCCAGTTTGTCCGACTGCGAAATGTATTCGTAGCCGAGTTTTGTTATCTGGACTTTGCACGACATAGCAACCCCTCCCCCGCGGCATGGTATCCTTAGCCTCTTGAAGGACGCTTTCAACATCACAACAGCGCCGTCAGCGGCATTACCAGCATCATGAGTATGGACGGCATGGACATGGGCGGGGACATGGGCGGCATGGACATGCCCACCGCCGAAGTTGGCTCCGACACCAACTACGCTTTCGCACGCGATTACTGGTATATCATCGCCAGTGTCACGGGCATGCTTGTTGCCATCCGCGGCGTCAATGTCTATGGTGCGAGACAGAGGTAGGAGATCCCCCATCGGAGAGCTAGACGACGCGATGCCCTCAGGCTGACCCTCCACATAGACTTCGCGCCTGCAATGACACCTTGGTCAAACAACCCACTCGTCCCGATGGACTCCTCAGCCAGGCCTGGGCCACCGCAACGGCTGTCCTGCGCGAAGTCGGCCACCCACAGCTCTACGTGCCTGTTCGGGGCCTGCGATGGGCGTCGCCGCCGCCGCTCGGCCGCGTGTTTGTGTTGCTGGCCTATTGGGCCATGATCGTCTACTTTATGTCATGGAACGTCGCTGTCGACGACGCCTACTACTATGAACGCATCGGATATCGAAACGCCTGGGTCAGCATCACCCAGCTGCCCCTGCTGTTCCTCCTCGCCATGAAGGTCAACCCCATCGCCTGGCTGATTGGATCGAGTCACGAGCGCCTCAACTGGCTGCATCGCTGGGTTGCGCGCACCATGTTCGTCACCGCGACTGTTCACGGCTTTCACTTCTGGACCGAGTGGGTGCTGGCCGACTTTGTGCAGTATGAGCTGGCCCTGATGCCGCTCGTCCGCTACGGCCTTGGCGCATGGGGCGTCTTGCTGTGGTCCGTCGTCGTCGGCTTCGTCCCGCTCCGGCGGCTGGCGTACGAGGCCTGGCTGATCCAGCACATCGTCTCGTCCGTCCTCATGCTGTGGCTGCTGTACAAGCACATCCCCGACAACGCAAAGTACCATCTCTGGATGGCCATTTCGTTCCTCGTCTTCGACCGTGCGGCGCGCTGGCTGCTGCTGCTGTGGCAGAACACGAGGTTCAAGAAGCCCAACGGATCCACCTGCCAGGGTATGAGGCGCGTGGGACACAACATGTCCATGCGAGCCATGGGCGATGCCACGACGGTCGTGACCATCAAGGACGTCCACTTCAAGTGGCGCGCTGGCCAGCACATATACCTCTGGGTGCCGCGCTTGGGGCCATTCGAGGCGCACCCTTACACCATTGCGTGTGCCCACAAGATAAAGGGCACATGCTGCTGCAACAGCGTACAGCTCATCGTCCGCGCTCACGGCGGCTTCTCGAAGCGCATCCACCAGTTCGCATCACGACACCCGGAGAAGACGCTCACGGGCCTCGTTTCCGGGCCGTTTGGCGCGCCACCTCAGTGGGATATTTATGAGACGCTCGTCTTGATCGGCGCGTCAACGGGCGCAAGCTTTACTGTTCCCATACTGGAGTGTGCGTCGGCGGCAGTGCACAGGACGTGTGTGCGGAGGATAGAGGTCGTTCTGATGGCCAAGACCAGCAACGAAATCGAATACTACGTGCAGCGGGCCAAAGAAGCCGCGCAGGTGGCGCGGGAGAAGGGCATCGACGTGAGACTGCATGTTGCCATCACAGGCCGCAGCTCGGAGGGAGAGTCCGGCGTGCCGCTGGTGCAGCTCCGGCACAAAGGGGCCAGCACGGCGGCCAAGACAGGCCCCGTCGAGATGACAGCGGCTTCCGAGAAGACGGGGGCCTTATTGGACACCGAAGCGCCCGTCGAGAAAGCCTCACATACCACCGCGATGGCCGAGAAGACGAGCTCGTCCCCCAAATCCGGGCCCACCGAGCAGGCTGGCGGGTGTTGCTGTCGTCGCAGCTCCTCCTCCTCCTTCACCGGCTCCCAACGCAGCAGCACCGCCTCGAGTGGCGTCGACTACATCCGCGACTACGCGTCACGACCGGATTTGGAGGCGCTGATACGCGCCCCCGTAGAGCAAGCCTGGGGCGAAACGGCGGTGGTGGTCTGCGGCGGACGCGAGGTGGTTACACGCGCGCGTAATTGCGTCGGCCGGCTGAGCGACGAGCGGGCGGTGCACAAGGGCTCGGGCGCGCAGGGAATATACCTGCACGTCGAGGAGTATTCGTTCTGAGAGCGTCAATTGATTCTGGGTTAAGACGGACGGCAGGAATTGTTCGTTGTGGAGACTTGCAAGCGGCGTTGGATGGTTCATGAGCATTATGAAACGTGGGCCGCAATAGGCCAAGCATTGGAATGTCAAAGTTACACAGCGCAGAGGGACAGTGAATGGAGCACATCACGACACCGCCACTAATGCACCGCCAAGCCTAATATCCTTGTGTACGGAGTGAGCCATTTTGTCATGCACGTTGTTCTTCCAAAAATAAGGCACAGCAACCGGCCGCCGTGGGGCCAGTCGCGTAAATGCCAGAACCAACAACCACCGCTCGGCTGCGCGCATTTTCCCTCACCCGAGCTCCGCACCGTTGGTCCAACCTCACCTCAGAACACTCAATCACTGAGCAGGAGATGAACACGTACTCACGCCGTCGACAATCCAAATGGCTTTCTGGCGCTTCCCGGGGTGGTCCGCGCTCGCGCAGGCGCTCGCGCGGGCGCTCAGCTGGCTGGCGGACCTCGTCGCGATTGTGGTCTTGGGATATATTGCGCAAGGCTGGCCGGACACGGGAGGCGCCGTTGCGCCCGGCCTCATGGGTGTAAGCTCTTTTCCTAGTCTCCACTTTGCACATGTCTTGTCAGCTTCGATGAAGCAACGCCCTCTGTGTGTTGACTGTTACCGGCTGTGGATTTGTATACCGAGCGGTTGAATGACTGACTTTTTGACTGATGCAGGCCGCTGTAGCTCTTCTTACAGATAGCTGGCAGGCCGTCGCCCTCGTGGACCACACGTTCGGCTTACTGCCCATGTCGGCGGTCCGCACCGTGGTGCACGACATGTTCGCGTTGTGCGTATCGGCTGGCGGCATCGTACTAACCGTGCTGCTTGGCGCGCGCGACGACGACGACGACGACGACTGGGATGACGACACACCCATACGGCTTGGCGGCTTTGGAGCTGGCGGCCACAAGGAGTACGCACGGGGGACGGTGGTGAATGCGGCCAAGTGGTGCTTGGTCGTTATTGTGTAAGTGAAGCTGATGCAGTGGAGCAAGGCACAACGTGACGCCAGGTGAAAAGGTTGCTGACAAGGTACAGAATCTGCCGGTTCTTATTCAGTTTGTGGGGGTGCTGGGACTGCTATAGGGACCTTCAAGGGCAGCAGAGAAGAAGAGCCAGGCGACCAGAAGCACGGGAGCGCCATTGGCCGAGTTAGATGTATAGCAGAAGATGGGCGTGCTTGAATCATGTTGTAGAACCAGGACGTTGAGGCGACCAGCGATGGCATTGCAAGGCGTTGGGGTACCGTCATTCCCATTGTTTTATGCGTTGAATATCCTATCAAGTGAGGCGTTCAATCAGTCGCATACGTGAAACTGATTTCGACCTCTATTGTGCTGTGACGACAGCTTGGCGTTTGCAACTTGACTTTGACGCTAGGGTTACCACAACCGGTATCATCCGTCAATATACCCTTGATATTCATTTCTCATGGAGATTCCTATGGCGGATATCTTCTTGGCTGAAATACACTTTGTGGATGCCCCCGGAGCCAGCGCCACCGGCACGGCCCGCCCCGGTAGCACTCGCATGAACACTCATCAATATCTGAGCCCAACCCTGAATGAACTTGAGAACCAATAGTTCAAGAAAAATTCCACATGAAAACAAAGTCTCAAGCTAGTAGTAATGATGAAGATGTCCTTGGCAAGGCTCATTTTGTGTCTTCAGCACTGACTGCAATAAGTGTTCAGCGTACTCTGGCCCCCGCGCCCACAATCAGCTTAAAATCCCATACTCAACACTCGGGAACAGGATTCCTACGCCGCCCCAGCGAAAGGTGTTATTGAAGACAAGCTGGCAGACATGCCGCGTACAATGGCCACAGTTTTACAGAACGGGCATCCAAGTCTGAGCTCAGGAGATCAGGTATGTACTTAATGCATAGCCTCTATACGCTCTTCGGGTGGGACGATATTACTACGGTCGACGGATAAATAGAACTTAAGGATTGATACGTAATAGCACATATGAGGGAAATAGACTTTCCCCAGAAATCTCCAGGAACCTGCGTATTTACATGGGGTGGTCATTCGAACGCAAGTGCCTCGTTTGCGACGGGCAGACTCTGTTTGACACTGCCGATCGGGACGCTGGTCATTCCCTCTCCACCTCCATTCCCACCTCCCTTGCTAACGTAGTGACAGCTGGTGCCTCTAGAAGCGCAGGCGGTCCGGTCGTTGCCGCGGGATTTCGCTCATGATCTTGGACAAAGTTCCGGACGGATGGCAACGACAGGTGGTGGGGTCTTTTGGCGCGCCGCGATTCTTTCGCAGCGACGCAATCCCAAGCGCGGTGTTGGAAAGACGTCCAGGATTCGAAGCGAATTTCTATATCTGTAGTCGGCCTGGCCAAAATGTGCGCGCGGAGCGAGGTCTCGAGCACAGCCCTAACCTGTTGTCGCCTGAGCGCTTTTGACCTGACTTCCGCTTCTTTAAACTCCGCCTCTCCGGCGCGCCTTCATCCTGGGTGCGTCTGTTGTGTGCCTGCAGCGCCCCCAATGCGGGAACCAAAAACAGCGCCTCCCCCCGCCACCCCCAACTTTCACCTCAAACTGGCCGCCTGTAATAGTTCACATAGCTTGCCCTCGATCGCGACTGAGAATTTCAAGCTCTACTAAGTTATGTGTATGCTTGCTGAGGTACTAGGTAGCTGTAGCCCTGTTTGTATGCATTGTACTCAGCATTATACTGTGTCTTGCGAGAATTTGTTGAAGACCGGGCAAAACCCTCTCTTGAACTGATGTTGCTGTGATGGGGGCGCTTTCTTTAGGCCCACAACGAGCCAGTCGGGCGTACCCGCCAAGCTGCCAAGCCGCCGGCGCAGCGTCTGGGAAGCGTGCGGAGCTACCGATTCCAATGGATCTCAACATCGGGTCACACTCAATAGTGAAGGCTGAAAGGTGGCGAAGGCGTCCCCCTCGTCAGTTAAAGCTTGGCGGGGCTGCCATCATGTCGCCTTCTCTCATTTTTGCCGTTTCTTCTCAACTGACATATACCTTGCCATTCTTGTCGACTGATATCCGAATCCCCGGAGATTTACTTGGCCAAATCAACTCTCGAGCGCCGCGGGGTACCCTTACTCCCGCCCCGTGCTCGACCATACCTTCTGCGCCACAGTCCTCGGAGCCTCAGTACGCGGAAGACTCCAGAAGCGAAGTTCGGAGAGTCTATGCGACAGAAGGGATTACGGTGGACGGCTACAGTGTGGAAAGAGAAGAGCTTCCGCAAGATACTTCCAACGAGACAAATTTTCAAGGATTTCGCGAATTGGTCGCAGGCACATCCTGACATACGAATCCGCGGAGATGGGTGACTCCAACGTTAACCAGGTCCAAGAAACGAAGGATAAGACACGTCACGAAACCCCGGCAAACGAAGATGATGGACACATGCCATTCCCATTGGCAGAACGTGGAGGCAGAAGGGTCTATACTGGGGGTATGTTGGCGCGCTTACGCAACGCTCCACCTTCACCTCCACCAAGATCTTATGCTCTAAGTGCTCAGGCCGCGCATCAAGAAACTCTCGAAGCTTGTGACAATGACAAGTTCCTGGATCCAGAGGAAATTCGACCTCCAGTTGCATCAGTCCAAGAAACGAAGGACATAATACAATACGAAAACGCGGCTAAGGAAGGGGAGAGGCGTATGCTATTCGGGCCATCTCCCTCGCAGAGAAGGCAGGGAACGACGAGTTTGCGGCTTGCGACAATTTACCAGGCTGCTCGTCAAGCAGATCTCGCAGCTTGTGATAACAACAACAAGCGGTTAGACCCAGACGACGCTCGAACTCCACTTAAATCTGATGCTCCAAGTACCCAGACCGCGCATCAAGGAACCCTCGAAACTTGCGACAATGACAAGCTGCAAGGTCCAAAGGAAGTCCGACCTCCAGCCGCATCTCAAGCTCCGCGTTCGCGGAATGAAGGGATGGTGTGGAGCTACAGAAAGATTCTGACCTTTCTGTCTGATGTGGTGTCGAGAGGGCCCGATCCTGCGCCTGGTCACCAACGTCTTAGATGGAAAAATGTAAGCGTAAGCATTATACATTCTTCATTCTATCGGTGTTAATGACTCTTTAGAGACGTGGCGGAATGCTATACGACGACTATGTGGAGAATGAACCAGGCGCGCTTAACGCTCTGCAGTCCTTTTTGAACTCATCAGCATATCGAACGCATACCAGACCCGACAACGGCAACGATCGCGGTTCCGCACTTCCACTCAGTTTAGGCCTTTCGGCCAGCGGGCCCATAGAGGCAAGCCCCACTGAACCTGGCGGTATAGCAGATCAGAGAGCTGTTATGGGCAAGTCCCGAAGTAGTCCATTTAAAGAAGACCTCGAGTCAGGTGGGCTAACCACGGACAATCTTTATCTTCTATCTTGCTTGGAGAAGGGCCTGTATGGGGTCGATCTTCGCATAGAATTAGTGACGAACATCAGGGACGACGTTCATCCTTTTCGCACATTACGAAAGAGTTACCAAGAGTATAGGGGAAGGCTTAGACTTTGGTGGTGGCCCAGGAAAGTTCATAGCATTAATTTCATGAAGGTAAGTAAATGTTCAGCTTCGGGGGAAGTCATTCTAAAATTTCCACTCTAATGACCCGCAGTTCGCGTATGGAGGCCGTCAATATATTGATGTGCGCTGCCACTCTGATATTTGTGAGCGAGGGAAGCCTTGTAATTGCCTCCCTCCTGTTGGACTTACACGACCTACCGGCTCGGAATACGAATGCAGTCCGATCCCGGCGAAGTTATCGCCACCTATCGGGCCGCGGCTGATGATGGACTTCTTCAATAACCCCGACGACATAGATCCGGACTCAACACTCGTCCTGCAGCAGCTCCCAAAGAGGACTTATGGGGACTTTCCGTCACAATGTTCTGAAGTAATTGAAGCATGGGGGATCTATTATAAAGAGGGCTTGGACTGGACAAAGATTTGGTGGTTTCTCGGCCTTGGTTTCATTCCGCCGAGCTTGGTGTTCGCCGTTGTATGGACGGTGTTGAAGCAGGATATTCAGGGAGGGTTTGCAGTTGCAAGTTGGTGGATGTCGGGAGCCGGTATTCTCCTCGGCATTGTTGGAACCAGACAATGGACTATGTGAGCCCTTGGGCAATCGTTCTGTAAGCACTTCAGGCTGGACAGTTAACACTACTCGGACATAGGCTCAGTCTCAGCTTGCAGGAAGACTTGCCTCAAAGAATGGATTATTGAGGGTAACGCCGGCGTCTTACGGTCCGTAAGCGTACCGGAGCCGTAGTCCTACTCTAGTTAATTTCTACTCTAGTGCCTTAACCCAACACGGCATGCAATACCCTTCGCTTCCCTCTACCCGTAGTCGATCTACAATCTACACTACTCCATACATCTTATACATATCCTTATGCCTCATGAAATCAAACTTCGACAATAAGATAGCTAAACTAACCTTAAACTCGGCAATAGCCATTTTATAGCCGGGACAGCTGCGGGGCCCTATGGAGAAGGTCATTAAATAACTCTATCCGGGCAACCCTCTACCCTAGCTTCCCCTACCCCCCGTCACAGCGTAAGGCAGCCCCCTTTCGTAATATTCATACTCGGGATCATTAATCCAACGCTCCGGCTTGAAGACATTGTGGTAGGCTCCCCAAAACCGCGATGCCACGTTCACCTACTTCTACGCGATGACCACATCGTCGCTACGCATGACGGGGATCTGGTCTACCTAGCTGCCGTCGCAAAGTTGTATAGGCTTGCTTAGGGGGGTAAAGCCGTCCCTTGCGACGGTTCGGGATACCGAATGCGCCGAGCTGTATAATCGAAAGGTTTCTTTTGTGACAGCGTCTAGATAAGTGAGGCTGTATAGGGCCTTGAGATCCTCGCACTAGTTGCGACCGATCGCGGGTGGATTCAATAGTTCTTTTCGGAGATGGCGCTGCGTCTCGGGGAAGTTTGTAAGAGCGAAGAGGGCATACGCTATTGCTGAGACATGGTTATTATAACCCCCTGAGAGGAGCGTCAGGACCATGGATACAATCTCGTCGTTACCTAAGCGGTCCGTTGCTGTAGCGCAAGCGTTTGACTTAACGAGGAGACCGAGAATATCTCTACGGCCCGATTTCATCGAACCCTTGCTGTCTTGTAGCTAGAGTTTGCTCTTAGCGTTGTTAATAAGATCCTTGCTAAGTCGCTATATATGCTGCTTGTGCTTGTCTAGCGTCCTCTGTTCCTAGCTGAAGAAGCTCCCCAACGTCCTAACCTAGGGAAAATGAGACCGTAGAGACGAGTATACAGAACCCGTCGCCGCGAACTTAGTGACATTAGAAAAAGCATTCTCCAACTCGGTCCGCTGCCCTTCAGCAAGCCGAAATCGTATTGAAAACCCGCGTTGCTGATGATATCCAGAGACAAGGCCTCGAATTCCCGGTTACCGTTTATCTCCATACTTCTTTTATACAGAGATGGGGCTTGTAAAAAACTGGTCACTTGTTGCGTGCATTGAAGACGCGGCCCGCCGCGCGAAGTTATCCCTCGCCCCCTGCAGTCTCCACAACAGCAATCTCAGGAGATGCTGAATGATGCTTCGTATTACGACCTCTCGGCGACTACTGCTATACCCGCACTGCATCTGTCCCGCGACAATATCTCTTCATTTAGAAGTAACTCGCATCCAGCCGCGTTCCCAAGCCAGAAGCCTTTCGCCACTGATAAGAGAGACCCTAACCATCGAGTCAACCGCCTCCGCATCTACAACAGCATGTCTATGTGATTACGGCTGAATGAGACTTCCTGTTTGGAAACTGCTTGTTGCTTGCTTGTATCGATTAGCAAGAGGCGTAGCGCGACGAGTGTCGCAAATGCTAGTGCTTTGTCTTCCTGTCCGCAGGACCTTTCTTGCTAGAGGGGGCCGGTACGCCTCGAGATGCTCCAGCTTGGGTCTCCATGGGAGTCATGGAAGCGAGGGAAGTAATGGGAAAACCAACTGGGTACATCTGCTGTGGCTGCTGAGCTTGCTGGGGCCACTGCAACTGCTGAAACCACTGCAGCCGTTGAAATTGTTGAAATTGTTGAAGGTGCTCAAATTGCTGCACCTTTTGCTTCTCCATAGTAAAGTACGCCAGGAACTGTGCAAACTCCTCGGCTGACATACCATTAGAGAAGGCGGCGGCCACACGCCCATCCACAGGTTCTGGAACCTGGAGAGGACCTCTTCTCGACGCACGGAGGCATTGGCTTTAGCAGGAGCCTCATCCACCTTGCTGGCGAAGGCATTGCCTTCACCGGGAGCATCGTCTTCGTCTTCGCTGGGAGAGACATTGTCGTCTTCAACAGGAGAGTCTTCCAGATCCTCCTCGCTAGCGGAGGCATTGCCTTCACCAGCCTCTTCTTCCTCCTCGGAGTCGTCGTCGGTGACATAGTAGAGGTTATCTTCCTCTAAATGCCTCTTGCGAGACTTGGTAGCAGCAGCAGAGCTGCGTGAGGTACTGGGGGGATGCGCAGAGGTTTTGTTATCACGGGCGGCATTGCTGCCATCCTTTGGTCCTGCGTACTGTTAGCGAAGAGAAGCAGGAACAAGGGAGAGTTTAAAGCTACCCATAGCGAACGAAGTTAAGAGGGGTCTGCTTGAAGATGTTGGATATGTGAGGCTCGAAAGGAAGAGTGAGAGTTGAAAAACTGTGCGTGCAAATGGTCAAATTCGAGGCGAGGAAAAGGGAAGCAGTACGCGATAGCAAACGGCCACCCTTAATGACAGCCTGACAAATTAGGTAGACAAGAATTTCTGCAGAACCAATTCAGTGTTGTGTGGCAGAACGCAAAGCAAACGGCGCATGCTGGCAGCATGGTGCTGGATATTGGCGGTGACAGCTACGCCAACAGATGCTCGCACACGCAGCGAGACCAACCGCCAGAGGACCGGACACGCCACAGTGCACATTGGGCCCATTTCTGTGACTGTACTCTTTTTGTTATAAAGAATGCAGCTGGACAGTAGTAGTAGTAGATCTGTAAGATTGCTGCTGTTTGGCTCTCGCCAGGCATCCAATGCGCGGTGCAACGTGACTTGACCAATCTCCAGGCGCTCGACTTTAGCATAACAGCTTAACTCAAGTTTCAAGTAACGGCCATGGACAGCAAGACCAGCTTATGCCCTGTGTTGAAAGTTATTACAGCCCTGGCCAGATGCCCCGCGTTGAAGTCTTTTGGAAAATCTGTCTCGAGCCCACGGGTACACGATTACGAAGTGCCTAGGCTTTTAGCCGAAGACACTAGCTGGAGCAACATGAGATCTTCGTGCAATCATCTCCGCAAGCTGAAGCATTGTAATGGAAATGATGAGCTCTAGCATCTGCACTTCGGCCTTTAGAAGCTCCAGAATGCGGTTCCTCAGCTCGCGGCGATTAGCAAGTGGCTTCAAACCTGGTGACAAGCAACGGAAGGGCAATTGACCGACGATTGACGATGCTAGTTACGATCTACGCCTACAGTATGAGCCGCTTGGTGCAAGGTGAAACGCTGAAACGCCAGTAACCTGACGAGGTATAGCGCAGCGTGACGCCAGGCGAAGAGAAGCATTGCTAACAAGGGACAGGATTTGGCGGTTCTTGTTCAGTTTGTGGGGGTTTTGGGATTGCTATACGGACCTTCAAGGGCTGCAGAGAAGAAGAGTGAGGCGGGCTGAAGAATGGGAGCGCCATCGGCCGACTTACACTCTTACGCAGGAGATGGGCGCCGCGAGCCATTGAATCATATTGTAGAACTGGGGTGTTGAGACGACAAGCTATGGCATTGTAAGGCTTTGGGGTGTCATCATTCCTTTGGATGTCACACTGTTTTATGCGCTCAATATCTTTTCAAGTGAGGCATTCAATCAGTCAACATACTGGATCATTGATGTCGATCTATATCGTACTATGAAGACATCTTGGTGTTTTCAACATGACTTTGACGCTAAGAGCTACCACAGCTGGTCTCATTCCGTCGATGACGGTTGATGCTCCTCTCTACGATGGAAAGCCCTTTTGGCGGATGTCCCTAGAAGTACACTTTGTGGATGGACGGAGCCGGCGCCACCGGCGCCACCGGCGCGGCCCGCCCCGGTAACAAAAAGCAGCCATTTACTATGTCATAACCCCATTTTGCATGAGGCTGAAAGCTAATCGTTCAAAGAAAATTTTGCCTTGAATGCAAAGTTTGAAGTCAGAGATAGTGTTGGAGCTCTTCGTGGATGATGAACTCAGAACGGTAATAAACATGCGTTTCGAGCTCCCCTTAGGATTCACGAGGATATGCGAGTGGTAGCTTACGATTCTTGGAGCATGTGAGCATATCCCAGGCACCCGTCCCTATTTGTCTCCTACTGACATTGACAGGTCCAAAGGGAGGACGTTGGCGGCATTGATCTAGATGCATAGTAGATGCGCACCTGTAGTCGTTGGTTCGGGACAAGAT
Source organism: Tolypocladium endophyticum (assembly GCA_024339985.1). Taxonomy (NCBI): domain Eukaryota; kingdom Fungi; phylum Ascomycota; class Sordariomycetes; order Hypocreales; family Ophiocordycipitaceae; genus Tolypocladium; species Tolypocladium endophyticum. The sequence continues at coordinate 5,450 of JALHBW010000018.1, read as the reverse complement.
GGCGGAAAGCTTACCGGTGCGGCTTGACACGGCACACCTCGGGTTATGGCAAATGATGAACACGCGTATAACTCACACGGAACTACCTATTGGTGGCAGCTTAAAGCATGTCCGTGAGACACCGTCTGTCACGTCACCGGATGACAGGACAGATGTTGGTTCTGCATCCGAAAGCCGCCCCTCACCAGTTGGGCCGGCTGTCAGCGAACAATTCAGGTCTATCTTCCGCCCAGTTCCGACTGCTTTTCATGAATATCACTTTGCCCCGCCTCCATTCCCAACCGTTTCGCTACGGTATTATCGAAAACCATTTGTCCACGACGTACGACGGTAATGGCTTCTGTTGACCAGACAGTGGTCATGAGAACTTGTGTCGGCCCCCATGAGCAGTATCGCCTCGAAGGTGCCTCGCGACTTAACACTGAAGACGAGCCATCTGCTCCGAATGCCCGCCCACAAATCTTCCGCTCAACCATGCAGGAGATCCTCTTCATCTTCACGGCGACGATGAGCGTAGCTATGCCCAGCTTTCTGCAGGGTAGCACTCTTGTCATATCCTCATTCATAAAGAAAGACCTGGGGATGACGACGGCACAGCTGACATGGATGACGGCCGCATCGGCGTGAGTCTCTCGACGTGTATCTCCAACCATTCTACATCACTGATGGGCCCTCGCAGCTTGACTTCCGGCTCGTTCCTGCTCTTCTTCGGTCGTCTTGCGGACATGTTTGGTCGAAGAAGCGTACTAATTATAAGTATCTTCCTCTTCACAATTTTTTCACTCGCCACCGGATTCTCGCGGGATGCGCTTACTCTAGATGTCTTGAACGGAGTCATGGGCTTGATATCTGCGGCAACCATACCAGCTGCTCAAGGCATGCTAGGCAGCATCTACGACAAACCATCCAAGAGGAAGGATTACGCATTTGCTTGCTTTACCGCCGGTAATCATCTTGGTTTTGTCTTCGCCTCAATCTTCTCCGGCATTGCAATGAATGCTTTCGGATGGCCGGCATCATTCTGGCTCCTTGCTATCATTTACCTGCTTGTCGGCATTGTTGCCTGCTTCACGACGCCGGCGGACGCCAGCGACAAACTCCCTCTGACAATGGAAGCGCTGAAGCAGTTTGACATCGTCGGTGCACTGCTGACTATCGGCGGTCTTGGGCTTTTCACAGCTGGCATCAGGTAGGGCAACTTCTCTCAACATAGAGCGACGCGGACTAAGACAAGAAATATTAGTATCGGCCCAAATGCGCCTCAAGGCTGGAAGACCCCGTATATCATTATCTTCATCGTACTAGGTCTGGTGATAGTGGCTACTTTCATCTGGTGGGAGAGCCGGTTCGCGTATCCGCTCATGCCCATGAAAATCTGGCGAGACCGGGAATTCTCACTGGTAGGTCAACTGTGCTCGCTCGAGGAAGTATCGGACATCTCATATCATGCAGCTTCTTACCATAATGTTGCTTGGATACGTCTCGTTCCCGGCCTTGTTCTTCTTTTCCGCCTTGTATCTTCAGGAACTCTTCGGGTATTCCGCATTGATCACGGCGGTTTGCCTAATTCCCGCGGCAGTAGGCGGAGTAATCGTGAATGTAGGTTCCCATGTATGCACGAGGAAGACCGTCGATGAAACTGACCAAGGATTCAGATCATCGCCGGACGAGTTCTGCATCGCGTCTCCAATAAGTTTTTGATGGCCATTGGCGCTCCTGCCTTCACTGTGTCCTTCCTTCTCGCTGCGGTTCAGCGATCGGGCGCCTCGTACTGGGCATTTACATTCCCAGCGCTATCTATCGTTGTCATTGGGACCGATCTAGAGTTTAACGTTGTCAATGTGAATACGAAAACTTACTAAACCTAGCTTCTGCGGGATTGCTAATCTTGTGGAGTAGATGTATGTCATATCCGCCCTGCCAAAGTCGCAGCAATCCGTCGCCAGCTCTGTTTTCCAAACAACCATCAAATTTGCAGTTGCCCTTGGTCTCGGCATCTTCGCGGCCATTTTCGCCAGCATTTCCGACAACCCTGCAACGACTGGGTACTACGCGCACGATCCGTTCGAGCCGTATGCCGCGATATTTTGGTTTGCCACTGGCATGAGCTTCATCAGCTTGCTCCTTGTGCCGTTGCTTAAGATCAAGACTCAGGGTCATATATGACGGGGCAAAGGATGCGCATGGCAGGAGCGGACGGCGAAACGAAGGATAGAAGGATCTATGAGGATGGAGCACCAGACGAGGTTGCGATTACAATACCTCCTACAAGTCAAGAAACTACGTGTGCAGGAATCCCTATGCACCGGGCAGCGTAGACGTAACCGCCTCAACTTCTTCACAGGCCTGCCCGTTACCGACAACGCAGCAAATCGGGACGCACACGATGCCCTTTTTTTTTTGGCGCGCGCCTCGTTAGGTCACTAATGTTTCACCCATTTCTCCTCGGCGGCTCGTAGTGCAGGCGCAGGTTGCAACTCGCATCGTCGACCAACGATTCGGGAATCCGTAGTCGCCTGCTTCGTCTGTTGGCCCAGATAGACGACCCGTTGAGCCCCTCTACGCGAAGCTAGGCCTTTGCTACTCAAAGTTAGGGTTGGCCGCCTCTCTTATTCCCAACACCGTGGAAATGTATCAAAATCTATAGGCTGCCACTTGACTGTCTCTTCTGTGAAGCGCCTATTGCGGTCTCCACAACGCCAATCTTAGGAGATGCTGATTGATGCTTCGTATTGGGACCTCTCGGCGACGACTGCTAACCTACAGCGCATCTGTCCCGCGACAGTATCTCTTTATTTAGAAATTCTCGTATCCATTCTCGCATCCAGCCGCATTTGTTCCCAAGACAGAAACCTTTCGCTACTGCTAGGAGAGACCCCAGCTATCGAGTGAGCCGCCTCCGCATCCACAGTAGGGTTTCTATGTGATTACAGCTCAATGAGACTTTGTATTTGGAAACTGCTTGTCCTTTTTTTTGTAGGGATTAGCAAGAGGCGTAGTGCGATGGGTGTCGCAAATCCTAGCGCCTTGTCGTCTTGTCCGCAGAGCCTTTCTTGCTGGAGGAGGCCCGCACGCCTTTTGATGCTTCACTCGTCCCTGGACTGGTTACAATCGAAAGACATGCGTCATCTATCTATAATGTAGGGTTTCGAACAACTTTCACCGCGGCGTGACAACTGCATCAAGAGAATACACAGACCCTTCTAGCGCATCGATGAGTAGTCTAGCGTACCAGGGGACCATACGGTTAAACGTCACATATTCATGTTGAGTCTTGCGGACTCAAGTCATGCAGACGCTTCAGTAAAACTCTTGAGAGAAACATAAAAGAGCATGGATGCCCTTGACTTGGTGAAATGAGCTTAAAAGTTTCCTAATACAACAACCCCTCCTTTCCAACCAAGATTCGAGACTGAGCGGTGACTATACAATTGACAAGGCTTCGTTTAACTTACTCGTTGCTCGTTCCGCAAAGAGTTTTCGGTATCCAGCCCCCCCTGCAGCATTGTGACGGTAAGAGTGCAAAATCCAAACAGAATAGCCCGCCTCCGTCATTTCGAAGCATTGCAACCATTTGCGCACTTCTGGCGTTATTTCATGGTGTTGTGAAGCCAGAAAAGTATCGCGTCGACGCACGTACTCCTGTCCAAGCTCTATGATCCTCTCCTTATGGTAACCTCTTGCTTCATTTAAAGAAAGGCCCATATGCTTCATTAGTATAACAATACAATTTCGCAAAGGGATACCGTGCGTTTCAAGCGCCCGATACTCTTTATCCCATGTGTAAAAGTCGTTCAGAAAAACACCATGTTCAAGCAAGGGAGTGATTACCTCTTGCAGTGAACTTCGCTCGCTTTGTGTTAGCCTAATGTCAGCACCAAATTGCATCGTAGCTAAGACTCCACTGTTCGCCTAGTTAACACGTGAACAATAGAAGATCTGTCACAGCTAGCTCTAATGAGCAGGCCAGCGAGCCGAGGTCTTACCTCCAGCCTATGTCCTCCATCCTGTCTTTCAGATAGTCTTGAAAGTTTACGTAATCCTCAAAGCAGTCGTTCATTGCCTTCTCCCCAAGCCGCCATTTCTGCCACAAATCCAATATATCCTGACCAGATACAGGGTCAATGGTGAAAATCTTGGTCAAGGCTTTGGTGAAGGCTAATTTGCTTCTCGCTTCCCAGTCGACGGATAAAACAATGGCCTGACGCGCATCAGATTTGGAAGGTGTGATATTTATCTGTACGGAATCGGTTAGGTCTAATGGATATGAGGTTGGGGGCGAGGCGGGTTGAGCGTTACTTCATCGGGCTCCGGCAACTTGATGTCTGTTTTTGGTCAGCCAAACGCTCAACACACCATGATAGGAACTGCAAAAGTTAGACAGAACCATCGTAAAACCAAACTAGCTCGGTCAAGTATGAAACGACTGCAACTCGTTCTGGAAGTGTTTCGGGATATACAAGGGCCGTGGAATTTCCGATCGTAGACAGAGTGCCGTCAAAAAAACCAATGTTTTGCGTTCCTCCAACATCAATTTGACATTGTATGGCGGCTTCGTCGGACAATTTCTCGTACTTGCTGATATATGGAGCAACCGGGAGAAGATAAAGAGCATTATTCTGCCATAATTCGGCGTCCAATACCTTGCAGTGCTGCAAGAGCGGCTGAGACTTCATAGCTACGGCTTTGGACTTCATTGCGGGCTGAGAATACCTCATGAAGCTAGTAAAAGAGTTACTGGGTGTTTAAATCTTCGCATCAACTTATATTCGCATCGTAGCCAGATCAGCCGAATTGTGCCACGCTCATGGTACTTGCGGATGCTGGACAGTGCCGGGTTATTCGGTGATTGAAATTTACCACCTCAAGCCGCTATGCCGTCTTCTTATCGCCGAATAATAGTCACGCACGTTGTTCCGAAGAACGCCGACAATCATGCAAGGGCAACTCCATTTCCGAGCCCCCTGTCTTGGCGCAGATTTTCACCCCCCTGTGAGATTGCATCAGTGGGGCTGCGGGCATGGTTAAGTGATCATGGAGAGCAGCACCTTGCCATGATGGCTTATTGGAGTGGCTGTTTAGAAGCTTTCGTGTGTTGACTGTCGTTACGTGCAAGGGACGTTGAATCAATCCGGAGTCATTTGTTGAGATTATACAAACAGATGTGGAGCGGATTTCCAGATCGCTTGTCAATGACCCCCTGACCTCCGCGGGGACAATTACTAATCTGAGGTAACTTTCCGAACCAGTCAGCTATCTGGCGCTCGGGCGATCTATCGGGGCTTCGGTCTACGGTTCCTGAATCGCCGAATGTATGTGCTTGCCGCATCAAAACGCCGTACCGAACTATTCTGCTCTCCTTGAAGAGAGTACATGCAAACTTCACGAATTCAATTACGCAAAACCTTTGATAAGGCTATTCAGGAGAACCCGGGGGGGGGGGGGGGGGG